>CAJVGC010000592.1:285034-737665 GCA_910822075.1 Senecio squalidus
ACTCCTCACCGCCCCTGGATCCTCCACAAAGGAGTCAGGTGAGAAGAGAAAGGCCGAGTCCACCCCAAGGAGAAGTGACCGCAACAAGAAGAAAACCCGAAACTATGCCCTGACTGCTTCACCGGCACCTGCACCGGCACCTGCACCGCCAGCTAAATCTGGGTCTTACACCGGGCCACACCCAAAGTGCAACATGTGCAACCTCCATCATCTCGGGAACTGCCCACTATACCTCAAGTGCCAAAAGGCGGGACACTTTGCCAAGTACTGCCCTGACAAGACAACTGCTTCAGCCCCGAAACGGTCATGCTATGAGTGCGGAAGCGACCAGCATCTCCGCAATACCTGCCCTAAGCTCAATCGGACTCCACAGAATCAAGGAGGGCAAGGTAGGGGTCGCGCTTTCGGACTACCGGCTGAGGAAGCACGTCAGGACCCCAACGCAGTTACTGGTACGTTTTCCCTCAACAATCATTCTGCTTCCGTATTATTCGACTCAGGAGCCGAAAGAAGCTTCATTTCCTTAGAATTTAGACCCCTCATAGAATTAGAATCTAAAGTTCTTAAGGATAGTTTTACCGTTGAATATGCTAACGGCCAAGAATTTGAAGCTAAGGACATAATCCTAGGATGTTCACTATGCCTATCTGACAAAACCTTCCCCATTGATCTAATTCCTATCGAGCTTTCAAGTTTTGACATTATTGTTGGGATGGACTGGCTATCTCGATTTCGAGCAGAAATCATTTGTTTCGATAAGCTTATTCGTATCCCTCTTTCGGAAAAAGAGACTCTCGTCGTTCAGGGAGACAAGCCTGGACGACAACTCCGCATCGTATCTTCCATCAAAATGCGCAAGTACCTTCAGAGGAACTATGACGCATTCCTTGCCCATGTCGTCGAGCGTAAACCTTCCGAGATTCGACTCCAAGATATTCCAGTGGTCAAGGATCATCCCGAGGTCTTTCCCGAGGATTTGCCAGGACTGCCACCTAAACGACAAGTGGAATTCCGAATAGACCTCATTCCTGGCGCAGCACCGGTTTCCAAGACACCGTACCGTCTGGCACCACCCGAAATGCTAGAACTGTCGAAACAGTTACAGGAACTCCTAGACCATGGTCTTATTCGTCCAAGTTCGTCCCCCTGGGGAGCCCCTATCCTCTTCGTCAAAAAGAAAGACGGATCCTTCCGCATGTGCATAGACTATCGAGAGCTGAACAAGCTGACCGTCAAGAACCGATACCCTCTTCCGAGGATAGATGACCTCTTTGACCAGTTGCAGGGTGCAACTTACTTCTCCAAGATCGACCTCCGTTCAGGTTATCACCAGGTTCGTGTCAGTGAGTCCGACATCCCGAAAACCGCTTTTCGCACCCGATACGGCCATTACGAATTCCTTGTCATGCCTTTTGGTCTGACCAACGCACCGGCAGTGTTCATGGATTTGATGAACAGAGTGTGTAGGCCATACCTAGACAAATTCGTGATCGTATTCATAGACGACATTCTCATCTACTCGAGGAACAAGGAAGATCACGCGAAGCACCTTAAGCTCATTTTAGAACTCCTCCGAGAACAGAAGTTGTACGCCAAATTCTCGAAGTGTGAATTCTGGCTCCGAGAGGTACATTTCCTTGGTCACGTGGTCAACCAAGAAGGGATTCATGTAGATCCAGCCAAAATTGAAGCGATTGAGAAATGGCAAGCTCCGACAACCCCGACGGAAATCCGTCAGTTCCTAGGATTGGCAGGTTATTACCGAAGATTCATTGAGAATTTCTCAAAAATTGCAAAACCCCTCACCGAGCTCACCCAGAAAGATAAGGACTTTATCTAGGGAAAAGATCAGGAGGATTCTTTCCAAAAACTCAAGTACCAATTATGTCACGCACCGATTCTATCTCTGCCAGAGGGCACGGACGACTTCGTAGTGTTTTACGATGCCTCCCACCAAGGACTTGGGTGCGTCCTAATGCAGAAGAACAAGGTTATCGCTTACGCTTCCAGGCAGCTGAAGATCCACGAGCAGAACTACACTACGCACGACTTAGAATTGGGAGTCGTCGTGTTTGCTTTGAAAATCTGGAGGCACTACCTGTACGGTACTAAGTGTACGGTCTTCACCGACCATAAGAGCCTTCAACACATTTTAGATCAGAAAATGCTCAACATGAGACAACGTAGATGGATAGAATTGCTAAGCGACTACGATTGCGAGATCAAATACCACCCGGGTAAAGCAAACGTAGTAGCAGATGCCCTGAGTAGGAAGGAAAGGGTAAAGCCATCTCGAGTTCGAGCATTGGGTATGCAAGTTCAGACGAGCCTTCGCACGAAGATCGCAAACGCACAACATGAGGCGTTAAAGCCCGAAAACATCAAGGTCGAGACGCTTCATAATCACGAGAAAGAATTCGAACGCAAGTCGGACGGAATCTATTACTTCAAAGGTCGAGCATGGATTCCAAGATCTGAGGATCTTCGCAAACTCATTTTGGACGAGGGCCACCGATCTAGATATTCCATCCATCCGGGATCCGACAAGTTGTACAAGGACCTCCGAGAATACTACTGGTGGCCGAGCATGAAGAAAGATATCGCCTTGTATGTAGCCAGGTGCCTTACTTGCTCCAAGGTCAAGGCGGAATATCAAAAGCCTTCAGGGATACTTCAGCAACCAGAAATCCCCATGTGGACGTGGGAACAGATTTCTATGGACTTTGTCACCAAGTTGCCCCGTACGACTAAGGGTAACGACACGATTTGGGTAATCGTGGACCGTCTGACCAAATCCGCTCATTTCTTGCCAATTCGAGAAAATCATTCGATGGAGAAGCTCGCTCAAGTCTACATCAACGAGATCGTCTCTCGTCATGGAACACAGCTCTCCATCATCTCCGATAGGGATAGTCGATTCACCTCCCGTTTCTGGAACGTTCTACAGAAATCCTTAGGTACTCAATTAGACCTCAGCACGGCGTATCAACCTCAGACTGACGGCCAGAGTGAAAGAACGATCCAAACACTTGAGGATTTGCTGAGAGCATGTGTAGTAGACTTCGGAGGAAGTTGGGACACTCACCTCCCCTTGGTCGAGTTCTCCTATAACAACAGCTACCATGCCAGCATCAAGTGCGCGCCATTCGAGGCTCTCTATGGGCGTAAGTGCCGGTCACCACTCTGCTGGCTAGAGGCTGGCGACCGACAACTTACAAGACTCGATATCGTCCAGGAGACCATCGACAAGATCATCACTATTCGTGAACGACTAAAGACGTCCCGTACCCGACAGAAGAGCTACGCTGACAACCGAAGGAAACCCCTCGAGTTCCAAGTGGGCGACCGCGTACTCCTCAAAGTATCGCCCTGGAAAGGGGTAGTCCGCTTCGGAAAGCGCGGTAAACTGAGTCCAAGGTACACCGGTCCATTTGAAGTCATTGAGCGTATTGGTCCCGTTGCTTATCGTCTCCAACTCCCTCAGGCTCTCGCGAATGTTCATAACGTGTTCCATGTCTCACACTTGAAAAAGTGTCTGTCTGATGAGACCATCGTCATTCCTCTTGACGAGGTCAAAATCGACAGCAAACTAAACTTCATCGAGGAACCGCTCGAAGTTGTCGACCGCGAGGTCAAACAACTTAGGCAGAGTCGTATCCCGATAATCAAGGTTCGGTGGAATTCTCGACGTGGTCACGAATTCACATGGGAGCGTGAAGACCAATTCCGTCAGAAGTATCCACATCTGTTCGAGAACTCTTCTTCCTGATAGGACGCACTAAATTTCGGGACGAAATTTCTTTCAACCCGGGGAGAATGTGACAACCGTCAACATTCAGGTACTTGTTCAATTATTATATCGGTTCGAAACGTTAGTTACTCCTTTATCGCGTTCGCTTTATTCTAGTTCGTAACTTTTGAGTCTGTACTTTGTCGGAACTAGTGTCGGAATAACTTCCGGAATCAAATTTATAAGTCCTAATACCAAGAAAACACTTATTGAACTTTCCTAAGTTCATAACAAATCATACTTAAGAACTTTCAATTAACAAAAAGGTCCAATGAAGCAAAAACGTAAAAACGAAAAATCTGATTTAGGCTGAAAAATCACCCGGTGCGCAGCACCTAGTGATGAGGTGCGCAGCACCTCACGCCAGAATTCAAAATATTTACAGTTTTGGTCCCTGTCTCGTTTTTGTAAATCACCAACCAATCAAAAATCGAGCCTAGACCTGCCATTACTGGTTTCTCAGTATCCCAAAACTACATTCATTACACTCCATCTAATTTCATTTCATTTTCATTTTTCAAATTGCAAAAACACACACACACACACTTATTCTCTCTAACCTCTCTCTAAAACCTCCATTGAAACCAGAGATTCCAGCCACTAAAAACACATAAATCATCCATACAAATCGTTCTAATCAACTAGAGAAGCAAGGGGGTGTCGTTTTTATTAAAAAGGACTAGGGTTGTAAAGGTTTTTGGAGCTAAAATCCGACCAAAAACTCATCATCCGAGCTTTTCCTTCGGTAGATTTCTTTATTTTTACTATCTTTATACAAATATTCAATTGCATGTAAGATCTAACGGTTGAAAATGTATTTTTACACAAATCTATGACTTTTTATGGTCAAAAACGTTTTTAACCGAAATAACCTTTAGATCCACGGATTTGTAACCAAAAATGTTTTATAAACTGTTAACAAGATATTTTAATAAGTTTAAACCAGTTGCATGTCGAAATCTATGGGTAAAAAGACGTTTTTAGCAAAGAAATCACAAAACGGTGAAGAACAGCAAGGAGGTGCGCAGCACCCCCAGACAGGTGCCGCCCACCGGGCTGCTGTTCTTCCCAAAAATCGTCGTTTTGACCGTTTAAAACTTATGTATACGTTCTGGACTTGTTCTAACATTATTACGGGACTGAGATAAACCAAACTAATAATAATGGTGACTTATATTGAACTATTTGGACTATTTTGAGCTATAATATACATGATATTGTGTTTTAGGTGATTTGTGAGCGGAAGTGATGGTACAATTTTTGGGCATGAATTTTGGGCGCGGAAGCTCTGCCTAAATTTCCTCAGAAATTGTAAATCACTTCAGCAAGCAAAAGCACTTAAGATAATAATCAAAAACATTAAATCGGACCTTTGGACAAAAACGTGACAATTACCTTTTCGGACTATTTTTACTATACTTAACCTTGACACTTAAAGTTAATAAAGCTTATCTATGTTATTATATAAGAACATAATAATATAACAACTAATTAAACTATCTTGGTATTAATAGGCAATCCGTGATTCCCGGCTCATATATTCCGACCGAGTTTTCGAGTTCTCATTCTCTTCGCAATCCGTGAGTTACAACCCCTTGTTTTATATATTTTACATGAATTTGGGGGAAACATAAGATTAATTGCATTTTAAAAGCCTTATGAAACAAATTGCAATATATTAAACTTTGACTTTTGACTTATTAAACTTTGACTTTTGACTTATTAAACTTTGACTTTTGACTTATTAAACTTTGACTTTTGACTTATTAAACTTTGACTTTTGGAACGTACTTGGTCTTATTTGAACGACTATTTGAACTCTTATGCGTAAAATATTTTACTTTACTTAACCTAATTGGTTCGCTCTCTTTTGTCTAAACTAATCATTGATGCTTGTATGCGTACCAACCCTTGATGGAACTATAACACGATCTTAAGTGATGGATGTACGACTCTCTCGCTTTTAAAAATGAAATTACTTAGTGCCCGGCTACTTTAGACTTAGACTTTCACACTATTAACTACTTAGCCGTATAGTAATTATGGGTATCGATACTTAGGAAAGAACCGTTCCTTGCTTAGATGGCAGTCTAAGTACATATTACTAAGTTCTGAATAACTTTCCGTTTGAGAGGCGGGAAGTTGGGGCCGTACACGGTTGGATAATCGGATTAGTGTGAACACTTAAGTTATAGATGCCAAGAGGTTGATACAAGAAAATCTAATTAGTTGCTTACGCATAAACTTATAAACTTTTAAGCGATTAATATACGCTTCTACTGTTTGACTAAATTTGACTATATTTGGTCTTTACAAACTTAGGGCACCAGTCCGCCCATTACTTGGACTTTAAAGTATATAAACCTTAAGCGACTTTTCTCCGCTAATCTCCTTCTTGGAAACTTTTACTTTTATATACTTTACTTATATTTTTGTCGACTATTCAAACTGTAACTCACTCACTACTTTCGTAGTTGACACTTTATCTTATGTTTCAGGAAATTAGTGTAAGCATGATGTGCATGGCATGGACGGGTCGAGGCGGTCGTGTGAGAACCTCTTTGGGAAAAGACTTGGCCATTTGTTTTGGGAATTTTTAATGAAACTTTTTAATTGTGTATCAATGTACTAAATTATCGTGTCTTGGTCGTTCAAATGGATTTGTAAACACTTTTACTCTTAATTAATGACTTGATTACCGTTATGTTTTATATGGCCTGTGTAAAGATTTTCCAGCTCTTCACATTCCGTGTTTCCGCTTTAGCGGGGTGTGACACCTTGCATGTTTTCGTAATTTCTCGCCGCGACTCGACGTCATGGCACATTATTTAGAACCTTGTGTGACCAATGTCACGTTATTTATGTGTGTTTGCATATTCGTCCCCTTATGAGGTTTACTCGTGGATATGCCCGACCAAATGTTGTAAGTCTACCAAAAGGATTGGCAAGTCAGTAGACTAGAACCCAGGTCGGTCATATCAGATGCTCCAGGAACTTGGGTCTGAGATTTAGGTTAGACAATCGGGTCAATCGAGTCATACATTTGGGTCTACCGGGTCGAAGGAGGCGGGGAGATCAAATCACTCGAGCGTGGAAGGCACTCGAGCAAGCGGGTCGAAAACTTGAGTATGTCGGATTGATCGGGGCACTGACTGTCGGGTCATAAATCTCCCCAAGATAACGCGGTTCGACGGTTCAGAATGTTGGAGAATGTATCTGAGTACGATCGTGACCATGGATCGGATTCAGAGTCCAATTAGGAATGTAGTCCTAATTATAAAAGGAAACTGGAATAATTATCTTATTGTGTTAAGATTAGATAATTATGGTAATTAGTATCCTAGTTTTATACAAACATGTTGGTTTAGTATAAATATACCATGTAGGGTAAGGATTTAATTATCAATTCACATAATTGTAATTGAAGTTTTTGAGTTAGATTTCTTTAATAAAAGAGTCTTTGCGAGTTAGGCAAATATTCTGCTTTTTACAATTAGTTTGTTTGTGTTTGGTGTCAATAATCAAAGCCGAACAGCAAACTGCCCACCAGATTCCGTAGCCAAACTCTGAATTATACCTCAATTGGTATCAGAGCCACGGTTCGTGGTTCTTCTGAGGTGAACAATTACAAGACTTTCCCAATTTTCGGCTAGACTTGCGCAGCTGTGGGAAAAACACGATCCTGAGTTGGTTAACCGTTGGATCGTCACAAAATTCGGTTTGTCGGTTCCCAACACATATATCTACAATCGGACCGAAGGATTTGTCGATCAGATTTGTGTGAAAAAAGATATAAGTTGTCGAAGTTGGTTGTAGAAATAGGTAAAAGGCTGAAAAATCAGCAAGTTCTAGGCAAGAGCGTCCAGGTTCAAGGCTAGTTTAAGCAGATCCGAAGACAACAATGGTTGGCAAGGATGGTGAAAAACCATCATCAACGTTAGTGGTAAAAGAACCAAACTCCTCGTTGTCGTTTCAATGTCCAATGTTAACGTCAACGAACGACACCATATAAAGAATTCGCATGGAAGTAATCCTTGGAATTCAAGGTGTGATGGATGTAGTAGAAGGAGGTACGAACGATGCTAGGAAAAACAATATCGTGAAAGGATTATTGTTACAAGCTATTCCAGAAGATCTTGTCTTACAAGTAGGTAATTTGAAGACAGGAAAAGAAATTTGGGATGCTATACAGGTACGAAACCAAGGGGTTGATCGTGTCAAAAAAGCAAGACTTCAAACTCTACTAACGGAGTTCGGAGGTTTGAAGATGAAAGAATCGAGCACCATTGATGAATAGGCATCAAAGATTTCGGGTATTGCATCAAATTCGACTTCTCTCGGTGAATCAATCAGCGAAACTAAACAAGTTAAGAAATTCCTCACTAGCCTTCCTAAAAGATTTCTTCACATCGTGGCAGCACTAGAACAAGTGCTTGATTTAAAAACAGTTGGATTTGAAGATATCGTGGGAAGATTGAAAGCCTATGAAGAACGAATAAAGGATGAAAGTAAAGCTAGTGATGATCAAGGAAAACTGCTTTTTACCAATACACATAATGGTGATTCCGGAAGCGGTCGAGGACGTGGACGTGGTCAAGGTCGTGGAAGAGGTAATAACCAACAAGATTATTCAAAGAACCAAGAAAGTCAAAGGCAGAATAATAAACAGAACGAGAAAAGAGTCATGTCTAAAATCAAGTGTTATCGGTGCGATAAATATGGACACTTTGTGTCAAGGTGCCCATACCGATTCAAAGACCAAAAGGCGAACTTGAATGAAACTGAAAAGCATCATGAAGAGGGATTATTCTACATGATGAGTCAAGAAAAGGGAATGATTTTTCTCAACGAAGAAAATTTCAACCCACCAAAACGAAGCGAATCTGATGCCAACGAAGAAGATATGTAGTACTTGGATAACGGTGCAAGCAATCACATGACGGGTAAAGTTTCTTACTTTTGGGAGTTAAATAAAAATATTATCGGTCGAGTTAAATTTGGGGACGGTTCATACGTGAAAATAGAAGGTATGGGATCGATCATGCTCGAAGGAAAGAATGGCGAACAAAAACTGTTAAAGGATATTTATTATATTCCTTCGCTTCAAAGCAATGTTATAAGCCTTGGTCAAGCCACGATTTTTGGGTGTGACATTCGTATGAACGGTAATTTACTTCTGATGAGAGACTAGCAGGGTAAGTTGCTGATGAAAGTTCCACGAAGTGAAAACAGATTGTATAAAATGCGTTTGAAAACAGTTTGCAAAACGAAGTTGCTGATTGCGAACCACCAACCGCCGGCGGGGAACATCCAACCGCCGGAATCTGGTGATAAACAACGAGCTGACTCATTAACTAAAGCATTAGCTCGAGTGAAGGTTGCAGAGATGAGAACGTTGCTTGGTGTGAAAGATCTCTCCATCGCTACTCAGAATTTCAGGGGGTGATTGTTGGAGAATGTATCTGAGTACGATCGTGACCATGGATCGGATTCAGAGTCCAATTAGGAATGTAGTCCTAATTATAAAAGGAAACTAGAATAATTATCTTATTGTGTTAGGATTAGATAATTATGGTAATTAGAATCCTAGTTTTATACAAACATGTTGGTTTAGTATAAATATACCATGTAGGGTAAGGATTTAATTATCACCTCACATAATTGTAATTGAAGTTTTTGAGTTAGATTTCTTCAATAAAAAAGTATTTGCGAGTTAGCCAAATATTTTGCATCTTACAATTCGTTCGTTTGTGTTTGGGTGTCAATAATCAAAGCCGAACAGCAAACTGGCCACCAGAATCCATAGCCAAACTCTGAATTATACCTCACAGAAGACTTGGTCATGTAGGTCGGATGGTCTGCCCGATTCTATCTATCTATGTTGGGTTAAGGGTCTCACCAAGTAGTTTCAGAGTTTTGGTTTTGCATAACAAAGTGCTTATTTGATTGTTTGTTATGGTTTATTTAGGATTTGCTTTTCTCTTATATACATTAGTCATCACTTGTATTGCATTAATATTATTACCGTATCATTTTTTGCTTAATTACATAGTTATATTGATATTATTGAAGATATAAAAAATAATCATGAATATATTTTTAATGTTTGTTTAACAGATTAGTAATCCATTTTTTTTTAAAAATAATTTTTTATAAGAGATTTCTTTTTAACGCCGTGACATATGTTATGTTAAGGAGAACAAAACTTTACATTGCATGTGTTCTGAAAATTTTCAAGAGAACGCGTTTGCGTTTATTTTGAAAAAATATATTTGTCTTGATATTTATTGCCATAGAAATAATCTATTTATTAATTGTGGGAGTGTTTTTGGGTAAGATGGTGAAAACAAATTATTTTGGAAAGAAACGAAAAGTTTGTTTTAATATTTTTTTAAAAAGAAAGAAAAGTCTATAATTAATTATTTTTTCCGAAACAAGTGTTTATTATTAGTCGTCCCAAGTCCTCCTAAGTATTTGGTAAATAACCGTGACTGTAAATTGGACATCAAACCCATAATGGATTCAACATTCTACTTAATAGCCAACCAACACCCCCTAGTCTTAATAAAAGAGTGGCTCTAAATGTCACATGACGAAACAATGTCCTTTGGATAGATTATGTTTATTGATTTTACCCGTTAGATCAGATTGATGATTTCATCAAAGAATATTGCTATTTTACACCCTCTTATAATATATAATTACATTTTCTCTTTCATTTACATATTCACTGAAATAAATAAATAAAAACGTAAGTTTAATTACTTATAAATCGCTCAATTTATACTATCATTTACCATATTCTAAAATCTTCTTAAAAAATATCAAAACATGTATATAAACGTAAAAGTGTATATATTATTTTAACTATAAGCAACATAGGTATAAACGTGAACGTATATATGTTATTATATGTATGACATTGTCTTCTAATAATAACTTAAAATTTAAATAAACAAAAATTTATGAGTCAAAATTTATCTTTGTCCGCACTGTCACGAGACAATAATCTAGTTGATGATTAAATGGCATAACAACTATTGCTTGAACGTGTCGAATAGTTGTAATTTGTATTAATTAATTTTGTTTAAAAGAAGATATTTATTGATTGAACTATAAATTTTGGTTTATATTGGATATGTATTAATTGAACTATAAATTTTGTTTTTAATCATGCATTTTTCTTTCTTTATTAACCACGATGCACTTACGTAGCCTTACCTTATTTTGATGTTAAAAAGTAATTAGACCAAATATAAAGTACGATTTGCAAACTTTAACACAACTCACGAAAACTAAAAATAATTATCTATGGATATATTTGTTGTAAAATACGTTAAATCGAGAACTAATAAAAATAATAAATTTGTACCATTGAAATTCAACCGACTTTTACATCGAGAGTCAAGTAAAATTGATATTAAATATGTAAATTTCTTATCTTTTTAAGAACTAATTGTGTGTATAAACGAAATCTCCAGCTCCAGATACTTGAGGGAATAGTTGATGATGAAAACTGGTCGTTTGGGTTGGTATTTATAGAGATAAATCAAGAGGAAATCGAGTTCGAGTCCAATTCCAGTTCTGAAAATCCCGTGAGGGCGACGCCCTAAAACCCAACAACGACGCACCGTGTGCAGTTTTCCCATATTCGAAATCCTGGTTGTATAGCTCTCTCTTTCTTCTTTCTTCTCCAATTTGAATCACCTAAATCGGATATCGTATGAAGAAGTTATGATCAAAACGGTGGAGGTGATACTGCGACGTTCTAGTTGTGTAGGGCTTCGTTCTCTTCTTCAGAAATCACCATTTCTCGTCATTTAAGCTCATTTCTTCCACCATTTCCACTTCCCAATCATATAAACCTATAAAATAGACAAAACAACTTCTCCACACGATTAAATGCAAAAATCTATCATATCCATCATGTTTATTATGAAAAACAACCGAATATCGCATAGAAATAAACGTATAAATATGCGATATCCTATCCCAACTACCATTATGGGTTGAGTTGTCATTTTTGATAGAATAAAGCCGAATACACTATTAAAGCTTTAGTTTTTGTAAGTCATTGTTACTACATACCATTTGCTTGATGATTGTTTACATCGCCGATTAATTTGTCGAGACAACAAGGATGTCATCGTTTAACTTGGAGAAAGAAGATGGGATATCAAAGGTTTTTTTCCAGCCTATACCCATAGCGGGTCGCGAACCTACATTGATATTTTAATGCTTACATCTTCTTTTTTTCATGGTGAAATTTATCTTCTCATTATTATTATGTAAGTTTTGGATATATTATAATTAAATTATATTTTAAATAGCTTATATACCTTTCATGACTAGGTTTGTAAACACAATGTTGAAGTGGTGGGAGAAGAAATAACATAGCTGGTTTTGGGTGAGAGTCAGAGAATGTCATTAGAGATATTTTCAACATTCGGGCTACATTTCAAAGTCACAACACAAAGGCACATTTACAAGAAGAATGAGACCAAAATGTGGTGAATTTGAGTATTGTATCTACCCTAAGTTGTTGTTTCCTTTTGTTCATCGATCACAACTGAATTCCAATTTGTGTTGTTCGAGTACACACATTGATGTGCTTGTGTTAGTACATTTTACTCTGTTTGGTGTATGTAGGCCATAATTGTATGAGGATTGACTTGGCTTGGGCCGTTGGTTTTATTTTAAGTCGTTTACTTCAAGGTTATTTGATGTATTCCGTAGAAAGCATATTAGTCTGAAATATATTAACATGGTCATGTTGATACATGTTAGCGGTGTATATCCGCAGCGAAGCGTGGACCTTACAACCCTTGTTACGGACAAATGAGAAACTTCGAAACCACTTTGCAATCTAATTTTGTAATATATAAAATTGTTGTCGCGCTGCATCGTGCGGGTTCTATACTAGTTTAATTAAATATAAAATATATATTCATTAAAGTCTTCCAATTTTCCTCCTTAAATAGCTCTTTTTCTTATAATCAAAAACAAAAACAAAAGAAAATCCTATAATCTCGAAAATCCCTCTTCTTCTTCGATCCCCTGTTTTCAATTTTCTCATTTTCTTCATCCTTCTCTGTTTGTTTTTTTTGAAACAGAGCAACAGGAAAGATGAACACTTTTTGATTTGTAAAGGAAAGAAAGAGATACATATAGATACAGATATAGATACATAAATATATGTATGAGAGAAGGATAGTGTGTGTCAGTCATGTGTAATTGAAAAATGTTGTGTTAACAAAGAGAGAGAGAGAGAGAGAGAGAAAGAGAGAGAGAGAGAGAGAGAGAGAGAGAGAGAGAGAGAGATTGTGGTCAATAGTTTTTGCTTTGAATGCCAAAAAAAATCTTTTTATCTAATAAATGAGAGTTAACGTCGATGTTATAAGTCTGACGTGGCGACTTCTAAGGCTGTCCGCCTCGGATTGTTTATAGAAATGGTGATGTCATAATTTATAATATAAAACAACTTTTTATTAGCTTACTAGCTTAGTACCCGTGTGATACACGGTATTTTATAAAAATAAAAATACTGTGTTAAACGGATCACACAAGTAGTGTATTTAAACGTTATGTTAAAATAGATGACAATAAAAATATTAAGATAAAGTATTTCTTTCATGATCAGTTATGAAAAAATGTTAGCCTAAATTGATTAATCTTATTAGTGAATTTGATAAAAATCTAGAAAAGTCTATTAGAAAGTTGTTTAGATATGACAAGCGTCTCTATTAGTTCATAAATGACAAGCGCCTCTATTAGCTTCACAACAATAACCTGTAAAATATAAATAATAATAAGTATAACTCATTTCATGCTTTCACCAAGTTATTGCCCTTGAGTGGTTAAATGGTGGCCGAGTTTGGTTGTTGTGGATTCATCTTAGATTATTTCATTGCACATTTCTTTGATTGCGGTCATGGGTATCTTATGTTGGTGTAGGTTTAGAGTGTCCATGTATTTGGTAGCGTCGGTGTAGGTGTATGTGTAGAGTAGTTGGGTTGGGCTGGATGGATGAATCATTTTCGATTCTTATAATTTCTAGTAGTTATGGTCTTGCCAAAATTTTTTGCTAGTACTTCAACTACAAAAGGTTGAATACGGTCATAACAATTCAAGTTTAGAACAAATGACTCAAAATATGCTTCTAAGATAAGAAGGAAAGTTCAATTACTTGAACAAAGTACACAACATATTTTCGATGTTGTTGATTGACATAAAGTGTAGTCGGAGAAAATAGAATAAAAAATATATTAACATACATGAGAAAAATATTCTTGTACAATTCTTCATACATACGGATTGCATTTTAATAAACATTAAAAAAATCCCCAAAACAAATTGTCGTGAATCATTGATATAGTATCTTAATGTGTAAACCATCCAAATTATTATAATAGAAAATAAAGGCTGGACAAATATATAAAGGGATTATTGTTTCAAAATGCATCGAACGTGTCACTGAAACCTATTGTATGAATCTAAAAATTAAACGCTCTAATGTATGTATCAAAATTTTATATATCCCTATTGTATGTATAAGATTACCTCTCATTCAGGTAACAGAAAATCTCATCAATATATATATATATATTTGATTACATGTTATTACACATCAGATGCCATGTCATCAATTTAGACCATCTTTTTTTGTTGACTTTCTGTTATTCAGTAGACTATCACCAAAGAAAACCTCAATTCCTAAAACAATTACAACTAGATTCATGGAATTCAAATTAATACTCCATACCAACCAAACCCTCCATCCATTTGATTACCCACAATCGGTACAACAATGGTTACCATAATCAAATAAACTTATAAGGATGACAAAAAGCAAAAATATTTGTATATATTTGCAGTCAAAATATTTATAAAAAAAGTAAAAAAAGCAACCAAATCAATCCACAAATCGAACCATCAATCTGCAAAAATATCAACCTAAAACGTGTAAAACCAAAACCTAAAACCGAAAATTGTGACATTCCAATCATCTTTTGGTTTGATTGTCAATACACATAAGCATCTGCCATGTCAATACATCATTACCAAAACCCGCCACACCACACTACATCTTTTTCTTCATCATCACAACAACATTTTTTGGTTTGATTGTTTCATGGAGAGGAAACCCAAGTCAGTTAAGACCCTAATTTCAAACATTAATCAATTCAAACAAAAAACTAAACTTATGAAATGATAGCAAAAAAATTGAACATTAATCAAGTTGCATATAGCCGGAAAAAATGGCGCATATCATCGGAGTAGTTGTCCGTAGCCGGAATCTCAAATCATTTGATTTTTTCAAACATCCAGAACAAAAAATATCTCCGATGATTTCTTCCTCAACCGTCACGGATAATCTCATATTCACGCCATTAGATTTAAGGCAACCTCAAATTCGATTGTGAAAATAATAAATAGGAGTTATGGAACTTTGATCTATTATAAAACCCCAAATTAATTACCTTCATTTTCTTGTTATATTTGGAATTTTAATCGAATTTCCTAACCAAAATCAAACCTCTGAGGAAAAGTTTTGAAACCTTGATATGTTTATGATGATGAACTAATGGAATGAGATGATTGCATCACTCTTTTAACCGCGTAAACTCTGTCAAATAAGACAAATACAAGCAGATGGTTACATAATCCCACATCCACACAATGATTAATATAAGAAGATCAATAATCAAACATACCATAATTAGCTCCCTTAAAGTATTGGTTATTTGCTTTCACCGAAAAAAAATAATAACATAAACGAGTTTCTAATAAACAACACATAAACAAATTAAATTAAAAACGAAAATATATAAAAGAACACATATGATGGTCTATATTAAAAGAATAAGAGAAGAATAAATATTAATTACGTGACAGATAAACCATAAGCTTCATTTTTGTTAAAAATAAAACAAAAGAAAAATTAGTTTTTTCAAATGAGTAAGATGGAGAGGGCTCAGAGCAGAAATCTAATTTGTTGATAAATTTAAAAATTTTAAACCAAGCTTCGTGTGAAAGTTTTTCTTTTTCCAAGATAGGTAATGTATGGTCTTTTCAATAAGTTTTATTTTTCCAATGCATACATCGATTCTATAAAAAAAACACACTAAAATTTATTAAAAAGTAAAAAAAAAAAAAATACATAGCTATGTAATGGATTTATGACATCACCACTAAGTGATAAAATCCTAGATGGACAGACTTAGAAGTCGCCATATCAGCCTAGTGACGTCAGTTTTAACCCCCATTTATTAGATAAAAGAGATTCATATAATTTGTATAGTTATATGATTGGTTGCATGATATGGGTAGAAGGAAGGCCAGCTTTTCTTGGAAACACGCAATCTTGTTTGGTACGCTTTGCAAAATTTGAATATGTTTCCCTATTAAAATTATTTGACTTCTGCTCCACTAGACCATTTTTCATATCTAATCTTTCATCTTCCTCTTCCTCTTCATCAAACCCTGAATTTTATTGTGCTCAATTTTAAACAATTTTTTTTTACTTCCTCTGCAATCAACCCCTTCTTTATAGCCCTAATTTTAGTTCAGGTTTATTTTGCATTTTTATAGCCCTACTTTTGGTTGCATTTCGATGTCATTTTACAACAATATTAAATCTGTATTTAATTGATTTTGAATCGAATTTAGAGGGCGAATGGAGTTGTTATGACATGAAAAAGGTATGTTTTTTCTATCATGATTTATGGTTAATCAATATGTTCATCCTTCCATCTCTCTCTAAATTCAAAATATTTTTGTTTTATTAGATCTTAAGTTGACGTCGAAGATGTGTATGTTCTTAAATACCAATTTAATACATGTCCACGCTATAGAGGTAAGTTTTTTTTTTCTCAAATTATATTCGATTAGCCATTAGAGCCTTGATATGATTTTTTTGTCTTCTTGACTTTTTATATCACTGTTGCCATCAATTTTTCAGATGAACGCCAAGTGTTTGATTATATTGACCTATGAAAACGAGGGTTTAGGAAACATTAGTCTGGTTAGTGATTTCTATTTGTATATGACTCTAATGATACTAGAGTCTACAGTGGGGCCTTAATAATGAAAACATTGCTTAGACTTAAATCATCTTTAACAGATTAATTTATTTTCATCAAGGTTTTATATATTATGGTTTTATTTTGATTTTGTAAGTAGTACATAGGAAAATGTTGTGTAAACTAATAAAGAACATAAGAAAGTAAAGTGTTTAATCTATTAAGGTTTGATTTATGTTTCTTTTAGAGATGATGGATAAATCATGAAACATAATCGAGTAAACAACTTTGTATCAGTTGCCTATATCTTCAAAATGAAACATGGGATCCAAGTGATTGCGTATGATCTACTTCAATGAAACTGATGCAATTTGTAAGGTAGTTCCTTTCCATAGTTTTATTAATTGATTTATTTGCCTTTTTAATGTCTATTTCTATTTACAATTGATTGTACTTTGTTTTTTGTATGCAGTTTAAAGGTTCAACTACGGATGGCACTTTCGTATGAGTAATAGGTAGGATATGTTTTCTTTTTATATTCTTGTGTAGAAAGATTAATTTTTCTTTCTTTTATGGCAACATAGGATCTATATATGTTTCAAAGACTTTACTTTATCTTTTTAGATAGTATTTGTTTGAATAGTTTTTTGGGTTTAATAGAGCTCATTGCAATTTTTTTTTAGCTTATATTAATCGACAGGTGGTTTAGGTATTTGGATAGTTTGTTGCATTTCTTTTTAAATTTCAAGCCTACATATAGTATCAAGCAACAAAAAATTTCAGCTTTATAAATACCTAAAGTCTAGAATTACGATTTTAAGGTTGTGGCAAGTTTTGGAATAATGTAAAGCGTGCCCTGATATGTGTTAAGATTTGATATGTTTGGGTTTTATTGTTGGTATGATACAACAAGGTTTTTCCCTACATGGATTAGAAAGTATATTGAAGATGGTCCAAATAAGTGAAGTAGTGAGGGATTGTATGTTGTCATGCGGAATAAGCATTAAGATCATTTGATATAAACATTAGTCATGTCATTAAGTGTAATTGATTTTGTGGAATGACTTATGTTTTTCTTTTTTTGTGAATATGTAAGAAATGCAAGTGTTTATTATGATTTTATTTGCTGAACATTAGGCCTTCAAATTTTTTTTAAACCACAAAGTATAAGAAGAATGTTCTTCATCAACTTGAATAATATTCCATTCAGCTTCATGATTGCGTAAATACTTTTTTCGGCTATTTTTTACATAGATTTTATACAATTTCGTTTATTACATGGGGTCTAAGCTAGTATATTATTTAAGTAAGTTGGAATTTCATGATTTGTCTTGATTAGATACATATTAGCACATTAAGGGTATGCTATTTTAAATCAAATCTGAAATGTTTTTGGATTCCACAACCCCTGTTGTCCCTTCTCAATTCCCCCCAAAGGTTTGTTCTTTTTTTTTCATTTATTTTGTAACTAAAATTATTTAATTATAATTTTTGTAATTTCTGTAGAGTGAAATTAGAAACCTAAATAGATTTTGGCATCCATGGGAACAAAAAAACGTTGAATTTTTTACATTAGATGATTTATGGAATTGTTTTGATATCCAAAGACGAATATGCGTACAAGTATAGTCGCCTTGAACTATTTCATGGCAACTGCAAGTAAACGACATTGATTCCTTTGCTATTTTTGTGAAAGTTTAGTTTATAATTTTGCCATTTTAGATGTTTATTTGACCGGAGTACACGACATTGATTCCTTTGTGCAAGTAAACGACATTGATTCCTTAATTTTCATTTCTAATTTCTAAATTTTATTTAATTTAGTAACTTTATATTGAGGGATTTTCATTTTATATCTATACTATCTTATAACAGTTATAAAAATCGGAGTGTGAAAATGGTTAATTGCTCATTTTTGGAAAAAAGAAAAAAAAAAGTTTTTTTTTGTCGGAAAAAATGGTGTGGTCGGAATAATGGCCGGAGAAGATGACTAAAAGGTAACAAGTTACCGATTGCCTATTTTAACAAGTAAATTCGAAGTTAATGGATTATAATTAAAATAAGATCATGAGTTATAACGATACACCATGAAAAGTTCGTTGGTAATAAACGACGTTAACACTTAATTAAGTTTAGTTATGGACTGATTGATGAGTTGAAATATTAATTTACAACGTTCCGAATATATAAGCAACGCAATAGGGATAGGGTAACAAATCCATCTTTCTTTTACATTATCTGTTTTCTGTTCAAGATCGATCGATTGATCCATCTTATATAAACTTATTTTTTATGATTGCTTGGGTTGGGATATAAGTTTCCTATTCTTTTTAACTTTATACATACTACTTAGGTAATTACCAGAAACCTTTTTTTATATTTTTCTTAGTCAAATCTTTTCATTATTGTTTTTTACTTTTATGACTGCGTCAGAATAAAGTTAAGTTTTATCTATGGTTTTTGTCTTAATTATCACTTAGTTTATGCTACTTAATTAATCGTCACAAGTCTTTTTAATATTGAAATATACTTATGTGGTTTATTATTGATTCGATCATATTATTGAGAGAATGGGTCATGTTAAGGCAACAATGGAACTCTCAAAGTTGGTATCATTAATTGATTATCAGCAGTTCCTCTGGGCAAATGATCAATGCTGAGATGTGGCCCAAAAACGAACAAGAAGATGGAACGAAAATGCTTCATGATTTGATCACAGGCTATAAGAATCAGGAACTTGTTCAACGCAAAAAGAGAAGCTTCAACAGCTCACACTTTTTGAAAGCGCAAAAAGAAACACGAAAGAGTATTAAGGACATTGCTGGATATGCAAATTCAAAGTGTGAATAACAGAATTCAGTATCTTAAGGAAGATAAGGGAAAAAACATCATTACTTCACAACCAGTAACATCAACACCCGTTGTATATGATGATTTAGATAAGCTTTTGGAGCAAATTAAAATAATGTAAACTCAAGAATATAAATTACAAGAAAATATAAACATGTATAGAGTCTAAAGTCATTCTAAATCTAGAATGCCGAAATTGGAGAGTAGAATCTTGACTTGATCAACAAAGTCGGATCCAGTTGCGTACTCTGTTAACATCCCCACGGCAAACCCGAACATTGCCCATCTGCACCGTTCATCATTCAAGATTTATATCAACAACAAGTTCAATTACCTAGACAAGAGAGAAAGAGAAACAAACCTGCCATTAGAAATCTCATTTTTAGCAATGAAACCAAAGAAAGGGCCTTTATTAGCAGCTTCTTCAATTTTCTTATTCTTAAAATATTGTTGAAGCTCTTTCGCCCTTTGCCTTTGAAACTCCATCGTTATTACATTCTCTCCACTCACCGCAGTTGTTGTTTTCGCTGGTGGTGGAACGTTGGAAGAAGGCCTTACAGGCGGAGAAGCAATTGAAGGTCTTCGTAAAGTTCCATCAGGTTCCGCGCTACTACGTATAGTAAAACTTACTGTTTTATTCAATCTAAAACCAACAGCATTGTATGATGACGATGGATTTATGTATTGGATTGAAGCCACTGACATTTTTCGGATTGTTTTACAGGATCACTACTAATGTTTATGGTCACCAAACAAGGACTTGTAGTCACTAGTTGTTCTCTGGATCACTAATATCTGTGGATAAGGTGTGCCCAAGTTTTGTAATATTTACAACTCCTTTTTAAGATAAAATCATTATCCGAAAAATAAAATATTTATTTCGATTTATAAATCGTCAAATGACTATATTTCATATATTTATATAATTGTGCACAGTTTCCGTTAGTAGGAGAGACAACCACATATTTATAAAAATTTCGACAACAATATGACATAAACCTTATTTTGTCAAATTTCCTCGTTTACAGATCACACTAAACATTTACGCTATTTGGAAATGACAATCTACTTTAGACTAACACTAAAAAAAATGAAAACCACATACCAAACAAAAAAATCGATTACATAAATGAAAAACAGAGAATTATGAAGAAATAAACAAAAATGAAACCCAAAAGTAATGGATTATATAGACAGATGTGGTGTTGTTGCTTCTGACAGCAAGCAAACATGATAAAGTCTAAATAGAAGAGCTCTGTTCGAGCAACGATTGTCAAACACGTAGGTGAGGTGATATCAACCTTGGATCTCCTGTGATGATCACAGTGCAAACCCAACAAGCTCTTGACGAACCTAGGGTGATCAAGGTTGAAGATGAAAGAAAAAGTATATGAACTCTGTGTGTGTTGATGAGATGAAAAAGTGTCCTTGACAATGATTTAGACCATGTATTTATATGGTCCGTTTCAAGTATATGAAACGCTGATCAATTAATGATGATCATTAATACTTGAACTGTCTTAATTAGCAGTCGCAAGTGTATGGACTGTTGGTTATCTTTATTAAGACTAAAGTGTAACGCCTTACTATTGTAACGAGTGCCAACCAGACGGACGCTTCCACACTGACAGGCAGTCTGCAAGGCAGTTTTAACTTGACAGCCTGACCTCGGCTCAACAGGCTTTGTAAACATGACAAGGAGCCTGCAAGGCAATTTTCAGCTTGACATCGGCTTAACAGGCTGATTAAATATGAAAAGCAGTCAGCCTGCAAGGTAGTTTCAACCTGATGTCAACCTGCAAGGCAGTTTCAACCTGACGTCAACCTGCAAGGCAGTTCCAACTGACGTCAACTGCAAGGTGACGTCAACTTGCAAGGCAGTTTCAACATGACGTCAACCTGCAAGGCAGTTTCAACATGACGTCAACCTGCAAGGCAGTTTCAACTGACGTCAACCTGCAAGGCAGTTTCAACATGAGGTCAACCTGCAAGGCAGTTTCAGCCTGGCGTCATCCTGCAAGGCAGTTTCAGCCTGACACCAGCCTGCAAGGCAGTTTCAGCCTGACGCCAGCCTGCAAGGCAGTTTCAACCTGACATCAGCCTGCAAGGCAGTTTCAACTGACGTCAACCTGCAAGACAGTTTCAACATGACGTCAATCTGCAAGGCAGTTTCAGCCTGGCTTCAGCCTGCAAGGCAGTTTCAGCCTGACGCCAACCTGCAAGGCAGTTTCAGCCTGACGCCAGCCTGCAAGGCAGTTTCAACCTGACGTCAGCCTGCAAGGCAGTTTCAACTTGACGTCCGCCTGCAAGGCAGTTTCAGCCTGTCAGCCTGTAGCTTAAGCCTACTAACCTCATCAAGCTCACACTAGATTATCTTGCACGAGCACATTCTTGCGTTCCCATTCTCAGTATCATCATCTGACTCGTGTTCACTACAGGAACAATGGAAACCACAAGTAAAACAACATAACCGCATCTCTAATGTGTAACATTCTTCTCTTGAGCTTACTCCTTCTAAGGTTACTAAATTTAGAATATTAAAATGTAATCGGTTGCATAAGCTCAAATTCGTGAATATCAGCTAGGTTTTCTCCATTGACGTCTGCCCATTGCACTTTACTTGTTTCTGTATCATCAACATTCTTCTTCTTTAAGCTGCCTTTTAAAAAAGTTGTTTCATCTTTGTTGTGAATCAGGAGACGGTGGTTTAACATCATCATCGTTAGGGTGGTGGTGTTGTGAGGTTGGATTCAAGTCCAGCGGGTGTGTGACCAAAGCATATAAAGGAAGCGCAGCAGCCGCCGACAAGAGATTTCAGCCAGTTGAGAAGCAAGTTAAGAGTTGTTCGGTTAGTAAGTCAGAAATCGAGTAGCTTATGTGTGAATACTAGAGTAAAGAAGCTGATGAAAAGGTAAAACTTTTTAAAGGCAAAATGGAAAGGGTCAGTTTTTTTTTTTGGGACGGAGGGAGTATTTGATAAATCGAATATTCATATGCAAACATCAGTTTTAAGTTTTTACAAGTTGCTGTTGCAAAGAGTTGTGAAATTTATTTAATCAGAAACTAAACTTTTTAATTTGCATACATTAGTCCTAACTTTAAAAAGCAGGAGATCACCTTTTATGATATGATCTCATGTTCAGATTCTTTTTATGCTTCGAGATGCCAAACACGTTGACTTTCTTCAAATTTCTGACTCTCGATTCACCACATTAAGCATTTCGAGCACTAGGAATATAACAAGAGACACGGAAACAACAAATATTTAATGGTTCAATACCACTTTACATAAAACGGAAATAATCCCATAACACATACTACGTCTACGTCTACAATTTATGTGCTTTCTTCATCATAACCACACATTCTTCCACAAATGCATACAAACAAACAAGAGTCATATATGATGTAAATGATTAAAATCATGACCTGCGCCACTATCTGCATGCATATCCATTGAAGAAGAATCAAAGTTATCTCGATTATTATTCTGCTGCTGCTGCTGCTGATCGTTATTGTATATCACTCCATATCCTTCTTGAGATATATGGTAGTTTTGAAGGCTACGCCGAACTGGGCTTGACAAAGCATTTGAGAAAATGTAGTTCCTTCCTGGTTGTTGCTGCTGCTGATCACTAAACCCTCCTTGTACAGCAGCACTAGACGATCCAGAATTTGTAAACGGACTTGTCGCTTGATTATTCTGCTGCTGTATACTTGTTGGAGTCATTGATGGCTCTTCCACCGAACATTCGAGCTCAGCCTGCAAGGTTATGCATCCATGGATTAAAACGGAATAAGAGATATTATTAAGCATTCGTGTAGGTTAAGGAATTGATACTATTTTTGCACTGAAAAGACACGGACCATAATGTGTTTGGCTTAATTATCATTTGGGCTGGTAGAGGTAGAAACAAAGCATAAGTGAAATGATATGAATTGCAAAGAAAGAAATGGAAATGGACCGGACCTGAGAAAGAGTAAACCAACGACTATACTTTAATTGTCAATAGAAACGAAACGAAACACAGTGAGTGTGTCTATTCAATTTTGTTACTCAAACTCACATCATACTTGTATCTTGCACAATTATCTGCATAGGAAGATTCGCAGCAGTAGGTTCTCGTGTTGGACCCATATTATTTGTGACCCTCATTGATCATTTATCCTTACTGATATGATGACTGACACTAACTGAAATCTGTGTCTAGTAAATATTCGATGGACGTATTTACCTTAACGACACTATAGATTTCCCATTAGGTGATCGGAACTAAGAGAGCTTATTTTAAACACTTGTTAAACACCAGGGACTAAATAATAAATACTCCTAACTTGAGTATCTATAAAAGGGGACATAATAAACCCTTAGAAGGGTTGGTTCATTTTTACCAGCTATCCCTTTTATCCCAAACACACACTAAGTGTTCTCTCTCTCAATTACTCCAGCATAATACGATCATCTCAATTTGGGAATCATCAATGGCTAATATGTTCAACAACATCCCATGATCGTCAGGAGGTATGTAAATAACATGAATCAATCTAATTTAATCCAACATGTGGTATCAGAGCCAATGGCTCGTGATTATCCATTGGTTCATGTTTATTAATTGCCTGGCTATTGCTATTAATGTTATGCAAATTATCTGGCCGGCGGAAATCGTTTTTGGATGAAAAAATGGTGTTTTTTGGACCTGTGGCGGCTGGACTGCAACCCTAATTTCGACGAACTTCGTTCGTGCGAATGAAGGCTCATCCGTACGAACCTGATTTGTTCGTTCGTACGGATGAAGCCCTATACGTACGAACCTGACTTGTTCATTAGTACGAATCTGATTGGTTCATCCGTACGAACCTGATTTGTTCGTTCGTACGGATGAAGCCCTATACGTACGAACCTGACTTGTTCATTAGTACGAATCTGATTTATTCATACGCACGAACGTAACTGTTGATCCGTACGAATCTGGGCTAAATACGTGCGAACCTAGGCTTACATCCGTACGAACTTAAACCTTACATCCGTACGAACCTAGGCTTACATCCGCACGAACCTGGACTTACATCCGTACGAATCAATACTCATCCGTACGAATATAATCTCATCCGTACGGATGACTACAGACCGTAAGGGGCGCTGCCCCTTAACCCCGCAAGGGGGCGCAACCCCTTTGACCCCTGCCTTATTTGTCGTGGTCACCTTATTTAGTCACCTTATTTATATGTGACCTTATTATACTTATGCACTAATATTCATGTTTTCATCTTTTGTTGCCCAAAGGTCAAAGGTGATTCTTATGATTGCATTTTTCCTTTAGCATAATAAACACGTAGGATATTAATTCTGCCCAAAGGTGATTTAATATACTTGTGTGCTTGAAAGGATTCTTATTATGCCTTAAAACACGATGTTCTATTTTGTTGCCCAAAGGTCAAAAGACAAACATAGTGTTGCATAAACCTTATGCTCATAATTTTACTTAGATATTAGTTATTTCTGCCCAAAGGTGATGTAACATCTAAGTAGAGCCTTACTTTAGCTTATTATTTTGGTGTTTTTTAATAGGCTTACCTATCACTAGCTTCATTACTTATATGGTCTTAGTCTCAGGAACATTACTATTAGGTCTGCTTACTTTAGACATTACTCTAGTTCTATTATCTTAAGGAACATTACTTAGTCTGCCTTATATAGCTAACTCTGTCACTATAAAATCTTCTAAAATTCGTATCATAACCTTAAATCCTCCTTATTCTCCACTACAGTACCAAACTTCGGCATTGAGGCACTTACTGGTGCTAATTTCACTTCTTGGAAGGAGCAACTTTACTTAACTCTTGGAATGCTCGACATGGACTATGCTATTCGCCATGATGAACCCGCCGCTATTACTGCTGAGTCTACTGCGACACAGAAAGCGGACTTTGAGAAGTGGGAAAGGGCGAATCGGCTGTCCCTAATGATGGTCAAGAACTCAATTCATCCCAGCATTCGAGGAGCTATCCCTGATAACGACAAAGTGAAAACTTACCTCAAATCTGTTGAGGATCACTTTAAGGGATCGTCTAAGGCAACTGCGAGTAGCTTAATGCTAAAGATGCTAACCCTTAAGTATGAAGGTTCTAATGGTGTCCGTGAACACATAATGAAGATGGTTGATATGTCTCATAAGCTTAAGAATTTGGAAATGGAAGTCTCAGATGGCTTTCTTGTGCATTTCATAATGACTTCCTTGCCTGCTCGGTTCGACACTTTCAAAGTGAATTATAACGCTATGAAAGATAAATGGTCGATAAGTGAACTGATTGCTATGTGCGTTCAATAGGAAGATCGTCTTAAGCACATTCAACCTGAAGCTGCTGTTCACCTTACTACCACTTCAAACCCCAAGAAGAGGAAAGGTAACTACAGTAACAAGACTGAAAATAAAGTCCAAAATCATGGTGCTTCTACCTCTGGCCCTAAATCCTCGACAAGCAATACTAACTGCCCATTCTGTCGCTCCAAAGGGCACAGACAGAAAGATTGCTCTAAATTCAAGGAATGGCTAGCTAAGAAAGGTAACATTCTTTACGTAATATTTGATTCCTTTACTACTGATGTTCCATTTAATACATGGTGGGGTGACTCTGGTTCTATGGTCCATGTGACCAATTCCTTACAGGGATTCCTTACAATCCAGAAGCTACAAAAGGACCAAAGAAAGCTTAGAGTTGGAAATGATGATCTCTTAGATGTCGAAGCCATGGGGACCTTAAATTTACATATGAATACCGGAAAGTGTATTAGATTAATAGATACCTTATATGTACCGAGAATTACTCGGAACCTTGTATCTATATCTAGACTTGATCTTGAAGGTTATGTAATTACTCATGGTTGTGGCAGGATCACTTTTACTCTTAATAATGAATTGTTTGGTTGTGGTTTTTTGGATGGATTACTGTATAAATTAGAACTAGATCATAATTTCTCACAGTCTTTGTTGTCTCTTAATATTGATGACATTACTAAAACAAAGATAAAATCACCTAAACAAGCAGAGAATTCCTCCACATTGTGGCATAAACGCCTCGGCCACATCTCACGAGATCGAATGACACGACTCGTAAAAGAAGGAATATTACCCTCTCTTGATTTTAGTGATTTTGAAACATGTATTCAATGCCTCAAAGGCAAAATGGCTAAAGGGAATAAGAAAGGAGCCACCAGATGTTCCAACTTGTTGGAAATAATTCATACTGATATTAGTGGCCCCTATCCCGCATCAATAACAGGACATACATCATTTATTACATTCATTGACGATTATTCACGTTATATGCACCTTTATCTGATTAAAGAAAAATCTGAATCCTTGCAAACTTTTGTCGATTATAAAACTTTGGTTGAAAACCAACTCGATCATAAGATAAAAGTTGTCCGATCAGATAGGGGAGGTGAGTATTACGGTAAACATACTGATATTGGTCAAGCTCCTGGTCCTTTCTATAATTTTTGCAAGGAACAGGGCATAATTAACCAATACACCATGCCAGGTTCTCCTCAACAGAATGGTGTTGCTGAAAGGAGAAACCGAACTTTAATGGACATGGTGAGAAGTATGCTCGCCAACACTAACCTACCCAAATTTCTTTGGACTGAGGCCTTAAAAACAGCTGTTCATATACTCAATAGGGTTCCATCAAAATCTGTCCCTAAAACTCCTTATGAGATCTGGACAGGTAGGAAACCGAGTCTAAAATATATGAAAGTATGGGGCTGTCCTGCCGAAGCAAAAGTCTATAACCCTAACTTAAAGAAACTGGATTCTAAAACCCTTACATGTTTCTTTATTGGTTATCCCGAGAACTCAAAAGGTTATCGGTTTTACTGTCCTTCTCACTCTACCCGCATCATAGATACGCAACATGCCACTTTCCTCGAAAATTCAGAGATCAGTGGGAGCACGACAAATCCTGATTTAGATTTGCAAGAAGTACAAGAAGCGGGGGGAAACCATTCGTCGGTTATTACGATTCCTCCGATAATTCCTCTTGTACCCAACGCTGCTCCCGATATACCTGGATCTCCTAATGAACCGGTTGAACCTCCTATGCCTCCTAATCTAAACGCCGAAGAACCGCTTGTTCATGAAGAACCCGTAATTCAGCTCAGGAGATCATCAAGGGCTCGCAGAAACACTAATTTTGATGATTTCGAAACTTATCTGGCTGAAGTCGAAAACATTGGGAAACTTACTGATCCAACCTCTTACCGAGAAGCTATTAATAGTGATCAGGCCGCTAAATGGATTGAAGCCATGATTGAAGAGCTCAATTCCATGGAGCGTAATGGCGTTTGGGTATTGGTTCCACTCACTAAAGGATCCAAAGTAATTGGATGTAAATGGGTGTTCAAAACCAAATTAGACCCGAATGGAAACGTCGAACGCTATAAGGCCAGACTGGTTGCAAAAGGCTTTACTCAAAAGGAAGGAATTGATTATCAAGAGACCTTTTCCCCTGTCTCCCGTAAAGATTCCCTAAGGATCGTCATGGCACTCGTAGCTCATTATGATTTAGAGTTACATCAGATGGATGTCAAGACCGCTTTCCTTAATGGTGACTTGCAAGAAGACGTATACATGCGGCAACCTGAAGGATTTATTCCAGAAGGTAAAGAGCACATGGTCTGCAAGTTGAATAAATCGATATATGGGTTGAAACAAGCATCACGACAATGGTACCTTAAATTTGATGAAGTCGTAAAATCTGATGGCTTCCTAAAGAATCAAGTGGATCAATGCACCTATCTCAAGATCAGTGGGAGTAACTTTATTATCCTTGTTTTGTATGTGGATGATATTCTGCTTGCAAGTAACAACTTGGATCTGCTACATGAGTCGAAGCGAATGCTTTCGCATAATTTCGACATG
This sequence comes from Senecio squalidus, assembly GCA_910822075.1. Classification (NCBI taxonomy): domain Eukaryota; kingdom Viridiplantae; phylum Streptophyta; class Magnoliopsida; order Asterales; family Asteraceae; genus Senecio; species Senecio squalidus. The sequence continues at coordinate 313,618 of CAJVGC010000592.1, forward strand.
AAAGATCTCGGTGATGCCTCTTATGTTTTAGGTATCGAAATAAATCGAGATAGACGCAATGGTGTTCTAGGTCTTTCCCAAAGGGCTTATATTGACCGTATTCTAGAACGCTATAACATGCAGCACTGCACACCCACTGTGGCTCCGGTAGTTAAAGGGGACGTATTTGGACCTCATCAAACTCCGAGCACTGAAACTGAGAAGGCTGAAATGAGGATGATACCTTACTCATCTGTAGTTGGGAGCATTATGTACGCTCAGGTCTGTACTCGACCGGATATCGCATATCGCTTACATCGCTGGTATGCTGGGGCGTTACTTATCTAACCCCGGATTAGCACACTGGAAAACGGCTAAAAAGGTTCTACGATATCTAAAAGGGACCAAAGACTACAAATTAACTTATAGAAGAAGTGACAACTTGGAAGTAGTAGGTTATTCTGATTCTGACTTTGCTAAAAGCAAAGAAGACCATAAATCTACTTCTGGGTATATTTTCATGTTAGCTGGCGGACCAATCTCTTGGCGGAGTCATAAACAGAAACTGACCACAACGTCTACTATGATGGCTGAATATGTTGCCGTTTATAATGCAACCTGTCATGGGATGTTGTTAAGGAACCTGATCAGTGGACTCAAACTCGTCAACTCAATTTCTAGACCATTGAAGCTTTACTGTGATAACTCAGCTGCTGTAACTTTCTCGAACAGTAACAGTTCGACTGGCGCTGGGCTGTATCTCGACACAAAGTATTTGTTTGTACGCGAACGGGTTGAGGAAAATGTTCTTTGTGTTGAGTACATAAGTACACATGACATGCTAGCGGATCCAATGACCAAAGGTCTTCCTCCTAATATATTCGTAGGACACGTGTCGAATATGGGGCTTACAAAAGACTTAATTTAATAGCATTGTTGTACTTATTGGTCATTATTATTTATTAATGAAAATTTTCCTCCTTATTCAGATTTTGTTTGTCTATTATTTACACCTTATGCGCATAACTGTGTTGGACATTATTATAACAAAATTTGTCTTAGTTGGTCTATCATTACTTATTCAGTTTTGAATTTGAGTCATAGTTTGACTAGTGGGGGTCCTGAGTAGATGTTCTTCTCTACGACTGTACTTATCAACTATGATTTCGGTTTTAAACAAAATGAGTATTATCTTGTACGGACTTATCAATACTCATAGATAAATGATCTACTCGGTCAAGTGGGAGAATGTTTGACCCATATTATTTGTGACCCTCATTGATCATTTATCCTTACTGATATGATGACTGACACTAACTGAAATCTGTGTCTAGTAAATATTCGATGGACGTATTTATCTTAACGACACTATAGATTTCCCATTAGGTGATCGGAACTAAGAGAGCTTATGTTAAACACTTGTTAAACACCAGGGACTAAATAATAAATACTCCTAACTTGAGTATCTATAAAAGGAGACATAATAAACCTTTAGAAGGGTTGGTTCATTTTTACCAGCTATCCCTTTTATCCCAAACACACACTAAGTGTTCTCTCTCTCAATTACTCCATCATAATACGATCATCTCAATTTGGGAATCATCAATGGCTAATATGTTCAACAACATCCCAGGATCGTCAGGAGGTATGTAAATAACATGAATCAATCTAATTTAATCCAACATCTCGGTCATATGAAAACCATCCTTGTTTTCATATTTTTTGGAAGACAAGCTTTGAATCTTCATGTAGTGATTATAGCCATAGTGGGAATGATTTGGTATCATTCCCATTTGCTTCCCAAAACCAATCAGCAAGCTTCAAGTACGACTTAAAAGGTCTTAACATTGAGTGTTAGTTTACTTTTCTTGGTATATTTATTAAATTATTATCCATATTCTTACAAATCCTTTTTTTCTTTTATTCTTATGGTAATTGGTGCTTTGGAATAGGGCTTACTTTCCCTGATGATTATTTCTTTTTTTTCTTTAATCTATGATTATAAAATGGGTATCTGATATTTTTCGTGTTAATGTAGCACAGAATGAGAAAATTGGTTGAAAGATGCAGATTCTGTAATCGTATCATTTATTCTTATTGAACGACAAACACACACGTACTCTACACCTTTGTTCAAACGAAGATAATCTCAAAACAGAGCTGATCCAAGATCAAACTGTCAAAACTCAAATATAAAATCGCATCACATCTAATAATCTAGAAGTGAAATGCATTATCCATCTCTACTTATAAATAAGAAATTAACTTGTAAGTCTATTGATATAATATTATAAACCAACAGGGCCTAGTCCTCTCCCTGTATACACTCCACTGTACAAGTACAACCCAATGGATTTTGTTTCGAGTTAATGATTAGATGGATACTGGACACCCCAATTCTTTTGCGGCAATATCAAGATATTCAATTGGCATTTTGGTTGCAAGCCGACTATGAGCTTCCCATGTTAGACATTTCCTTAGGTCTGCTTCCCAATTGATGTCAGCACCTGGTTTTACCGAGCCAACATTCAAAATGGCTCTAAGAACAGATATGCTGAGGGTACGCACATGAGCACTCGGGTGAGAAAGGCATCGTACAGTAGCTGGCAGTCGACACTGTCACAAACAGAAAAAATTAACGTTATTAAAGTTTAAAAAGAATATTTTAGTAATGTTGGTTTGTTTATTTACCTTGAGAAGATTCAAGAGGCCATCTGCAACTGCCAACCCTGATTCTCCCCATTCAAGCACCGGGTGAACTGCTCTAGCTGTTGCTTCTAGAAGCTAAAACCATAATTTTACATGTTACGTTAACGAAAATAATAAATTATAAGGAGATGAAATTGTATGATACCTCAAGTTGTGGTAAGGTGCATGCTTCACCATCAACGAGCATTCCATCAGTGGCACGGAGAAGAAGGTCTAATGCACTGGCAAGTATAACCAATGATTCCCTGGTGTCGTGGTTTCTCATTAACTCCACTATTAACTTCACAACCCGTTGATTTATTTTCCACATCTTTTGACCTAGATCGTCGTCTTTAGCGATCCATGGCTGTAATTCCTTCTCGGCCTGACAATCGAAAACATAAACACAAGAAAGTGACTAAACAATAAATCAAATATCACGAGTTATAAATAATATTTTAAAGATCAACGAATTCTGGACCTGAAGAACTATAGCAGTTGCAGTTATTGTTGGTGATGCTGATACCACATTGCAGAGTGCATCAACAACCTGTGCAGACAAACAATAATGGATGTATTAAAAGCTTGCAGAAAAATATAACTTACATAAATGATAAATTCATTAACTGAAAATCTACGATCACAGATTTACCTGTCTCCATCCTTGTTGAGCGGAAGTGCTTTCTGCAGTAAATTGCGTTTCTGGTGACGCAATCATCTTGTTCCAGAGCAATGAAACAACAGAGAAACATAATTCTTGTTTCTCTGTCAATACCGACCTTAAAAGCACACGTGCACTGCAACTAAATCCAATCTGTCGGTCCATTGTGAGGAAGTGGGCCAGCTCTGAAGCATTGGATGGGAAACTGGTTATTCCTTCGTCAGATGACTCTGAAACTTTCTCACTCGTTACCAGAGGTTTTGCAGTGGCTGAATCATTTAACTGTTTAGTTGACGATTGGCCTGTTTCAAGTGGCTCTGCCTTGTTGACAATCGATGCAACAGCTTTGCTGTGAATATCAATTAAACTATAAAGTGACGAAGCTGTTGCATGAATTTGTTTATCCCACTTGCATTTCATTAAAACCGAGAGAGCACGCATGCAAGCCTTTGATCTCCTAAAGAGGTCGGAAATATGAGCTGCAACCATAGCAGCAGCAACTATTTCATTTGAACTGTAACTCCAGGAAGTACCAACAGAAGATGGCTTCAGGGAGAAAAGAGCTTCTAAAATTGCCAATAACCGACGAGTATGGCTAACTGCCGAATCAATACTATTCTGGAAGCCATTGGAAGATTTTGGAACATTTGAATGCTTACTTGCTCTTGATATCAATGGGAAGAGTTGAAGTTCACAAGAAAGTGCACAAACTGCAGCCAAAACATAGGAATCAAAAGCTGCAACGGGTCCTTGCCTATTCTTTCTTTTAGTTTTAACTTCCGAATTTTGTTTATGAGGAAAAGTGTCTTCTCCTCTTGGCTTCTTACCAACATGAAGGTGTGCTTCATGACTGACACAAACAGTCAATATAACAAAAAGTAATCGAGAAGAAAGCTCTACAGTGGCACATGATTCTAAAAACAGCGAGTGGACCATTGCGCGAAGCTCGGCAACAGCCAGATTTCCAAAAATGTATCGTGTTTTTGTGGTGTGTTCAAACGATGAGTCTGCTGCTGGAAATGTTCTCTGAAGAATTGCTTCAACAGTAGCAACGAATATCTTCATGAGACAGGCTTCAGATGGACTTCCACGAGGAAGATACTCAAGAACTTTAAGGAGAGGTATGTAAAGGTTCCATGATAAGATAGGAGGCTGCAAAGGGGTTGCAACAATGATTTCCGGAAGATCAATCACAGAGGAACTTAAGGGAATTAAGCCATAGGCAGCTTCCCATATTGTGCATATTCTCCATTCAACCTCAGGTCCGTGTGCACAAAGCATTGAGGCAATCCCTTGGGCTGTTGCTTCAATCGTTGCTTCAGGAACTGGCATTTGTCTCTGAATATATAAAAATATGTAGCATAGCGTGTGAGGTTCCATTTCATGTAGCTAGTTTTAAAAAAATAGATGAAAATTCATACCTGCTTTTTATGGCTTGTAACGTAAGAACTGCCAGTGGGTTCATGTTGGACTTCAACTCCTTCAACTTGTCCAAGCGGAGGAAAAAGCAAGGCAGGTTGGGAGAGTATCCGGAAAAGCAAAGCTGCCGCTGCATCTGCTGCAATGCCTGCTCTCATGGACATTGCTGTTCCAATTGCACGTAAGAAGTGCAAATGCATCCAGTTTCTCGGAAGCTACATAAAGAATACATCAGTCATAACTTGTGTAAGTGGTTTGACTTAACAAGCTTCAATGTCAACTAACCCTCATGCCAGATGCGTAATCTTCTGCAGCCCTAAGCAGCTCCACAAGTTGTACCGCAGCATCAAGAGCATCTGGAGCCCATGATGGTGGTGCTTCTAACAGTCCGAGAAGGAGTCTTTGTGTTGCACTCGGAGTAGCAATAGCATAGTACCTAAAACCATGAAAAGGGATCATGTTCGATACATGATGGTTTTGGTATTAAAAAAACAGTATTCTTGATTATTACCTATGGAACAATCTTGCATAAGGCTCTAAAGCGGGAAGGCCTGCAACAAGGTGTTCATCGATGGCAGTTGTTGGGGGAGGAAGTAATAGAGCAGGAACAGCAGCTGCAGTTAGAGTAGCAGTTTCATAACGAGAAACTTCCTCGTCACATACACTCAATATCACACCAGCACCATTAGCAACAGCCCACCTTGGAGTTGCTGGCATTAGCTGTGGATGCTTCCCAGATCCACGAGAAGAAGCCATCACTGAACATAGAATATATACCGTCAACAAGAAATGATTTACTGCCATTAAAAAAAAAGAAAAAAGAAACAAGCAATACTTTACTGAAGCACTTGAGTCTAACTACATGCAGATCAATTGCCCGTTACATGGAAACTTGTTCACTTACCAACAGAAGGTGGCTTGAGTTCACCTGCAGCATATTTTCCCATGACACCTCCACACCTATGAATTTCATAAGTTTGATTATATTATGAAATGAGGACCAAAGCAAACGATTATTGAAATACAAGATGCTTTAAAGAAGAAAAAAAAGGACTCGACAAATAAGAGAGATCAAACATCAACTTACCAACGAAAGTAGTCACTTCTGATACCTAGTGGTGCAGCAAGCAACAGATCAGTGATCCAAGGTGACAAAGGCCTCCGTGGTTTCCGTTCCTTGTGCACGGATGATAAAGAAGATTCACCATCTGTAGATTTACTTGTCGATGCTTGGCTCCCACTGCTACTTCTATCTGTTTCACCACCATGTGCATGTTCAACCTTAAAAACTGGTCGATTGTAATGAGTTAATACTCGTAAAATCTCTCCACATGCTAGTGCCCATTGTTCTGAATACTCATTCTGCATTTGAGGAACTTTGATCTCAATAAGATAATATAATAATGCAGCATTGAATGTAAATGATACAAAAATCCAACTTACATGAGCAGTTGGGCAGACTAACGAAATGAAAGCAGAAAATGGTGGAGTGGTTCTTTGATAATCCAGGGTGCCATCAATGATCATTGAAATTATAGGAAGAATGATTGAATGGCCATGCTCCGGATGGTGAAGGACAAACATTGCTGGAGAGTTTTGATTAATTAGAAAAAATAATCCAATTAAGAGAAGTTTTAGATACACAAGCACGAAAGAAGATACCCAAGACATCATCAAAGAGGCGTTTTTCAGTGGAGGGGTAGCGTTGGCGAACCAGGTGGGTAATATCTTGAGGAAATTGGTCTGATGTGAATTGAGCAAAGTAATCAACAAATGCGGTAATCTGTGCCTTTTTGTGGTGTGGATGTTGGGGTGGAGGCCAAAATAGTGAGGAGTATTGTAGAGCATCGATCCATGTAGCAGCAGGCGGCATGATATTAGACGAAATCTGCAAGCTTACCAGTCAAGAACGAGAAGACTGTAATTCAACATTTTTTAAACACACCAGCTTCAATTATAAAAAACAGTTTGTGCGCTCAATCTGTAAACACGTTACACAACAATAAGCGAACAGGAAATGAAAACACCTCCGAAATAACTTATATATGTATATCTATATCTATATCTATATGTATCAGATCTCAGTATAAACATCTGTCATATCTGGATTCAACTTAAATATTTAAACCTAAGTTTAGTAAAGTAATTGATCTTATAACAAACAATCTCAACATAAAATAAAACAAACAAATATCTATGTACCTGCGGCGTGATTGTTGAACAAAACTATGATTTTTAATTTTTAGAGACAGAAACTAGGAGATCTTTAGCTGTGTTTGTGTGTGAATTTAGGGATCTAATGTCAACACGTGGCATAGATATTTTCCTCTCACCTTAACCCACCCACGTCATATATATGTACATGTCATCTACCTTGTTTGTTTTGAGAGAAAAATGACAGAAAACATAAAATACAAATTTTGATAATTGGGGTACGTAAAAATATTTAGAACCAAAAAGGATTATAAAAACTAATTTGTTTCAAAAAAGGATTATAAAATCTAATTTGTTTTAAAAAGGGATTATAAAATCTCATTTGTTTTAAAATAGGATTTTCGAAAATTATTAATCGTTAAAATGAAGTTTCAAGCCTAAATTTTTAAGATATGATTAAAACTCTTTTTGAAAATGTGATTTTCTCTAATTCATCGTGACTTTTAGAAAAAAACGAAACACGTTATTTAATGTTTTACATGTTAAAAACAAGTTAAAACTTAACTTTCGCAAATAATCCTTTATTGTGCCAAATTCGTTTTTTTAATCCTTTTTTGTTCCAAAAATTTTTACATACCCTCAAATGTCAAAATGTGGATTTTATGTTACCTTTTTGGCATTTTTCCCTTGTTTTAAACACATTCAAGGTGTAATCTAGTTTTAATTATTAGCTTTAGAACCTTAGAGCACCCGGTGTGAGTCTCGTTGTGGGCTCGTTGTCGCATCCACAATGAGAGTGTCCCTCGTTACCACACTGTTGCCTCTCGTTGTGGGTGTTGTCGTGTTGACAACGGGCGTTTTGTTTTGTTTTTTTTTATTTATTTATTTACAACGGTCAAAATTTTGATAAAAAAAAAAAAATTTATTTAACGGTCATTTTTTATACTGTTAGATTTTTTTATTTATTTTTTTAATTAAACACCATTTCACCTATAAATACATCCTCATTTCAACCAAAAAATCACACCATTTCTCAATCTCATTCTATCTCAATCTCAATCTCATACCGTAATCTCAATCTCAATCTCAAAATGTCTTCATCGTCTTCAAACACTCCCCAAACAAACACAAACACACCTTTGACGCCACAATCACAAACACCCTCCGGTTTCGCAAACTACCACAATACACCAAAAGCCCTATTATCACCCCAAATACCAAACTTTTCCCAACAACAACAAATTTTAAATACATTTTTTTCGTAATCACAACAACAACCCCAACCCCAACCCATGTTCACCCCCCGATCAATTATATATGCATCAACAACTTTTGTTGCCACAATTTTTACCCCAACAATCCCAATTTTAACCCTAACAATCACAATTTCTACCAAACCAACCACAATTTCCACCTACACAATCACAAAGCCAAGTTCAAGAAACCCAAGAAATCGTTCAAAAAACCGAAGACGTGGTCCAAGAAACGCGACGACCATCCACATCTAATCCAAAAAAGAAAAATGTGTGCAAAAAGGTGACACGGTCGACGCCCGAGGAGGTTCTTTTGGCAAAGATGTGGTGTCACGTTTCTGAATATTCCGACATCGGCAAAGCCCAACCCGACGCAACATGTTGGAGACGGATTGTGTCGGGTTACAACGAACAAGCTAAGGGGAAAAGATTTGTGGAGAGAAACAAGGAGTCCCTGAATAGCAAGTTCACGACAATGAGTGCCTCGGTAAAGAATTTTATAGGCCACCATTCGGAGGCTTTACGACTTCGGTCTAGCGGGTCCGACGATTCAAAGGTTCTTGAGACGGCTCGTGAAATGTACTTTGACACGGAGGGTGGGCCTTTTAGGCATACGGCGGTGTGGGAAATTTGGAGAGAACATAGCAGATGACGTGTTTTTACCAAAATAGAACCTCAAGTTACCACCGTCAACCTTGAAGACGTGGATATTTCGGATGATATTTTCGCGGATGATCATCAAGAACGACCTCGCGGAAAACAAAGAGGAAGTAAAAGAAAAGAATCATCTGACGCATCCGAAAATGCACAATCATCTTTGTCGTCGACGTTTTGTGGAGCGATTGCTGCTCAGTTAAAAAAATTGACAAGAACAAAAAAAAGATGTCGCCAAAACAGAAAAAGATACACTCCAAGTCCAAAAAGAGGCGGCTCTCGTCCAAAAAGAGGCGGCTTATATAAGTGCAAGAAGAGAAGATATGTTGTTTCTTCAGCAAAACACGGAGGGGTTGCCACAAGCACAAGCGGAGTGGATCGAGGCCGAAAAAATAAAAATCCAACAAAAATATGGAATGATTTAGCTTTTAGTGTTTTTTTTAGTTTTAATATTTTGTATTGTTTTAATAATTTGTATTGTTTTTTATTTTAATAAAATCTTATATTTATCTTATTTAAATGTTTAAAAAAAAAACTGGGGGTTCCACATCTCCCACAATCACCCACAATCCTCATTATCATACCACCTAAAAATTCAGAATCATGATTTTCAATGCCACGTCAGCAAAAGTAATCACAGGATCACCAGAATCGTGATTATCATACCATGTGCTCTTATATTCCATTCTATGAAATTTATTTATAGCTTAACATGGTGGGTATTATTTCTTGACTTTGACATTTATTCTCATGCTACATAAATTTTCCACTTTTCTTTAGTGGATACAACATGTTATATTCCATTCTATCAAAATAAGAAACATGTATCATCCTAAAACATCTAAAGCTTTAAAACAATGTTTATACCCAAACTAAACGTTTTAAATGAATATCGTCCTATATTAAGGACATACCCTAATTCATAAATGATCATTAATCAAGATGATTAAGAAATTTCCTTCTTCAGATATGGAAATCCAGTCTCTAAAAACAACTTCGATGATTATAAAATGTTTCCGTATTATTATTTTTTTGAGCATTTACTGCTTAAGAATACATCAAAAAATCATCCTCCGAAAAGGAAAGGAGAGATTTTCAGGTTCCTTATTCACTTTAATGTCAATGATACATCAAATAATCATCCTACGGATTCACATTTATATTTATATGCGATATTTGGTCGATTTTCGTATTAAATCATGATGGATAAGATAGGTTTTTGCATTTAATCGTGTAAAAGTGTTTTATTCAAGTGACAAGTTTTATATGATCGGTAAGAGGTTATTTAGCCAAGGAAACACATGAAAATGGTCAAAAGACGAGAAATTGTGATTTGGTTAGCATCTGCAACGCAATGTGTATGGAGTGCGACACACTGACTGGCTGAAATTGCAAGAATATTTGAGAAACCAGTCACTGTGGCGCAGTGGCTTGGTACTGCTACGCAGCAGGATAAATTCAAGAATCCTGATTTGAGCCTATAAATAGAAGAGAAACAACTCACATTTATAATCAGTTTTTGAAGGTCGATCCAAGAGATAAAAAAGACGAATTTGGAGCAGAAAGAAGAGCAAGGAAGACAATTTTGAAGATCCGTTTTCATATTTATCAAATCCAAACTCTTTTACAAAACTCTTTCAATTCGGTACAATGTTAAATTACTCGTTTTTGTCGATTTGCTTTATGAACATGAGTAGCTAAGTATTTTAACGTTTGTTTGGTTAGGGATCTTTTATGATGATTTAGTTTATGTTAATTGAATGCTTTTAGGTGTTTTTATGTTTAACCGAAGACCCGTTCTTGTTTAAATCTAAATATTGATTAAGTTTCTTATATTCTTTTGGTTAATTAATATTCTAGGTATTTGAAAGGAATCTAGAGTTAGGTTACATAATTGAATGAAATAATCAATCGGTCTATAATTGATTAGAACTTGATTAATAAGATTAAAACGAGATTGTTAGTTAATTATTACAAGAGATTGGATTAGAAAACTAGTTAAGCTTTCGAGAGGAAGCTTTATAAGATTAAATCATAAACATCGGCTTGATTATCAAAGCTTAGTTATTTAGGACTTTTACTGTATTCGAGAGGAACGGTAGAGTTTAAAGATAATTAAAGTTAATTAGGTGTTCGAGAGGAACTTAGTTATTCACTACAAGTTAAGTTAACATTCAATTACGTAAACTAAATCTAATCATTAGTGAACTGCCCGAACAAGTGTCTTTCCCTTAATTGATTTTCAAAACATTCAAACTTTTCAAACAACATTTACGTTATAATTGTTTTTCAAATTAGTTTAAGCAACGTGACAATTCGGTCACAAACACCCAAATTAATTAGTTTTATTAATTCTTAATTTAAACTAAACGCAGTCTTTGTGAATGAATCTGACTTACCTAAACTAAACTATACGCAATCAGGTCCACTGTCCACAAATATATAGTTGAATATTAACATATTTTGAGTTTTAAAATAAAACTAGATTTTACACATCAATAATTAATTACCAAGATCCCTTAATCATATAATGGTGTGGATTTTAGTCATCAAAGTGCCATCTCAATGGATCTCGATTTATCTCTTTTCCATATTCTATGATAGGTTTACGTACATTCAAGAAGCACTTGGTATATTCATAAATACTTCACCAATGTCGGAGTCAGCTTTAATACATAAATATCTCTTTGGTCAAAATAAAACTATAAGCCCTCTTTTCTTTTAATGTGAGATTATGATTGGCCAAAACAAAGATACTTTGGCATAGTGACAAAGCAAGTTGTAGTTTTGGTAGTGGGAGGTAATAGATATTTGTGACAATATCTTGTTCTTTAACAAGTTGCAACTAAAGCAAGGTGGATTACAATTAATTAATTCTAATACAAATGTTGGTCTTTAATGAAAGTGAAACCAGTTAAATATCTTGTTGCTTGCTCTAAAGTTTAAGATATTTTTAGATATTGTTTTTTTCTGAAAAACATAGACACTGTTAGGATTAAATTGTCGAGATTGTTATTCTAGAGTTGCATTACATACAACAGTTAGTACTGCGTAGTTCAAAAGAACACAATATATACTGCTCAGTTAATACTGCTCAGTTACTACTGCTCAGTTAGTACTGCTCAGTTACTACTCCTCAGTTACTACTCCTCAGTTAATACTCCTCTGTTACTACTGCTCAGTTACTACTCCTCAGTTAATACTCTTTTGTTACTACTCCTCTGTTATTGAAGACTTGATTTTCAAGATAAAGATCTAAAAGAATTAGTCTCCTAATATAACTAGGTTTCCTTATGAAACTAGGTTTCCTTATGTAAGTCATATGAGACTCTATATATAAAGAGATCTCTAGACATTGTAAAGATGTGGTTTTTCATCATGTTTATTCTTTAGGAAAACACCAAACGATCTCACCACTTGAGATCGTTCCCCTTTGTTCAGCCTCAAGGTCAAATTGATCCTTGTAAAGAGAAGAATCACGTCTATTCTGATCAAATAGATTGAGGCTGGTGTTGTTAGATGTTTCCTAGAAAAGCTAGGTTTAGCCTCAAGGTCTTTTATAGATCCTTGTATGTAAAGAAACACGTCTGTTAATTTCTTCATTGATTAATAGATTGAGGCTTGATGGTAATCTTTATTGTGTTATTGTTCTTATTGTTTATTATATATAAAATATTTGATTATCATAAACTTGTGAATATCAAAGTGTTGATCCGCTGCAACTTCTTTGATAAATTTTTATCTAAGTAATTATATCGATCCTACAAGTGGTATCAGAGCTGTTAGGTCTCACTAAGATCTCAAACAATGGCAAATCAATAACAAATAAGTATTTAGACGTTAATTGTTATATATCGATTTAGTACTCAGTTTCAGTGTATATTATAGCGGAATTATAATAATGAAACAATGAAGATAACACACAGTTATATTCCAATCAAAGGTTCACCGATTACAAAACTCAAACTCACTATTTATACACAATATAGTGAGTTTGATAAGGATCAATCTAAGAGAATCTTTTAAACAGCTAAAAGATATTAACCAACTAGACTGCCTTAAATCACGGCTAACTTCTCTCATGAGTCTGAGTTAGTCAGACCGAGTCACTCAGACTCATGTCACTCAGACTGAGTCACTCAGACTCATGTCACTCAGACTCAGACTTTGATTAACAGATTTATTAATCTTGGGATAAATCATTGTTTTTCCCAACAATCTCCCCCTATCTGTTTCAACCAAAGTCTTTTTACAAACGATGCACTAAAATAAACACAAACATAAAACTTTTTAAACAAACACTGTTTGTGAACAAAAATAAGCACCAGTCTACATCCTTTTCTTCAATGTTCTTCTTTTCTTTTTCACTGGAAGATCAAACGGCAGAGGCTGATCTCTTTCCCTCATCCATCTCTGTCTATCTTTCTTCCACTCCATCAGTGTCTCCATTTCAGCATCAGTTTTATTGAAGTGCAGTTGATATTCCTTCTTTACTAGCTCCACTCTATCTGCCAATGTTCCTATTTCTTCAATTCTTCTAAGATTCATGAACAGCCAGCTAATCAGTCTCACTCTGAATGGAAGACATTGAGGAGACTCACATTCCTTGAGTAAAGCAATACAATGATGAATAGAAGTTGTGGTGATGTTGTCCTTAGGTTGAAAGCATTCTTCTCCCCCACAATCAGTGTAACATAGCCCTGTATGCTTCTCAGTCTCAATGTAGGTTCTGTCTTGAAATGCAACTTCTCTAGGAACTGGATGCATACTGCTTGATTCCAACCCCAATGATTTAGTTTTGACTTTCACATTATGCTTGGTGCAATAGGCTCTGTAGTCTTCATCTGACACTAGATTCATCATATGAGCTGCATTCATGTTGAAAGTAGCCTCTCTTCTTATAGCCAAGCCTTGAGCTTTGTCAGTCAGATTGTAGCTCAAACTGGCTATTTCCTTCCATTCTTCTAATCCCATTGTGTGCAATCTTGTTAACCCAATTTTGAAGGATCCACCTTTATGTGAACATGTAAGCAGCAGGTTAGTTCCATCATGACTTTTACAGTCTAAGTGAGTAATCTTGTGCTTGAGCTTTCTCATGGAGAAGTTTGTTACAATGTGATCAACTCTTTCTTCTTCTCTGAGAACAAGCTTGGCCATTTGTGCATCAGCTTCCAACCTCATCTGTTCTTCTTCAATAGCCATTTCTTCCTCAGCTTGCATCTCTGCTTCAAATTCTGCAGCTGCCTTTTCAGACTGATCATATGGATTGAAGTCAAATCTTTCTTTGTATAGCCCCTTCACATACTCTCTGTATTGCTCCACTGTCATTCCAGCACTTTGAGCATATCTTTGCAGTTTGGCTAATTTGTCAGCTTCAATTTTTTTCTTTTTGTTTTCAGCCTCTTGTTCTATTTCAACCTCAGACACTTTCTTTTGAGCTTCAGACTCAGATTTGGTTGTAGTATCCATTTTGCTCCCTTCCCCTTCTTCAGTCTGTTCCTGGTCACTTACATACCCAGCCTTGCCTTTTCCTTTGTACACAAGTTTCTCAGATTCATCACTGGAGATATCACTCCAGTCAGTTTCATAGAACACTTCAGACTGCCCAGTTTTGGTGTTGAACCTGGTGGTCTTGTAGTATCTTTTCTCCCCCTCTTCTCTTTTTCTTTTCAATGTTTGTTTGGGGATTTCAGATTCAATGACTGTAGTAGTCTTTTTCTCCCCCTGAATCTGAGAATCCTCTGCAACTGCCTTGCCTTTCCTCATCAGACTGACTTCAGAGGTCAGTTTGGACACCATGGCTTTCAATTCCTTCAGTTCCTCTGCATTGTGAGTTCTTAAAGCATGAAACTCAGTCTGCATTGCCCTCAGTCTGTCATCAAACTGAGTGGACATGTCCTTAAGTGCCTTTAACAGGACAGGAACAGTCAAAGCAACCTCAGACTGGGTTGATGTAGTAGCAGTTGTTGATGTAACTGGTGGCACAGCCTCACTCCCTCCCTGTGATATGGGAGAATGATCATAAGCCATAGAAATTGAAGTCTGTACCTCACCCAGTTTTGGGAGTAAGGCATTGGCGACTAGTGATAAAGAGTGTAAGAGATTTGGAGGTGGTACCTTATCGTGAACCAGCACAGAGCTGGTGAAAATAGCCGTTGGAATAGGCTGTGAGACTGAAGGGGGTGTTCCCATACTTAGTACAGGTAGGTCCAGGAGTGGGACACTTTCTTCAATGCTTGCCACATGTGTCTGTGTGGTAGCAGCAATGTAGTTCTCCAAGTTGACCATCAGACTGGGGTTTTGGGTGGTCCAAGCAGTCAGATCCAACTCATCCTCTAGCAGAGAGAGACTGGTCTGAACTGCAGCACTGGAGGGGAGTCCTTGACTCTCAGCCTCATGGAATAATGAGTCCATTAGTGCTTGATTTGTAGTGGGGCTTGATGTGAGAGCTTTATCAAATGAACTTGGTGAGTCCATCAGGTTGGTCGCTTGTGTAGCAAGTACATCAAGAAGTGGAATGGACTGCCCAGACTGAGAGGGGATACTCTCAGACTGAGGAAGAGTAAGAGGAAGAATTGTACCTTGGTCCTCATCATTTGGCCCAGCCCCACCCAAGTCTACCTCAGCATCTGCAGCAGGGTTATTCCCCTCAGGTCCTCCGTCAATTCTATCAGCTTGAACATCTGAGTCTGATGAGTCAGACTCAGTTGGGTCCTGATCAATGAACGGATTTGCAATCCATTCAAGCATCACAGCAGTAAGTGGAGCTTCAGTCTCCGTGATATTGATGTAAGTAAACATTTTTGGAGTCAGCTTGGGCAGTTCACAAGTAAAAAAGCGTTGATCAAGCTGATCATAGGTTTCGCTGCCCAAAACTTCCTCAAAACAAAGAGACAACACCCGAATGAATGGAACATCGTTAGGGCGTTTTGTTTTAATCACCAAGGAAAGAATCTCGTCAAAGTAGAGTTGTGAAAAGGAGATTCTTCTACCCGTGACCATAGCATGAAACAGATGAGTTTCAAACTCATTCATCTGATCCAAGCTGCCCGATTTACCCCCCAAACATCTTGTAATCATTGAAAACAAGAACTTCCATTTCCCAGTGAATAAACTATATTTTATAACTCCCTGTGTTTCAGGCTGACCAATAAGAGGGAAAGCTTCATCCCTTGCTTGTTGTTTGCTTCGTCTAGCCTGAAATCCACCTTCCCCAGCCTCGGCAAGTGTGGGGAGAAGTAATGCACGCCTGATTGTCTCTTCAGTGATGGTAATCGTGTCACGCCCATTGTTGTAGGTGCCTGTAATGGCAGTTCGTTCATCATTGGCAGTGCAAGTGTACCACCATTCACATAGAATTGGAGGACACATAGTGTTTGCACAAAAGAAAGCACCATATAGAGGATGAGACTTCATAAACTGAATCAATTGTTCAAATCCCCTGCCTTGGCGATTGGCGGGAATGTCAGAAGTTGCTACACGATTGTTGTCTTTTACTTGAACTCGTTGTTGAAACTCAGCACCTGGAATCATTCTTGAAGTAACATGGAGCATCATATTAGGGTTAGCCATTAGAATAAAGATAATCAGAGAGTTTGAAAGATGAAGAACTAGGTTAAAAAAAAATTGAAATTCTGTTAGCTTTAAACTAATGTTACTTAAGATTTTAAACGAAACGAAAATACAATTTAGACCCCTATAGATTTACAACTTGCAAGGAATGACCGTTGACAAGACTTGACCGAATTAAAAATAAATAAATAAAACTATCTAATGATGAATTAGAGATACATAAGATAAAAAAAAATTAAAAAAAAAATTTGTTCCAAAAATACATTGAAGCTGAGGTCAGATGTAGGATCCTGAAGCTGACTTTTAGTCAGACTGAAAATAGTCAGACTGAAAATGGTCAGACTGACTTAGTGGGCAGCTTGAATTTTGAAAATATCTGGACTAAGGGTTTAGCATGCCAAGTTCTCCTAACAAATAGAAGAACCTTTCCTCACTCAGAGGTTTGGTGAATATGTCTGCCAGTTGATCATTGGTTACCACGAACTCCAGTCTAACCTTCCCTTTCTCCACACAGTCTCTTATGAAATGATGCCTGATTTCAATATGTTTAGTCCTGGAATGGAATACTGGATTCTCAGTGATTTGAATGGCACTCTTGTTGTCACACATGATGGGTGTGTTTTGAATGTGGATATCTAGATCAACCAATTGATGTTGCATCCAAAGTAACTGTGCACAACAGCTTCCAGCAGCCACATACTCAGCTTCAGCGGTGGAAGTGGCAACTGAGTTTTGCTTCTTGCTGGACCAACTCACCAGCTTGCCTCCTAGAAGCTGACAACCTCCTGAAGTGCTTTTTCTGTCAAGCTTACAACCTGCATAATCTGCATCTGAGTACCCAATTAGTTCAAAACCAGTATCTTTAGGGTACCATAAACCAAGGTTCGGTGTACCCTTTAGATATCTGAAGATCCTCTTTACAGCCTTAAGATGAGATTCCTTAGGATCAGCCTGATAATGTGCACACAAACATGTAGAAAACATGATGTCAGGTCTGCTAGCAGTCAGATAGAGTAATGAACCTATCATTCCTCTATAAGTAGCTTGACAGACCGACTTTCCAGATTTATCTTTGTGCAGTTTGTCAGAGGTGCTCATGGGTGTTTTCATTTCAGAACTTGTAGCAAAACCAAATTTCTTGATTAAATCATGAACATATTTACTTTGGTTTATGAAGATTCCATCCTCCTTTTGTTCTACTTGCAGACCCAGAAAGAAATTGAGTTCCCCCATCATGCTCATTCTGTATTCACTACACATAAGTTCTGAGAACCAAGTACACAGTTTGGTATTTGTGGATCCAAAGATGATGTCATCCACATAAATCTGAACCAGAATGACATGACCAGAATCCCTTTTTATAAACAAAGTTTTGTCAATTGAACCCCTTTTAAAATCATTTTTAATGAGAAACTCAGACAAGGTTTCATACCAAGCTCTAGGAGCTTGTTTGAGACCATATAGTGCTTTATTTAACTTATAAACATGATCAGGAAGTTAGGGTCAACAAAACCTGGAGGCTGCTTCACATATACTTCCTCCTGCAAGTCTCCATTTAAGAATGCACTCTTGACATCCATCTGATAGACCAAGAAGTCTTTGAAGGCTGCATATGCTAGAAACAGTCTGATTGCTTCAATTCGTGCCACTGGAGCAAAGGTTTCATCATAATCAATTCCTTCTTCCTGTTTGTACCCCTTAGCTACCAGTCTGGCCTTGTTCCTGATTACCACACCATCCTGATCAAATTTGTTTCTGAAAATCCATTTAAGGTCAATAATGGTCTTGCGTAGTGGACGTGGAACCTTTGTCCAGACATTGTTTCTTATGAATTCACCAAGCTCCTCCTGCATACCCTCAACCCAGTCTTCATCTAACAGGGCTTGTTCTACAGTCTTGGGTTCCATCAGACTCAAGAAGTTGGTGTAGAAACAGAAGTTGGCTGTAGCATTCTTTCTTCTTGTTTGAACACCTTCAGTTATGGATCCAATAACAGATGAAATTGGATGGCCCTTTACAGTCTTGATGTTTCCTGAGCTATGATCAGTAATTTCTGCTTCAGGCTGAGGAGTGTCAGTCTGAGTATGTTGAGACTGAGTCTGGTCAGACTGAGGTAATTCAGACTGATTAGCATCAGTTTCATTTGAAGTCAGCATTTCCGAGCTTGGAGCCTTCTGAACTGATTGTTCATCTGTTTCACTTTCTGATTCTTGAGGTTGAGTCATGTGTCTGGCAGGCTGGTCACCATTCTGAGGTTCAGATTCAGAAGAAATTTGAAGCAGTTCGTCACAGAGTTGATTGATTGTGGTGATGTCAGTCTGAGAGGTTGATGCAGCTTCATTAGACTGAGTTGAGTCATCAAAAGTAACATTGTTGCTCTCCTCAACAACCTTTCTTCGTTCATTATATACTCTGAAAGCCTTGGCAACACTTGAGTATCCAACAAATAGTCCCTCATCAGCTTTGGGGGACATTTTACATAGCAGATCCCTTTGATTTAGAATGTAACATCTACTTCCAAAAACATGAAAGTAATGAATGGAGGGAACTTTGTTGTGATACATTTCATATGCTGTCTTCCCATGTCTCTTCACAATAATTGATCTGTTCTGTGTGAAGCGTGCAGTGTTTACAGCCTCAGCCCAGAATTTTATCTCCATCTTTCCATAACAAAGCATAGTTCTGGCAGCCTCAATAAGAGTCCTGTTTCTTCTTTCTGCTACCCCATTCTGTTGAGGAGTTCTAACTGAGGCAAAGTTTTGACTTTTGAACTATTCCCAGTTTGTCACAAAAGTCTATCAAGACTGAGTTTTTGAACTCAGTTCCATGGTCACTTCTCATTTGTCTAACTAGAAGATTCTTCTGTCTCTGTTCTCTTTTAATCAGACTGATGATTTCCTCAGCTGCATCACTTTTGGCCCTTAGGAATATGACCCAAGTAAATCTGGTGTGTTCATCAACAATAACCAGAGTATACTTCTTTCCTCCTTTGCTTTCAATTCCAATTGGTCCAAAGAGATCCATATGTAGCATGAACAGTGGTTCACTAATGGAATGTAGCATTTTGGATGGAAATTGTGACTTTGTTTGCTTTCCAAGAACACAGGCTGAGCAAACTTTGTCTTTGGTATAGGTGAGTTCTGGCAACCCTCTTACTAGCTTGCTTTTGGATAGAGCATTAATGTTCTTGAAGTTTAAATGAGATAATCTTCGATGCCATAGCCAGTTCAATTCCTCCTTGGTTTCAGTGAACAGACAAGTCTCAGCTTCATCATTTGCAGTACTCAGATCCAAACAGAATACATCTCTTTCTCTTTTAGCTAGCAGTAGGGGTTTTCCCTTGGCATTATAAATTATCCCAGCTTGTTTCCTGAATCTGACTTCATGATCTTCATCAGTAATCTGACTCACACTGAGTAGATTGTGTTGCAGTCCTTCTACATAAGCAACTCTCTTGAATGTGACAGCTCCAGCATGAACCTTGCCATATCCCCTTGTCATTGAAACTCCATTGTCCCCATACCTTACTTGAGGTCCATCTTCTTCCTTGTAGTCCTGTAGAAAGGACTTCATCCCTGTCATGTGCCTTGATGCTCCACTGTCTAAGTACCATTTTGTAGAATCCTGCACATGAAAACGGAGGAAATTAGTTCCTTTTGGGTACCCACTTTAGAGTGGATCCATGAACTAAGGCAGGTTTAGGTACTGATTCAATCTTGCATTCAGTTTTAGAACTTGGATAGTTCCATTTGTTTATTTCATTCATGCAATTTATAGAATAATGACCTATGACACCACAGTATTTACAGGGAGCATTTTTGAGATTGACTCTAGATGGAGCATATTTAACTTTAGAAGATTGAACATGTTTAGCTTTTGATGGAGAAGTGTTTCTGGAAGATGAGTTAGAGTGTGATGAGACTGATCTGGATTTTGATGATCCTGAATGATATGAAGCTGACCCCTGTTTTGATAAAACTGACTTGTGAATATAAGGATTCTTAGGTCTAGACCTGATCAATAGTTTACAAAACACAGCTTCATGACCTTTTTCACCACAGTTATAGCAGTTTCTCTTTGGAGGGGATTTGGATCTTGCTTGATTAGGTGATTTATCCCTGACTAAAGTTTTGACAATGTTGGTCAGTTCCAGTAATTGATTTCCTAATTTATCAATTGTTTTAGATTCGGGACTTTTGTTATGACTTTTGGGACTAACAGAAGTTTGACTCTTGGGTTTTTTCAAAACCTGGGGAACAACTTTGGTCAAGGATGAAGGATCCTTTTCAGTCTGCATATCAGTCTCAGACAAGACAACACTTTCAGATTTAGAAGAAGATGAAGGCAAAAGACTATTTTTATTCAAAACTTGAGAGATTACAGGTTTGACAAATGCATTTGACATCATTGTCTTATTTCCTTTCAAATAAGTAAAGGTATTTGGAAGGATTTCTGGTTTAAAAATAATTTTTTCTCTTTCTGCCTTCAAAGCTTCTTCCTCCTCTTCTGTCATATACTTCTTCAAACTGAATCCTTCACCCAACACAGCTTGAACTTGATTTGGTACCTGTCTGTTTAAGCAATCCTCATTTTTTAAAGATGATATACACCATGATTTACAAATTCTTTTATAGTGCTCAGTTTCTTCTCTAAGTTTGTGATTTTCTTTTGCAAGATCACTATAAGCTTCAGTTTGAGCATTTAAAAGAACTTTATAACTTTCTAATTCAGTTATTTTATCATCTTTACTTTTCATAAGGTTTTCAAGGTCTTTGAATTTTTGTTTGAGATCATTTTGTTCTTCTATAGTGGTGGTCAAGTCAACAAAAATATATTCAAACATTTGAATTTTTTGTTCATTTGTATAAGTTTCAAAATTGTGTACCTTATAAAGTTTTGACTTGTTCCAGTCTGAATTGCAACTCATCCTTTCAGCTTCCTTTAGATCCTTTTCAAACTGAGAGGCGGATTTCTCAGCTTCAGTAGTTTCCTCCACTATTGCCATCAAGCACTGATCTACCACTTCTTCTTCATCAGAAGACAGTTCTTCATCCAGCCATTCTTCAGCAAAGAATGCTTTTTGTTCTGTTTGAGACTTTTGAGGATTGGAGCTGTTCCCTTTCTTGTATTTTAGATACTTGTTTCAGTATCTTTGGGCCCTTTCAACAACTTCGTCCATATGCTCAGTCTGGGCATTCTTTACTTTGCAGTCAGCAGCCATGTGTCCATAATCATTGCATTTGAAGCATTTTACCTTTTTCAGATCAAAAGGTTTCTTTCCTTTGTAGCCTGTCTTTTGTTCAAGCTTCATGGTCAACAGAGCAAGCTGACTCTTTAGTTTCTTGACTTCAGATTCGTTTTCAGATTCTGAGTCTGAGTGTGACTCAGACTCAGATGAGTCAGCTTGAGAGTAAATTTCTTTATTCCTTCTGCTTGTGGCAACTAATGCAGCTTCTGGATCCTTTGCAATTCTTCTATTATTGAGCTTCTTTCTTTCTTGAGATTCTTCAAAGTTTAACAGTAGACCAAAGAGTCCTGGCAGCTTGTAGGTGGACAGCTTCTCACTTACTACAAGTGATGTGATAACAGATTCAAACTTGTTGGGTAGTATATCAACAAATTTCTTACATATATCATCATCATCTTTTGTCACTCCCAGAGCTGACATATCATTCAGTAAGATCTGAAATCTGGTATGAACATCAGCCAAGGTTTCCTTTTCTTTCATATAGAAATTCTCATAATTTCTAATGAGACTGTTCAGTCTTTGCTCCTTCACTACTGGAACACCTTCATAAGACACAATTAATGTGTCCCATAGTTCCTTAGCTGTTTTACAGCCTGCAATTTTAGAAAAGATTTGTTCTGACACTGCATTTCCTAAAATGCTTCTGGCTTTGGGATCAAGATTATATAAAAGATTGTCTTGATCTGTCCATTGAGATTTGGCAGTTTGAACCCATCTGGCACGTTTGACAACTCTATCACCTTCTTTAACTTCATCAATCTGTTTACCTGGAATGATAGGTCCTTCAGTTATGACTCTTATCATTTCTTCATGAATTCCTGATAAGTGCCACTCAGCTTTGAGTTTCCAATGTGCAAAGTTATGACCATTGAACACAGGAATTCCTTTTCCAGCCATTGTGGTTATGTTTGAAGATGATGACATTGTTTGAGATTTTAGGTATTAATCGTTTAAGATTTATAAATTTATTAAAATTTAAATCTTACTTGCTCTGATACCAGTTGTTAGGTCTCACTAAGATCCCAAACAATGCCAAATCAATAACAAATAAGTATTTAGACGTTAATTGTTATATATCGATTTAGTACTCAGTTTCAGTGTATATTATAGCGGAATTATAATAATGAAACAATGAAGATAACACACAGTTATATTCCAATAAAAAGGTTCACCGATTACAAAACTCAAACTCACTATTTATACACAATATAGTGAGTTTGATAAGGATCAATCTAAGAGAATCTTTTAAACAGCTAAAAGATATTAACCAACTAGACTACCTTAAATCACGGCTAACTTCTCTCATGAGTCTGAGTTAGTCAGACTGAGTCACTCAGACTCATGTCACTCAGACTGAGTCACTCAGACTCATGTCACTCAGACTCAAACTTTGATTAACAGATTTATTAATCTTGGGATAAATAATTGTTTTTCCCAACAAGAGCACAGGAGGTGCTCTAGATCAAAGATCCACAAGTTTAGAAGAAAAGAAGAAGAAGAAGAAAGAAGGAGATCTACAAGTTTGGATACTAGGGTTTATGTTCGTCATAATCTGGGCAGCCGTAGTAAAAAGGGAATTACTCATTCGTTAGCCGTCGGATTTGGACGAAATTTTG
The DNA here is from genome assembly GCA_910822075.1 of Senecio squalidus. NCBI lineage: Eukaryota > Viridiplantae > Streptophyta > Magnoliopsida > Asterales > Asteraceae > Senecio > Senecio squalidus. Next base: position 336,862 of record CAJVGC010000592.1, read on the forward strand.
ACTGTATATTCTTCAGATATAAACGCACAATCTGACCGAAGGGATATTCGATCTGAGCTTTTATCAGTGAGATATTAATTTTCGAAATCTGCTGCTGAAAGGTTAGATTTATTGTGTTTATCTATACTGAAACGATCGTTGTTTATTCGTTACACAATGGATCTTCGTGATTTTTGAATATGTGATTCAAGGAATATGGATCTATGTTGTGTTAAAATTCGATCGTTATCAGAGGTATTCTCAAGAAGATGTAAAATTTCAAAGTTGGAACTTGAATGTTTACAAAGCGCAGCTGTGGTAAAAAGGTTATTGTGTATTCGTTAACCGTTGGATTGTCTTGAGTTTTGGATATGTGGTTCGAGAGACACAGACCTACTATGTGTAAAAATTTGAGCATGATCGGATTTGTCAAGGGGAACTTATTTAATTTTTAATCTGCTGCTAATATTTACCTAATGTTGCTCTTATATTGTTAATCCTACTATTACAATACACATTTTTCTATACGATGATGAAGTTAGTACTACTCCTATGTTGGTGAACCAGCCGAGGATATTGGTTTAAGGGGAAGAATATGTTCTAAAAGTGGATATGAAATTGGAACAGTTGGATGTGATCTTATACATGCACCACTTGAGGGAGAAGTTTTCGCTTGTGCATAGTGATTTAATCTCTTATAAGAAGAACAACTCCTGATTCAAAGAAGAAGTTCGTATAGAGATGTTCCCCTAATGGATGATAACAAAAAGGGGAAGATATAAAGTGTGGTGACATGGAACAAGATTTGAAGGCTTCAAAGTATCGAAAGTCTACTTAAGAAAAAAAAGTGGCGTGTTTTGATAGAAATATCAACGATAGAAGAAGTATCAACTTGTTCACAAGAGATCTCAGTTGAAGGGGAAGTTTTTTAAAGTTCTCAGTTTAGTGTTTGTTTTGTCATCATCAAATAGCGGAAGATTGTTGGGATAATATTTTGAGTTGATGAGACAAAATATAAACTGAGCATATACATCAAGGAAACATGGAGAAGACAGAGTTGAAATAGCAGTTGTGATAGCATTCTCATCAACAATTTACATTGAAGAAACTTATTGCTTTGCATGTAGAAAGCATAAGTTTAGGGGAAGATTGTTATGATTAAATTGTCGAGATTGTTATTCTAGAGTTGCGTTACAAACAACAGTTAGTACTGCGCAGTTCAAAAGAACATAGTTAATACTGCTCAGTTACTACTGCTCAGTTAGTACTGCTCAGTTAGTACTGCTCAGTTACTACTGCTCAGTTACTACTGCTCAGTTACTACTGCTCAGTTACTACTCCTCAGTTAATACTCCTCTGTTACTACTGCTCACTTACTACTCCTCAGTTAATACTCCTCTGTTACTACTCCTCTGTTATGGAAGACTTGATTTTCAAGATAAAGATCTAAAAGAATTAGTCTCCTAATATAACTAGGTTTCCTTATGAAACTAGGTTTCCTTATGTAAGTCATATGAGACTCTATATAAAGAGATCTCTAGACATTGTAAAGATATGGTTTTTCATCATGTTTATTCTTTAGGAAAACACCAAACGATTTCACCACTTGAGATCGTTCCCCTTTGTTCAGCCTCAAGGTCAAATTGATCCTTGTAAAGAGAAGAATCACGTCTATTATGATCAAATAGATTGAGGCTGGTGTTATTAGATGTTTCCTAGAAAAGCTAGGTTTAGCCTCAAGGTCTTTTATAGATCCTTGTATGTAAAGAAACACGTCTGTTAATTTCTTCATTGATTAATAGATTGAGGCTTGATGGTAATCTTTATTGTGTTATTGTTCTTATTGTTTATTATATATAAAATATTTGATTATCATAAACTTGTGAATATCAAAGTGTTGATCCGCTGCAACTTCTTTGATAAATCTTGATCTAAGTAATTATATCGATCCTACAAGTGGTATCAGAGCATAGGAGGTGCTCTAGATCAAAGATCCACAAGTTTAGAAGAAAAGAAGAAGAAGAAGAAAGAAGGAGAACTACAAGTTTGGATACTAGGGTTTATGTTCGTCATAATCTGGGTAGCCGTAGTAAAAAGGGAATTACTCATTCGTTAGCCGTCGGATTTGGACGCAATTTTGACTGAAGAGTCTTCAGATATAAACGCACAATCTGACCGAAGGGATATTCGATCTGAGCTTTTATCAGTGAGATATTAATTTTCGAAATCTGCTGCTGAAAGGTTAGATTTATTGTGATTATCTATACTGAAACGATCGTTGTTTATTCGTTACACAATGGATCTTCGTGATTTTTGAATATGTGATTCAAGGAATATGGATCTATGTTGTGTTAAAATTTGATCGTTATCAGAGGTATTCTCAAGGAGATGTAAAATTTCAAAGTTGGAACTTGAATGTTTATTGTTTACAAAGCGCAGCTGTGGTAAAAAGATTATTGTGTATTCGTTAACCGTTGGATTGTCTTGAGTTTTGGATATGTGTTTCGAGAGACACAGACCTACTATGTGTACAAATTTGAGCATGATCGGATTTGTCAAGGGGAACTTATTTAATTTTTAATCTGCTGCTAATATTTACCTAATGTTGCTCTTATATTGTTAATGCTACTATTACAATACACATTTTTCTATACGATGATGAAGTTAGTACTACTCCTATGTTGGTGAACCAGCCGAGGATATTGGTTTAAGGGGAAGAATATGTTCTAAAAGTGGATATGAAATTGATATTGGTTTAAAGGGAAGAATATGTTCTAAAAGTGGATATGAAATTGGAACAGTTGGATGTGATCTTATACATGCACCGTTTGAGGGAGAAGTTTTCGCTTGTGCATAGTGATTTAATCTCTTATAAGAAGAACAACTCCTGATTCAAAGAAGAAGTTCGTATAGAGATGTTCCCCTAATGGATGATAACAAAAAGGGGAAGATATAAAGTGTGGTGACATGGAACAAGATTTGAAGGCTTCAAAGTATCGAAAGTCTACTTAAGAAAAAAAAGTGGCGTGTTTTGATAGAAATATCAACGGTAGAAGAAGTATCAACTTGTTCACAAGAGATCTCAGTTGAAGGGGATGTTTTTTAAAGTTCTCAGTTTAGTGTTTGTTTTGTCATCATCAAATAGGGGAAGATTGTTGGGATAATATTTTGAGTTGATGAGACAAAATATAAACTGAGCATATACATCAAGGAAACATGGAGAAGACAAAGTTGAAATAGCAGTTGTGATAGCATTCTTATCAACAATTTACATTGAAGAAACTTATTGCTTTGCATGTAGAAAGCATAAGTTTAGGGGAAGATTGTTAGGATTAAATTGTCGAGATTGTTATTCCAGAGTTGCGTTACATACAACAGTTAGTACTGCGCAGTTCAAAAGAACACATTTAATACTGCTCAGTTACTACTACTCAGTTAGTACTGCTCAGTTACTACTGCTCAGTTACTACTGCTCAGTTACTAATGCTCAGTTACTACTGCTCAGTTACTACTCCTCAGTTAATACTCCTCTGTTACTACTGCTCACTTACTACTCCTCAGTTAATACTCCTCTGTTACTACTCCTCTGTAATGGAAGACTTGATTTTCAAGATAAAGATCTAAAAGAATTAGTCTCCTAATATAACTATGTTTCCTTATGAAACTAGGTTTCCTTATGTAAGTCATATGAGACTCTATATATAAAGAGATCTCTAGACATTGTAAAGATGTGGTTTTTCATCATGTTTATTCTTTAGGAAAACACCAAACGATCTCACCACTTGAGATCGTTCCCCTTTGTTCAGACTCAAGGTCAAATTAATCCTTGTAAAGAGAAGAATCACGTCTATTCTGATCAAATAGATTGAGGCTGGTGTTGTTAGATGTTTCCTAGAAAAGCTAGGTTTAGCCTCAAGGTCTTTTATAGATCCTTGTATGTAATGAAACATTTCTGTTAATTTCTTCATTGATTAATAGATTGAGGCTTGATGGTAATATTTATTGTGTTATTGTTCTTATTGTTTATTATATATAAAATATTTGATTATCATAAACTTGTGAATATCAAAGTGTTGATCCGCTGCAACTTCTTTGATAAATCTTGATCTAAGTAATTATATCGATCCTACAAGTGGTATCAGAGCACAGGAGGTGCTCTAGATCAAAGATCCACAAGTTTAGAAGAAAAGAAGAAGAAGAAGAAAGAAGGAGATCTACAAGTTTGGATACTAGGGTTTATGTTCGTCATAATCTGGGCAGCCGTAGTAAAAAGGGTATTACTCATTCGTTAGCAGTCGGATTTGGACGCAATTTTGACTGTAGATTCTTCAGATATAAACGCACAATCTGACAAAAGGGATATTCGATCGGAGATTTTATCAGTGAGATATTAATTTTCGAAATCTGCTGCTGAAAGGTTAGATTTATTGTGTTTATCTATACTGAAACGATCGTTGTTTGGATCTTCGTGATTTTTGAATATGTGATTCAAGGAATATGGATCTATGTTGTGTTAAAATTTGATTGTTATCAGAGGTATTCTCAAGGAGATGTAAAATTTCAAAGTTGGAACTTGAATGTTTATTGTTTACAAAGCGCAGCTGTGGTAAAAAGGTTATTGTGTATTCGTTAACCGTTGGATTGTCTTGAGTTTTGGATATGTGGTTCGAGAGACACAGACCTACTATGTGTAAAAATTTGAGCATGATCGGATTTGTCAAGGGGAACTTATTTAATTTTTAATCTGCTGCTAATATTTACCTAATGTTGCTCTTATATTGTTAATGCTACTATTACAATACACATTTTTCTATACAATGATGAAGTTAGTACTACTCCTATGTTGGTGAACCAGCCGAGGATATTGGTTTAAGGGGAAGAATATGTTCTAAAAGTGGATATGTGATGTGAAAAATCTAGTTTTCCGAAAATTAACCTTTACTAGATTACGACACGGGCAGTGTACCCTTGTCAGTTGTAAAATAGTATTAGCAAATATCGGGTTCGAACACAGGGACTATTTATAGTTGAAAAATATTAGTTTATAAAATCACGTAACAAGTAACAAGTTGGTTTTAGTCTTAATGAAGACTTGCTTATAATAACGGTAAAAATATTTAAGAATTCAAATATGGATAAAAGACGCTTGCTTGGATCGTTAACGAATATGTGTTATTTCTTAGGTGTGAAAATATCGATAAACTTCTAATGTAAAATCTTAAGTTCCTTTCGAATACCGGATTTCTCCAATTACCTAACCATGCAACGATTCCTTTCGAATACCGTTAACACCTCAAGTAATTGTGCATAAAGTTTCAAGCCGATATGTGAGAATTAATTTATAAGCTTCCTTTCGAATAGCTTACTAACTCCTAAACCGATTTCCCTTAATTTAGTAGCTAGCGTTTGTGTTAATATCTACTTGTAAAAATTGTTGTTAATGATTCCTTTCGAATATCATTTACTTATAATCAACTAAAGACCGGCCGATTAATTCGTTCCTATTTTAGTAAAAATTACGGATTCCTTTCGAATACCCGTTTTTAGATTACCAAACAAGAGTATAAACAATTTTAGCAAGATAATTAAGTTATTAACCCAAACGGATCCCCAATTAACCTCTACACATCAATCGATTTTCAAACCCAAAACCTAACACATAAACATCACATAATCCAAGCAAACGTTCGAATAAATTAGCTACTCATGATCGTAACAAACACAATCAAATATGTAAAAGACATAATTCAAATTGTAATTAAAATGATAAAAGATTCAATACCAAAATCCAGAAATTAGGTTCCAAGGATCTCCAAATTAACAAAGTAGAAATTGAAATAACGATTGTTCAAACTTAAAATAACGATTGTAACAATTGTTCTTGATTCTCCTTGCTAAAAAATACTCTAAGACTGATAATATGATGATAATAATGATTTTTTGTCTTGCCAAACGTTCATAAGTAAGTGCCCCCACTAACTCCTGAGTTTCCACTTAATTAGGATTAAAGAATAAAATTTGTAACTGCCAGCACCGTGAGTTGCGCCGCAATTGATTTACTTGCGCCGCAATTCACATAATTGTTTTGCCAGATACGTGAGACTCTTGCGCCGCAACACATAGGTCTTGCGCCGCAACTCGACTTCAGCAAGCTCCATAAATTTTGTGTCCACCAGTTGCGCCGCAGGACTATAGACTTGCGCCGCAGGATTAGACATTTTGATTCCTGACTTGTTTTGCTTAGCTCCTTTTAGTCCCAAATCTCCTCCAATAACTCCAAACATAAGTAAAACCTATAAAACATACTTCACACAAAATATAAGCAATACGGGGTCTATCCATTACGTTTGGGACATAAAACATAACAAATATCGCTATGAAATACTCGTATAAATGAGCGATATCAAACCCCCCATACTTAAGCATTTGCTTGTCCCTAAGCAAATCCGACTCAAACCTACTAACAAATTTACAAAACATACAACTTAAGAAAAATTAGGGAATCACGGGCTCAAACATTTAATTAAATTCCGGTGTTAGAAATAAAGATTTGCGTGAAATTGCTAGATCGTAAAACGGACTACAAACATCTAAAGCTACTAAATTACTTAAGCAAACAAAAACCGCAATTTCCTAATGTTAACTCCTAATTTATCCCCTAGTTTTGATATGTCAAGATAATCACACCTTAGTCCTCACTCTCCAACCGTAGTTGAAGCGATCAGCCATTACAGCCGACCCCTTACGCCTTACTTTCGGGGGAACCCTTAAAATATTACTAAGCATTTTCTTCATTTGAGTACTTCTTTCTTTTGAGAATTATTTGGTTAGTCTACATCTTTTAGCTTGCCTCTCACTTTCGTTCACTTCAAATACTATAGATTTATTATTATATATTTTCTTTGAAGTGAACAAATATAACGGGATTTGAGTCTTCGTTATAGTGAGGATGAGTTCAAATTTGTTGACGGGAAAGACCTATGGCCTTTTTCTTCGCCTCTAATTCTCCAAGGGCTTAAGTAATACTAGGATTCCCCAACTACCCCCGAAAGGGTGCAAGGACTAAAAGGGCTCGGTACTAAGGATACAGTGATTATCTATCTTTTTGATTTTTCAGGGAAACTTAAGGAACTAAAATTAGAAAACCTAAACTCTTATTTACAAGTATTTTATTAACTAAAGATGTTCCTAAGCAATTTCACGTTAATGTACCGGAATAAAGTTAAATATACAAGCCCCTATCATTTTCCTTAACTACATTTAAGCGTTTTTTTTTTTTTTTTTAGACTCTAAAAGACTCAAATGGGACTAAAATAAACGTAATGGACATAGGGGATAAAACTAACTAAATTCCCGACTCGCCCCCCATACTTAGGCAACACATTGTCCCTAATGTGTTCCATCAAAATAAAAACTAACTAACCTAAGGGAAATTAAAATAAAACTTAAAAATACAAAAATAAAATAAAGAAAGAAAGATAAAACCGTGCGAGTTTCGTAGGATGTGGCATGAGTTCTGAATCGACTCCGCACGTGCTGAACTTAATGCCAGTCTTGGTAAGATCCAAACACATAGACAAACAAGTTCATTAGCATAATAATAAAAATCCTAAACAAACGAAAATAAAAGAGTTCCAAACATATCCAAACACAACGAAAAAGAAAATTGTTCAACATCACACAATACAATAACAATCAAATAAGCCCCACAAGCGGCTTCTTCACGGCAATCACTCTTCATCATGAGGGGGAAACGGGTTGAACATGGGAGGTGGGTTGTATTCAGTCCACCCACTTGCTGCTTCGGGATTCTGCACATGGTACTGAGAAGTGGTCATATATTCCCACATGGGCTGGTATCGTGCCATGTGATACTGTGTGTAATCCCCAAACTGGTGAACATCCGAGCGGGTCCTATCAACCTCCGTCCTGATCTGATGAACCTCGTTCCTAACGTAATGAACATCAGCATGTGTCTCGTCCACTTGGCGCCCAATTCGATACATCTCGTGCATCATTGGGTTGAAATCAAAAGGACCAAGTGGTGGTGGGACCGCTCCCGCCGCATTCGCGTTACCCTCTTCCTCTTCGTTCTCTTCCTCAACTTCGTCACCCTCTTCTTCCTGCACATTACCAACATAAATTCTGTTTTTGGTTACAATTTTAGCCCGAAACAAGTCATTCATGGTAACCATCTTCCAACCCACTGGTGGACTGCACTGTCGAGTCCCTGCCTGAGTCATAACACCCAAAGTCTTTGCTATCCTCGTGATAAAGTGTCCACAAACCATAGGACCTGCGGCTTGTCGTCCCGACCCTTTCTCGTGCATATACTCAGCCAGTGCCCATGGGGCATTCACATACTTGGTAGGGTCCCTATTAGCGAAGAAATACAACAGCCATAAATCGTCAAGGTACACTTTATCCTGATGCTGAAAACGGTGCAAGAATGAATTGGAGATTCCTTTTTCGAGTACTCTTAAGATTGGATCCGTGAGATTGTTCGCTTTATTGGTGGAGGCGTAAGGCCTATTTCCGGACAAATCAAACCACACTTCATTCTTTCTACTCCGGATTGCATTCCAATTCCAACTTCCCCTAACAATATAATCCGCCATATGGTGTTTATCCAAATATTCAGCTTCAGTGAATAGACCCGTCGTAAACCTCTTTACTACTGTCCGGCACCGGGTCAACTGTCAAGGTGGAATAAAACTCGAGACACAGTTCTCGGTAAATACTCTCTCGGACACTGAATGCTTTCTTCCATACTTCCACCTCAAAAGGTGTCGCTCCAGTCTCTCTTACAAACCGAGTAGTCAGGAAGGGATTCAAAGCTGCAGTTATTTCCAAATTGTCAAGCATACCCCATTCCAAAAACTTCGGGGGGTGAACCGCTTTTTCCTGAAGTAAGGCTAAGTTGTTGTTAAACCTTATCTTCTCATTAGCCGTACACCCTGTCCATTTGAGCCAAGGGTGCGTTTCCTGTCTCATCACCATCGATTCAGTGGATGGAACCGGTGGGCGGGTCACTCGATGAGAAGTGGATGATTCCACAACTTCTGGTTCCTCAACCGCTTGACGTTTGCCCTACAAAAACAAACAAAAACAAAAACCAAACAAACTACAATTGTTAGGTTAAAAGAAACAAAATAAAACAAACAACTCTTTTTTTTTTTTTATATAAGTGTCAGGTCTGAGGCCCTTCTTGCGCCGCAACTACAACCTCTTGCGGCGCAAGAAGGTGTGATTCTGGGCGAAATCCTGCAGCAACATGGCAAACCCGACATGACCAAACCAAATCCTAAGAATCCTAAAGCTAAACGATATTAGGCTAATGGTTATCTTAATTAACTAAAGTTACTACTAAAAACCCCTAAAAATCACATTACCCCCAATTCAATTTCAAATGATGAACCCTAAATTAAACAAGATCAAGAAATTAAGAAATTAAATCAAATAAACACACATACCGTTCTTCCCATGACGGAATAGAGTTGAATTGAGAAAAGAAAGATGTAAATCGAATTTTCGAATCGAATGTGTGTGTTTTGTTTTCTGTCTTGCGGCGCTGGTATGTGGAGAAAAAGTGTTTTGTTTTTCGGTGATAAGGGTTTTTAAACAAAAGTGTTTTTTTTTTTTTTTTTTTTTTTTTTTTTTTTTTTTTACAGACCTGATGGTCTTGCGGCGCAACAATAAGTACTTGCGGCGCAAATAGTTGACACCCTTTTTTACTCCTGCCTCGGATCACGTCTTGCGGCGCAAGACCCACCTCTTGCGGCGCAAGAAGTAAGCTACAGGATTTTTTTTTCGTTTTTCTTCCTAAATTACTTAAACACTTAAACTAAATTACACTTAGTTAATTGCTAAGTTACCTAAATAACTAAAAACAACAAACTTAATCAAAATAAGAGAAAATAAAAGAGAAATGATACAACAAACCGGGATTTAATCCGAAAATGCTCGTTTTTTCCTCGAGTCATTAGCTTGACTCCTCGTTGTGCCGAGAATCTAGAACGGGTAAAACCCATCCTCCAATGTCATACCGTTCTCCTCATCTTCCTCCCGATAAAGTTTGACCCTTTGACCATTAACAATAAATGATCCGCCATCATCCGTTTCTAGCTCCACGTATCCACCCGAAAATACCCGTCTCACTAAATACGGACCCGTCCACTTTGATCTCAATTTAGGTGCTTTAAACTTGTATTTCGATTGGAACAAAAGCACCTTATCTCCTTCCTTAAACTCTTTCCGCCGAATTTTTAAGTCGTGAACCATCTTCGTTCTCGCTTTATAAAGAGCGGAATTCTCATACGCGTTCCACCTCAATTCGTCCAACTCATGGAGTTGTAGAAATCTGGTTTCACCACTAGCTCTTAAATCCATGCTACACTCCTTCAGCGCCCAATACGCCTTATGCTCTATCTCCACGGGTAAATGACACGTTTTCCCATATAGCAACTTGAACGGGGTGGTCCCAATCGGAGTCTTGTAAGCGGTCCTAAACGCCCATAATGCTTCATCTAGTTTCTTTGACCACAAAGACGGGTTGTTGTTGACCGTCTTTTCCAAAATCCGTTTAATTGCCCGATTAGTGTTTTCGACTTGCCCACTTGTTTGAGGGTGGTAGGAAGTCGAAAACCGGTGTTGTACCCCATATTTCTTCAAAACTTTCTCCATTTGGGCGTTTGCAAAATGGGTTCCCCGATCACTTATCAACGCTTTTGGCATGCCAAACCTACAAAATAAACTTCGTAAAAAATCAATAACAACGTTAGCATTATTAGTAGGTAGTGCCTTTGCCTCGACCCATTTAGATACATAATCCACCGCCACCAATATGTAGACATTTCTGTTCGACGGTTTAAATGGCCCCATGAAATCAATTCCCCAAATGTCAAAAACCTCGCACACTTGGATACTTTGTTGCGGCATCTCGTCTCGTTTTGTAACCGTACCTTGCCTTTGACACGAATCACATGTCCTCACTAAGGTGTGTGCCTCTTTAAAAATAGTGGGCCAATAGAAACCTGCATCAAACACCTTCTTTCCCGTCACGGATGGACCATAATGCCCTCCCGTTGGACCATGGTGACATTCATCGAGAATTCGCCTCGTATCGGCTCCATAAACACACCTTCGCACCATGCCATCGACACACATCCTAAACAAAAATGGCTCCTCCCAAAAATAATACTTGGCATCCGAAAACAGCTTTTTCCGTTGTTGATAAGTAAGCAATCTACTAACAACTCCACCCGCTAAATAATTGGCTATGTCGGCGTACCAAGGACCCCGTTCACCAAACGCTTTTCCAACAAAAGCCAACCTTTCATCCGGAAAGGTGTCTCGAATATCTTCTTCATTCAAAGCTCCAAGACTCGGATTCTCCAAACGGCTCAAATGATCCGCCGCCACATTTTCTCTACCCCTCTTGTCTTGAATCTCCACATCAAATTCTTGAAGTAATAATATCCACCTAATCAATCTCGGCTTCGCATCTAACTTTGAAAACAGAAACTTCAAGGCCGAGTGATCCGTGAACACTACCGTCTTACTCAATACCAAGTATGATCTAAATTTATCGAAGGCAAACACCACTGCTAATAATTCCTTCTCGGTAGTAGTGTAATTTTGCTGAGCTTCATTTAGAGTCTTGCTAGCAAAATAAATCAGCCGAAAGTGTTTGTCAATTCGTTGACCCAATACCGCCCCTACCGCAAAGTTACTAGCATCACACATCAACTCAAAGGGAAGATCCCAATTTGGCGACACTAGAATGCGTGTGTTCGTTAATCTTTCCTTCAACAATTCAAATGCCTTAATACAATCTTCCGAAAATTCGAACTTCGTATCCTTCTCTAACAAACGGGTCATCGGCCTAGTTATCTTTGAAAAGTCCTTAATAAACCGCCTATAAAACCCCGCGTGTCCTAGAAAGCTTCTAACTTATTTCTCGTTCGTTGGAGGTGGTAACTTTGCTATAACTTCAATCTTTGCTCTATCCACCTCAATTCCCGCCTTAGAAATTTTATGCCCCAATACTATTCCTTCCTTCACCATGAAATGGCATTTTTCCCAATTAAGCACCAAGTTTGTTTCTTCACACCGTGCTAGCATCTTATCTAAACTTTCCAAACATCCATCAAATGAACTCCCATATACCGAAAAATCGTCCATAAAAACTTCCATGGAGTTCTCTACCATATTCTGAAAAATCGCCATCATACACCTTTGAAAAGTTCCCGGTGCATTACACAACCCGAATGGCATCCGTCTATAAGCAAAGGTACCGAAAGGACAAGTAAATGTTGTTTTCTCTTGGTCCTCGGGATCAATTGGAATTTGAAAATAACCCGAGAAACCATCGAGAAAACAATAAAACTCGTTTTCCGCCAACCTTTCTATCATTTGATCCATAAATGGTAATGGAAAATGATCCTTTCGGGTCGCCTCATTTAACCTCCTATAATCGATGCAAACCCTCCACCCCGTCACTGTTCTAGTTGGTACCAACTCATTCTTCTCATTTAACACAACCGTCATTCCCCCTTTCTTGGGTACGCAATGTACCGGACTAACCCAAGGGCTATCCGCTATTGGGTAAATAATACCTGCATCCAAGAGTTTAACAATTTCCTTTTTGACCACATCTTGCATATTCGGGTTAAGTCTCCGTTGTCGTTGGACAACGGGTTTTACATCATCTAAAAAGTTGATTTTATGTTTACAAAAATCAGAACTTATACCCGGAATATCAGAAATGCGCCAAACGAAAGCCTTTTTATGACTTTTAAGGATCGTTAGTAATTTAACTTTCTCGTCTTCCAACAGTGAAGACGAGATAATAACAGGGAGACTAGAATTACCCTCTAGAAACGCATACTCTAGATGTTCCGGTAATTGCTTAAGTTCCAAATCCTTCGGGGGATCTTCAATAGATGTCTTGATCCTCGCCCCGTCGTTAACTACCAACTCCTTTACTTCATTCGAGCTTTCATCTTCATTCGCCTCTTCTTTGCCAATGGAATTCAACATTTCCATTTCCGCCTCTTCTTCCAAAATTCCCTCCCAATCGAGATCATAATCTGCTTCATTTATAACATCAATTCTAAAACAAGATTCATCAGTAGAATAAGAATGTTTCATTGCTTGATTTAGAGAAAATGTTGCCCTTTCATCACCCAATCCCAAAGAAATTTCGGTATCCCGAACCCGGATTATAGCATCCGCGGTATTTAAAAATGGTCTACCCAAAATGAGAGGAACTTTTTCATCCTCCTCCATCTCGAGAATTACAAAATCCACGGGATATAAAAATTCTCCAACCCGTATAAGCATATTTTCGGCAATACCCAATGGATATTGATAAGATCGATCGGCCAATCTTATGCTCATACGTGTTGGGGTTAAAGCATTTGAAGACAATTTAGTGTAAATAGAGTTAGGCATTAAGTTAATGCTTGCCCCTAAGTCCGCTAATGCACTAAAAGTAAATGTATCGTTAAAAGTGCAAGTTAATAGAAAACTTCCTGGGTCTTCAAGTTTCGGTGGGATAGACCTCTTCACAATTGTCGAACATTCGGCATTTAGAAACGCGGTGATTTTCTCCATGTAATCACCTTTCCCGCTCACTAACTCCTTCATGAACTTAGCATAATTCGGCATACCTGCAATAAGATCAACTAAAGGAACATTAATCTTAACAGTTTTCATTAACTCTATGAATTTACCGTATTGTTCCTTTTTCTTTTCTTTTCGAAGTCTATGCGGATATGGGATATGTGGCTTGTATGGCCCTTTTGTTTCGATTTCCAGCTCTTTTTCTTTGTTAGCCCCCATTGGTTCCTTCCCAGGTCTCGACTCCATTTCTATCTCTTCCTCTTCGTCAGAATCACTGTCAACGGGTTCCCGGTTCTGTACCTGACCATGTTGCGGCGCAAGTACTCCATGTTGCGGCGCAACTGGTTGGTCGTCAACAATTGGGTCAGCTTCTGAAGACGAGTTGCGGCGCAAGTGGTCTTTGTTGCGGCGCAACAAGGCACTTTCAGCTGCATTTCCCGTTTTGTCCTTGTTCAGCACCAATTCTCGATTCCCCCCATACTTAGGTCCAGACCTAGTCTCCACAACGTTTACATGCTCATCCCGATTGTTAGGAGGTACATATTTCGATCCTTGATTTGATGATCCTCCGTTGTTGTTTTGATTTTTCCTCGGGTTTGGTTGGGTTGAACTTGGCATTTGACCCGTTGGTCGGTTTGAGAATTTTTCACTTAATCTTTCAAATTTTCGCTCCAAGTCTTGCATGTTAGCTTGGGTGTTCCTTTGGCTTTGCTCCCATTTTGCGGTAAATCCCTTCATTGAGTTAGCCATTAGATCATTTGTCGCCGTTTGGGAATAGACAAACTCCTTCATCATTTCCTCAAAATTCTGCTCGGTTTGCTCCTCCTTTTGTTTTGATTGGTTGGGTTGAAAACGTGCCTCATTTCTATTCCCCCGATTCTGATTTCCATACCCACTGTTTCCCCGGTTTTGATACCCGTAGTTGGCATAGTTTGCTTCCTCGGTTTTCGGCTCACAATCATCCGTGTAGTGAGGTCCCCCACATTTCCCGCAACCATTCTTCACTAAGTGGACATCCTTTTCCAACCGACCCATTCGGTTTTTCATTTCATCACCCAAAGCTTTAATCTCGTTCACCACTTCCTTGTTGCTACCACTACTTCCTCCTTCTTCAACTTGGTTCACCGTTCCTCTGACTCTCCTATTCCTAGTAACCCGATCCCTAGCAATTCGGGCTTGAACTTGGTCTTCCATCATTCGGTGTGCCTCATTTGGTGATTTGTACAAGAAACTACCACCACCCGCTAAATCCAAGTCGTGTTGAGAACGACTATCCAAACTATAGTAAAAGATATCAATAACTTCATCCCGGTCCAAGTCATGCCCATGGCAATTCCTCAACAACTCCTTAAGCCTAATCCAAGCATCCGTGATAGTCTCGTTATCCCATTGTTGAAACGAGCGGATTTGGTTCAATAGCTTCCTACGCAGAATGGGTGGGAAAAATCTCGTCACAAAAATCTCTCTCATATCTTCCCAAGTTTCAATTGTACCCGGCTCTAGTTCATTAAACCACGTCTTCGCCTCTCCCGTGAGAGACGATGGAAACAAACTTAGCATAACGCTTTCTTCTTGACCCGCTCCATATCGGAACATTTTGCATACCTCCATATAATGCGCCACATGCTTGTGCGGGTCGGACTTGAAATGCCCATCAAAAGTACTATCTTGAATCATTTTTAAATGATGCCCTTTAACGGAAAAATCGACCCCCAAATCCGGTGCTACAATGGCCGACCCATTCGTTTGTGGTACTACCCTATTCCTGTTGATCATCGGTATGTCAAAAGGATGGGGTGGGTCAATAATTCGCCCACCATTTGCTCCACCATCTTCCCCATTTCCTGCCATTTCTTCTTCAAAAACAACTTCGACTTCCTCCTCGGAAGATTCGTTCTCACTATAGATTACCGACGCGACTGCTCCTAAA
Organism: Senecio squalidus; assembly: GCA_910822075.1. Classification (NCBI taxonomy): domain Eukaryota; kingdom Viridiplantae; phylum Streptophyta; class Magnoliopsida; order Asterales; family Asteraceae; genus Senecio; species Senecio squalidus. The sequence continues at coordinate 352,397 of CAJVGC010000592.1, forward strand.
CCTCGTTTCCTCAAAAGTTTTTCCGGATCCGAAAGAGGACTTTGCACTTGTTTCCCTTGGGATCTCGTGTACATCCACAATCAATAATCCTGAAAATCACAACACAAACAAAACAAATACCCGTGAAAAATATTCAAACAAGTAATCAAACAATAAACTAAAAACTTCAACTAAATCAAGTCCCCGGCAGCGGCGCCAAAAACTTGATGTGAAAAATCTAGTATTCCGAAAATTAACCTTTACTAGATTACGACACGGGCAGTGTACCCTTGTCAGTTGTAAAATAGTATTAGCAAATATCGGGTTCGAACACAGGGACTATTTATAGTTGAAAAATATTAGTTTATAAAATCACGTAACAAGTAACAAGTTGGTTTTAGTCTTAATGAAGACTTGCTTATAATAACGGTAAAAATATTTAAGAATTCAAATATGGATAAAAGACGCTTGCTTGGATCGTTAACGAATATGTGTTATTTCTTAGGTGTGAAAATATCGATAAACTTCTAATGTAAAATCCTAAGTTCCTTTCGAATACCGGATTTCTCCAATTACCTAACCATGCAACGATTCCTTTCGAATACCGTTAACACCTCAAGTAATTGTGCATAAAGTTTCAAGCCGATATGTGAGAATTAATTTATAAGCTTCCTTTCGAATAGCTTACTAACTCCTAAACCGATTTCTCTTAATTTAGTAGCTAGCGTTTGTGTTAATATCTACTTGTAAAAATTGTTGTTAATGATTCCTTTCGAATATCATTTACTTATAATCAACTAAAGACCGGCCGATTAATTCGTTCCTATTTTAGTAAAAATTACGGATTCCTTTCGAATACCCGTTTTTAGATTACCAAACAAGAGTATAAACAATTTTAGCAAGATAATTAAGTTATTAACCCAAACGGATCCCCAATTAACCTCTACACATCAATCGATTTTCAAACCCAAAACCTAACACATAAACATCACATAATCCAAGCAAACGTTCGAATAAATTAGCTACTCATGATCGTAACAAACACAATCAAATATGTAAAAGACATAATTCAAATTGTAATTAAAATGATAAAAGATTCAATACCAAAATCCAGAAATTAGGTTCCAAGGATCTCCAAATTAACAAAGTAGAAATTGAAATAACGATTGTTCAAACTTAAAATAACGATTGTAACAATTGTTCTTGATTCTCCTTGCTAAAAAATACTCTAAGACTGATAATATGATGATAATAATGATTTTCTGTCTTGCCAAACGTTCATAAGTAAGTGCCCCCACTAACTCCTGAGTTTCCACTTAATTAGGATTAAAGAATAAAATTTGTAACTGCCAGCACCGTGAGTTGCGCCGCAATTGATTTACTTGCGCCGCAATTCACATAATTGTTTTGCCAGATACGTGAGACTCTTGCGCCGCAACACATAGGTCTTGCGCCGCAACTCGACTTCAGCAAGCTCCATAAATTTTGTGTCCACCAGTTGCGCCGCAGGACTATAGACTTGCGCCGCAGGATTTGACATTTTGATTCCCGACTTGTTTTGCTTAGCTCCTTTTAGTCCCAAATCTCCTCCAATAACTCCAAACATAAGTAAAACCTATAAAACATACTTCACACAAAATATAAGCAATACGGGGTCTATCCATTACGTTTGGGACATAAAACATAACAAATATCGCTATGAAATACTCGTATAAATGAGCGATATCAATATGAAATTGGAACAGTTGGATGTGATCTTATACATGCACCACTTGAGGGAGAAGTTTTCGCTTGTACATAGTGATTTAATCTCTTATAAGAAGAACAACTCCTGATTCAAAGAAGAAGTTCGTATAGAGATGTTCCCCTAATGGATGATAACAAAAAGGGGAAGATATAAAGTGTGGTGACATGGAACAAGATTTGAAGGCTTCAAAGTATCGAAAGTCTACTTAAGAAAAAAAAGTGGCGTGTTTTGATAGAAATATCAACGGTAGAAGAAGTATCAACTTGTTCACAAGAGATCTCAGTTGAAGGGGAAGTTTTTTAAAGTTCTCAGTTTAGTGTTTGTTTTGTCATCATCAAATAGGGGAAGATTGTTGGGATAATATTTTGAGTTGATGAGACAAAATATAAACTAAGCATATACATCAAGGAAACATGGAGAAGACAGAGTTGAAATAGCAGTTGTGATAGCATTCTCATCAACAATTTACATTGAAGAAACTTATTGTTTTGCATGTAGAAAGCATAAGTTTAGGGGAAGATTGTTAGTATTAAATTGTCGAAATTGTTATTCTAGAGTTGCGTTACATACAACAGTTAGTACTGCGCAGTTCAAAAGAACACAGTTAATACTGCTCAGTTACTACTGCTCAGTTAGTACTGCTCAGTTAGTACTGCTCAGTTACTACTGCTCAGTTACTACTCCTCAGTTAATACTCCTCTGTTACTACTCCTCTGTTATGGAAGACTTGATTTTCAAGATAAAGATCTAAAAGAATTAGTCTCCTAATATAACTAGGTTTCCTTATGAAACTAGGTTTCCTTATGTAAGTCATATGAGACTCTATATATAAAGAGATCTCTAGACATTGTAAAGATGTGGTTTTTCATCATGTTTATTCTTTAGGAAAACACCAAACGATCTCACCACTTGAGATCGTTCCCCGTTGTTCAGCCTCAAGGTCAAATTGATCCTTGTAAAGAGAAGAATCACGTCTATTCTGATCAAATAGATTTAGGCTGGTGTTGTTAGATGTTTCCTAGAAAAGCTAGGTTTAGCCTCAAGGTCTTTTATAGATCCTTGTATGTAAAGAAACACGTCTGTTAATTTCTTCATTGATTAATAGATTGAGGCTTGATGGTAATCTTTATTGTGTTATTGTTCTTATTGTTTATTATATATAAAATATTTGATTATCATAAACTTGTGAATATCAAAGTGTTGATCCGCTGCAACTTCTTTGATAAATCATGATCTAAGTAATCATATCGATCCTACAGACACTCCTCAACTATTTACAATAAGCTATATATGAAGTCCCTATACTATGATTTATGAGCAAGGTACAAAACGAGGCTAATACACGTGCTTGTAGCCACGGTTTTTTGTTTAGATGACGATCTTCTAATTTTGCTATAACAAACTAGTTTAGATCAATTTTTAAACATTTATGTGATGGTGATATTCTAAAATTCAGAATTAATTTACTTTTACATCCAACAAAAAATCTAAATGGGAGTTTTGTATCTTAAGTTTTAATTTAATTTCAAAAGGATAAGACTACACGGAGTGGGGAAAAAAGGGGCATTATAGGCCCCATCAGCGCCTATAACGCCCCTATAACGCCCGTCACCGCTCCGGGACGGGCGTTATAGGGGCGTTATGGGCCGAGCGTCTTCTGTATCACGGGCGTGGTTTGTGTGTGCAACGGTCATGTGACCGTTTGAAGAATGTGCAACGGCATAAAAAAAAATTCTATAAATTCAACCAAAACCAATAAAAAATACATACAACATTCATCTTACTCTCTAGTCTTTCAACTATCACAAATTTATACAATTCACTATCAAAAAAATCAAATGGATCCCAACAACAATCAAAACCCCAACCCGAATTGGTTCAACAATTTTTTTGGTTCTTTTCCAAACCCCAACCAATTTCCAAACCCCAACCAATTTCCACAATTTTATCAACAAACTCCACCATCACAAAGACCTTACCAAGACCCGGTAAACCAAGGAGGGTCGTTCCAACAATTGCTTAATTTTGGCGAATTTCCAAACCCGCCTCCATTTGACGTTGACCGTAACCGCCAATCACAAGATACTGAAGACGATGACGTTGTTCCGGAAACTCAACCGGAAAATATGAGGACCCGTGGGAAGAAAGTTGCGGAAAGACGACATAGGAAGAAGGAAGCCGATTCGCAAAGAGGCAAAGGCGAAAAAAGAAGTGGACCGAACGGGAAGAGCTGGCACTTTCCGCATCATGGTCGTCGACATCCGAAGACCCCGTTTATGGAAGAGATCGATCTTTACCCGTTTTTTGGGAAAAGGTTCGCGAACAATACTTCTTCAAGATGCAACAACAAGATCCCGATTATCATCGTACCAATGACATGATATCGAGCAAGTGGACCGATTTATCCCGAAAAGTAAAAACATTCAACGGGATTATGCGACAAGCAATGCAATCTAGAAGAAGCGGTCAAAATGATCAAATGTTGCTCGAAGAGGCTATGGTGACATACCGCACCAAAATGGGTACGTCTTTCCCACATTACGCGTGTTGGGAAATATTGAAAAATAGCCCGGTTTGTCAAGCGATACCAATTATTGGAGGGTCCTCAAAAAGGTCCAAAACATCGGAGTCTAGTAGCCCCGCCACTCCAATATCGCCTTTTGCTTCATTCGATCTCAACGAATCGGATGATGATGATGATGATGATGAGCTTCGAGTGTTGGAGGAAGATCTTCCAAGACCGGTTGGTAGAGATCAAGCAAAAGCAAAAGCGCGCAAAGGAAAGGGCAAAACCGGGTCTTCTTCGAGGGCCGAAGAACAACTCGAGTTGATGACACAACGGTTCGGGGAATTTAATGAAAAAATCGACGAAAAAATGCGAGCAAAAGCATTAAAGACGATCATGAAGGACATTAGTCATCTCGAGGAGCCTTATCGAAGAATAGCGGAGAGCGAAAAGCAAAGACTTATCGCAAAATATTTTTCGGATATGTAGTATTTTTTTTATTGTAGTATGTTTTTTTTTAATAAATTGTAATATGTTTTTTTTTTAAATAAATTGTAGTATTTTTTTTTTATTTTTAATAAAAATACAACTTTTTAAATTTCATTTATATAAAAAAAATAATAAAAAGTAATGGTTACAAAATAATCTCTATCACTCCATATCATCACTCACCACTCCATCCATTTTCTATCACTCCACATCAACACACTCTCTTTCCTAAAATCACACTCTCTCTTCTACAAATCACGTCTATCACTCAACATCATCACTCACCATCACTCACCACTCTGCATAGCCTAAGAGTCCTAGATATTTGATTAATGGTTGAGATCCGTTTAGATAAACAATTGTTGTGTAGATCTTTTATTTATTCCTTGTACCCATCATTTATGAGATCCACACGTACTATGGTGTAACATCACATGTTATCTGCATGCATGGCAGGTTTATAATTTTTTGATGCCTTTCTGATTATCTATCTGAATAAGAAGTAGTAAGTGGTTGGTAGGGGGGTCAAAAAAATTTTAACCCGACTAATCCGATCTGATCCGAGCCCAAAACTAATATTTAGGATCGCGTTTTGACGGGTTTTCCTCGCAGAACGGGTCAAATGAGTTAGACCCGAATAACTCGAACTTTCTATTAGGTTCGGGTAAGGGTTTGATATATCTTGGATTTCGGGTTTGGGTTTGATCCGAATAACCCGATTTATTTAACAAAAAGAACCTTAATTTAACCAAGAACCTTATTATATTCTTCAAAACCTTACTTCATCCGAAAACTAAGATAGAGATGAATGAAACATAGACCATAATCTCAGTTTTCGAATAAAATTAAATTTGGTTGAAAGGTCACGAACATGTATGATTAAATCAGAAGGAGGCCAAGAATTTTGAGTAAATGTTTTTGGATATAATTAGGTTAAGATTTATTAGTTTGATATTCATAAGAAATAAGAGGGAAAATAAGGAGGTGTAAAGTGAGAGGAGAGAAAGATAGAATGAGACATAATTAGGTTTGTTTATCTTTGTGTAGAGGTTTTAGTTAGAACTTTGAAAAATTGTTCTAAAAAAAATCTAGTTGTGATGCATTACATTATAGTTGGCATTTAATTAAATAATATAAGTACAAATTTTGATAACCTTTGCATATTACACTTCTTTTAATCACATATAATTGATAGTGTATAAACTTTTGGGCCTGAACTTGACAATCAGAGCATATTTATGTTTTCATTATATTTTTAAAAGATTAGACCCGAATCCGAATAGACCCGACCCAACTGAGATCCAAATCCGAAAACCCGACCTTTTATTAGGGTCAGATTTTTAGGCTCGAAACCCGATTTGATTGACATGAAATGACCTTGTTAGGGTCATATTAACCCGAATAACATCCCTAGTGGTTAGGGGTGACCAAAAAAACCGAGAACCGGCAAGAACCGAAAAAACGGCCCGACTTTGGACCGAAACCGAACTGGACCGGCTATGGTGGTCCGGTTCTCGGTTCTCAAAAATACTCAAAAAATAAATCCGGTCCGGTCCGGTCCATGATTAAAGCGGCGGTCCACCGGTTCAAACCGAAAAGTTAACTTTTTTTTAATACATATCCTAATATTTAATCTTATATTCATAGTTTAGAGGGTCTAGTTTTAATATAAGATACAAGTTGTATCTATGAGTTTGAACCGAAAAAAATAATTTTTGTTTTACTCTCTCAAGTCTCAACAAAGTAAAATTTTCTTTAAAATTATGCTAATATTTGTACAGAACGGAGATAAGATATTTATACGTAGATTGATGAAAGTATTATTTATCAATATAAACGTAAGTAGTTGGCATTATAAAATATGTATTGGCATGACGATTTGGTTAGTGCTCCAATTTTAAGGTTATTCCATGCAAATAACCGAGACAAGGTGATGGGTTATTTTCATTATTAAAAAAAGTTGAAAAAAATAATATTTGTAAGGTTAAATCTCGTGACCTAAAAGATAATAGGCTCACACTACACAAAGTACTTATTAAAACCGAAATGAACCGAAAAACTAAATAACCGACTAGGAACCGAACCGAAAATGACACGGAAAAACGGTCTGGTCCTCGGTCTACTGTTTCTTGATTTTTTTTTGTCTCGGTCCGGTCCGGTTTTTACCGGTTCGGTCTGGTCCGTGTCTTTTGAACACCCCTACTAGTGGTTGGAGTTGAAGTTAGAGATATAAGTTTTTCCTTTAAGATGGTGAAAACAATGTAAGAAACAATATTTTCGTAGTGATAGACATTTAAACATTTAATTCAATTATGGAATTCACTAATTGGGTTTAATAATTCTAATTGATAGTATCTGTGTAACTAGGTATAGCAGGACAAACGGGTTAATGTTGTCAAAACATAACATACTTTCGTCAAATGTTTATTTTGTATAACATACTTCTTTTTGTTTATTTAGGTACCTCAACTTCCGAAACCGGGTAATTAAACACCTAATGACTTATTACCGGTTAAACACATGATGCAAAGATGACGTCATGCTCCCACCTAACTTATTTATTGTCTTCTTCACTTCTATCTCTCTCATTCTACTCATTCAATAAAAACAAACCTTGAAACAATAGCAGCAACAGCACCAGCACAAACCTTAATCTCAAATTCACTTTTTTCTTTTTCTTAATCTTATTATCCTCCACCGCCGCCACACCACCACCATCTCCTCCGTCAACCACTGTCGTCGCCGCCATGAACTAACTACTTGAATTCCCATCATTTCCTTTAACTGATAGAGTAATCGACAAAAACCACCTCGAAAAATCCAATCTTTTCGCCGAAAAACAGCGTCGAAGTGTCGCCGGAGAGTGAAATCGTAATGGGTATTGATTAGATGGTTAGTGATAGTGTTAGTAGGGAATGGCTCATACACATAGCCCATTAACCCCCTAAACACACAACCTGACTTACAAAAGCTTGCCTGCTATCTCCTAGCTCCGACCCTTAAGCTCCGGCGTCCGGACACAAGGCTCCGGCGTCCGGACACTTGGCCCCAGCATCCAGACATTTCGTCCCGACGTCCGGACACTTGGCCCTTGGCCTCGTGTCCGGGAGATTTGGCCCCGACACTCGGCCCCGTGTCTGGGTAAAATGGCCCCGGCACCCGGCCCCGTGTCTGGGTAAAATGGCCCCGACACCAGGCCCCGTGTCCGGGTAAAATGGCCCCGACACCAGGCCCCGTGTCCGGGTAAAATGGCCCCGACATCAGGCCCCGTAAAATGGCCCCGACACCAGGCCCCGTGTCCGGGAATCATGGCCCCGTGTCCGGGATCCGAGAGATGTGTCCCGGCACCTAGCGCCCCGTGTCCGGGAATCATGGCCCCGTGTCCGGGATCCGAGAGATGTGTCCCGACACCTAGCGCCCCGTGTCCGGGAATCATGGCCCCGTGTCCGGGATCTGAGAGTTGTGTCCCGGCACCTAGCGCCCCGTGTCCGGGAATCATGGCCCCGTGTACGGGACCCGAGAGATGTGTCCCGGCACCTAGCGCCCCGTGTCCGGGATCCGGGAGTTGTCACCCGGCACCTAGGCGCCCCGTGTCCGGGAATCATGGCCCCGGCACCTAGGCGCCCCGTGTCCGGGAGTCGTGGCCCCGGCTCCTAGCTGGTCTCGTGCCCGGAGATCTGCCCCGGCATCCGACGCTCAGTCCGACACTCATGCTCTGGCATGTCTAAGGACTTGTGTAGACCAACATTGATGCTTTGGAGTTCATCTCAAGGTATCATGCTCCTGACATTCTGCCAGTCAGACATCCAAGCCTAATGTTTGGATGTAACCGTCAAAGGCATTGATGAGATTATATCATTGCAGGAGCGTTACCTTTTCACTTATACCCGTTGGAATCCTATTGATGAACAATAAATGATCATCATGACTGTTGTTGGTACATGGAAATGTTGGGTATAAATACCCAACGCTTCAGGTTTTAGAGGCAGCTTCATCATCTTCCTCACATACTTACGGACCGGAATACTTAACCATATTCCGTCAAGCCTTTCCGATCAATCTCTTGTCCACCTTAGACTCGCCAAGAGTCTGTTATGTTTGCACTGCTTGAGAAGGAGGCCAAGAGAGTGATAAATCTAACCCAAGTTACTGAGCTTGTCGATTCTTGCTCTAACATTGGCGCCATCCGTGGGACACGTTTTAGCAACGGTGTCTCATTTCATTTCTATCTTTTTTCATTTCATTTCTTAGTTTCACCACCATTTTTTCTTCTCCATGGAAGGCAATTCCTCATCAAAAATCGGTTCACTTAAGCCAAAGACAACCACCAATACCCCATCCACCACCCCACCTAATTACATATACATGGCGCAGGAAGAAACTACATCTCGCAAAAGGAAGGCATAAGTCCTTCAGGATTGGGTGATGGAACCTATTTGCTTCCCACCAATTGAAACTCCTTCCATCAACCCTGTAATAATACAAATTCGGTTAGCCAACTATGAAGTGAATAAGGCATATGTTGATACAGGGATCTCAATGGACATTATTTATGCCCACTGTTTTAGGAAGCTCCCTAAAAAAGTACAACATTCAAAGCGTCCAACACAATTCCCTCTAGTGGGGTTTTCAGGTGAGACGCATTGGCCAATCGGAGAGGTAGCAATAAACATGATGTTAGGAGAATATCCACTCTATAGGTTAGAGATGATTAATTTTGCAATCATTGATGCACCATTGGCCTACAATGTCCTACTGGGCAGGCCTGCATTACAAAAATTTGGAGCAATTCCATCAACCATTCATGGCATGATAAAGTTCCCTACCCCAACTGGCATAGCAACAGTCAGGGCTAGAACGTCATGGCCTAAAGAGTGCAAACAGGTAGAGAAATCAAAACTGGTAGAGGATCCCAAAAGTGATCCGACAATGGAAATTATTGATGGTCCGGAACAAAAAGTTATTATTAATAAAAACTTCCCTGAACAACCAGTGACCATTGGTTCACAACTCCCAGCACAGACAAAGACTAAACTCATAGCGTTACTAGAATCAAACCTTGATGTCTTCGCATGGCAGACATCAGACATGACTGGTGTCCCAAGGGAACTAGCAGAGCATTCCCTAAACGCGAATCCCAATATTGTGCCAATCCGACAGAAAAATCGAGGCATGGCCCCAGATCGTAGTAAATCTGCATGTGACCAAGTAAACAAAATGGTCGAAGCAGGGATTGTCAAAGAGGTAAAATACCAAACTTGGATTGCTAACCCAGTTATGGTAAAGAAGGGGGATGGTTCTTGGAGATTATGCGTTGATTTCAAGGACATCAACAAAGCTTGTCCAAAGGACAACTATCCTTTACCAGAAATCGATTGGAAAGTGGAACCCTTAGATAGATTTAGACTCAAATGCTTTTTAGATGCATATAAAGGTTATCACCAAATTTGTATGAAAAGGGTGATGAAGACAAAATAGCTTTTCACACAGACCAAGGCATATTTTGTTTCCAAAAAATGCCATTTGGCTTGAAAAACGTTGGAGCAACCTATCAACGTCTAATAGATGAAACTTTCAAAAATCAAGTGGGAAGGAACATAGAAGCCTATGTAGATGATATAGTTATCAAAAGCAATACGGAAGACATCATGTTGGCTGATATCCTGGAAACTTTCCAAACATTACGTAATATTAACATGAAGCTTAATCCATTCAAGTGTAGTTTTGGCATGGAGGAAGGAAAATTCTTGGGACATATTGTTACACCTAATGGCATCAAAGTCAATTCTAAGAAGGTTCAGGCAGTCATTGACAGGCCATCTCCTTCCACCAAAAAGCAAGTCCAAAGCCTAAATGGCAAGCTAGCATCACTTGGCCGTTTCTTGTCCAAAGCCGCATATCGATCCCTCCCTTTCTTTAATACCTTAAAGGGATGCATTCGGAAAAAAGACTTCTCATGGTCTGAAGAAGCAGAAGTGGCATTTCAAGAAATGAAGAAATTCATGGCCAATCTCCCAACACTCACGGCTCCAATAGCCGGGGAGACACTAACTATATACTTGGCTGCTTCCAAGGAATGTGTAAGCGCAGTTTTAGTAGCCCAAAGGGGTGACTCACAAATGTCGATATATTTCATCAGTAGGGCACTGAAAGGCCCAAAGGTTAATTATCCATGTTTGGAAAAATTGGCACTCTCTTTGGTTCATGCGTCTAGACGCTTGAGGAGATATTTTCAAGGACTATCCAAGTGCTAACAGAAAAACCAATCAAACAAATATTGGGAAAACCAGAAGTGTCGGGACGATTAGCAAAATGGGCAATTGAACTGGGAGAACATGAAATTTCTTTCCAACCTCAAAACTCGATGAAAGGACAAATCTTGGCAGATTTCCTGGCTGAAATCGAAGGAATGGAAGAACCAAAGGATCCATTAGTGACAGACAACCCTCCTTGGACCCTCTTCACAGATGGCGCATCCAGCCTAGAAGGGTCAGGAGCTGGCCTCATACTCACAGATCCAGACAAAAACGAGTATACCTACGCCCTTAAGTTTGACTTCCCGACAACCAACAATGAAACCGAATATGAAGCTCTCTTATCAGGGCTACGAATAGCTAGAAAGATGGGAGTTCAAAATATAGAAGCTTTTGTTGACTCCCAGTTGGTAGCTAATCATATCAATGGTAGCTATGAAGCAAATCAAACTTCCATGCAACAATACTTGGAAGAAACCAGAAAAATCATTTCGGACTTCTCAAAATTTACCATAGAGCAAGTGCCAAGAAACCGTAACAAAATACCAGATGCATTGAGCAAACTTGCAGCATCCTCCTTCGCCCACCTCAAGAAAGAATTGTTGGTGGAAGTGCTAACTGAGAAATCCATAGTGCCAACAAAGGAAGTGGCCGCAATAACGGAGGAAGACTGTTGGATGACTCCAATAAAAAACTTCCTTCAGAATGGACAACTCCCGGAAGACAAATAACTAGCAAGGAAAATCAGAATGAAGGCACCAATATATCTCCTCATAGACAACTACCTGTTTAGGAAGTCTTTTTTGGGTCCACATCTAAGATGTGTCGGCCCAACACAAGCAAAGGATCTAATTCAGGATGTATATGGTGGAAGTTGTGGCATGCATGCAGGCCCTCGTTCGGTAACCACTAAGGTCATGAGACTTGGATACTTCTGGCCATCCATGCACATAGATGCAAAGGAAGAAACTGAAAAATGTGAATCATGCCAAAAACATGCGTCAGTCTCAAAAATGCCAAAGCAGGACCTCATTCCAGTGACTAGCGCATGGCCATTTTACAAATGTGGAATCGACATTGTCGGACCATTCCCCCCTGGAGTAAGCAATGTTAAATACCTTTTAGTGGTTGTGGACTATTTCACAAAATGGATTGAAGCTAAGCCCTTGGCAACTATCACCGGGACTCGAATGATAAGCTTCATTTGGGATCATATAGTATGTCGCTTTGGAGTTCCACTCGTCCTAGTCAGTGATAATGGAAAACAATTTGCAGATAATCCATTTAAGACTTGGTGTCAGGATATGGATATCCAACAACGATTTACTTTTGTGGCACACCCACAAGCTAATGGTCAGGTGGAAGTCATGAACAAAGAAATCGTCAAGGGAATTAAGACCAGATTTGGAAAATATGCAAAGGCATGGGTAGACGAAATCCCAGGCATTCTTTGCGCACATACAACTTCCCCCGGCAGAACTACATCTGAAACCCCTTTCAGCCTAGTCTATGGCACTGAGGAAGTTATCCCACCAGAACTTACAATCCCTACTCACCGGACCCTTCATTTCAATCCGGAGCTAAACGAAGAAGCCCTAAGGGAGAACTTAAATATCATCGAGGAGCGAAGAGAAATATCTCTCATCCGACAAGCAGAAATCCATAGACAAATGGCTAAGTATTATAACCAAAGAGTCTGACACACATCTTTCCAAGTGGGAGATCTCGTATGGCGGAAGAATGAAGCTAGCATGACCGAAAACTTGGGAAAGTTGGGTCCCACATGGGAAGGCCCATATAGTGTCCTTGAAGCACATGGAACTGGCTCCGACACCCTGTCTGACTTAGATGGACAACCATTACCCTGGACATGGAATGCAATGAATCTAAAAAGGTGCTACGTTTAATATTTACATACTATTGCTGATTGTCAGCACTTATAACCACAACACCCGTCAGGATGTGCCTAGCTAACAGTTGTTTCAATGCCGAAAGTTTAAAAAAAAAAAAAAAAAAAAAAAAAAAAACCTGAACAGCCGGCCAGTCCGGATGTCTCTACAACATGGTACACCTTGACAATCAACAACTAGCCAAGTCTGGATATCTGGGAAATCTGGCAAACTTTGGTATTTGGCCATCTCACTCATCAGAGACTTGGCCACACCATAAGAAAATACTCTTCAAAGAGTCATTCACAGAAATGCACCTCAAAATACAAAGTGGTCTGATCTATGTATCCCACAAGGCAAAAAACCTGATGCACCACCCCAAACTACGTTTGGAGGGAAATTCAGCAAAAGTCACATATAGACACCTTACGTCTACGCCAAACATGCAATCACATATTCATCTTTTTACCTACCGGGAAAAGGCAAGCACTTCTCATTGGGAAGCGACATCACTCGCGAGTAAAACAAATTGAAGGTTAACCAACAAAAGTGCCATCGGCACGTTATGAAATATACATGAGATGCCAATATCTAGCTATGTCATCGGCATACAAAAGAACCATAGGTACTCAAATGAGCGTCATAGACACAATTCAGTATAATTACTCTTACGCACACCCAAGATGGTGTGACACAGCATCCAAGATAACAGGTTAAAAATGTGTTATTAGCTTGATCACCCAATAAAACATTATTTTTCAAAGACACATTGGACATGGCCTCGGTCACAACTACTCAAGGCAACCTCAAGCGGCCACGAAAGGCATGGCCAAAGAATAGCCGGAAGAGACAATAAGAACAAAAAAAGTTAGGCTTCAAAAAACCATTTTAAAACCTAACTGGGGGTATGATAGTGTTAGTAGGGAATGGCTCATACACATAGCCCATTAACCCCCTAAACACACAACCTGACTTACAAAAGCTTGCCTGCTATCTCCTAGCTCCGACCCTTAGGCTCCGGCGTCCGGACACAAGGCTCTGGCGTCCGGACACTTGGCCCCAGCATCCAGACATTTCGTCCCGGCGTCCGGACACAAGGCTCCGGCGTCCGGACACTTGGCCCTTGGCCCCGTGTCCGGGAGATTTGGCCCCGGCACCCGGCCCCGTGTCCGGGTAAAATGGCCCCGGCACCCGGCCCCGTGTCCGGGTAAAATGGCCCCGACATCAGGCCCCGTGTCCAGGTAAAATGGCCCCGACATCAGGCCCCGTGTCCGAGAATCATGGCCCCGTGTCCGGGATCCGAGAGATGTGTCCCGGCACCTAGCACCCCGTGTCCGCGAATCATGGCCCCGTGTCCGGGATCCGAGAGATGTGTCCCGGCACCTAGCGCCCCGTGTCCGGGAATCATGGCCCCGTGTCCGGGATCTGAGAGTTGTGTCCCGGCACCTAGCGCCCCGTGTCCGGGAATCATGGCCCCGTGTACGGGATCCGAGAGATGTGTCCCGGCACCTAGCGCCACGTGTCCGGGATCCGGGAGTTGTGTCCCGGCACCTAGGCGCCCCGTGTCCGGGAATCATGGCCCCGACACGTGGTGTCCGGGAGTTGTGTCCCGGCACCTAGGCGCCCCGTGTCCGGGATTCGTGGCCCCGGCACCTAGCTGGTCCCGTGCCCGGAGATCTGCCCCGGCATCCGACGCTCAGTCCGACACTCATGCTCTGGCATGTCTAAGGACTTGTGTAGACCAACATTGATGCTTTGGAGTTCATCTCAAGGTATCATGCTCCTGACATTCTGCCAGTCAGACATCCAAGCCTAATGTTTGGATGTAACCGTCAAAGGCATTGATGAGATTATATCATTGCAGGAGCGTTACCTTTTCACTTATACCCGTTGGAATCCTATTGATGAACAATAAATGATCATCATGACTGTTGTTGGTACCTGGCAATGTTGGGTATAAATACCTAACGCTTCAGGTTTTAGAGGCAGCTTCATCATCTTCCTCACATACTCACTGACCGGAATACTTAACCATATTTCGTCAAGCCTTTCCGATCAATCTCTTGTCCACCTTAGACTCGCCAAGAGTCTGTTAGGTTTGCACTGCTTGAGAAGGAGGCCAAGAGAGTGATCAATTTAACCCAAGTTACAGAGCCTGTCGATTCTTGCTCTAACAGTTAGGGAGTGTGTTTCTATCAAGAAATAATCCATCTGGGATTGAATTCAGAGTGGAAATCGAATACCCAGATGTTGATGTGGTTGATTCTAATTGGCAATGATGAATATATTAACCCCCACAACGAGTTACCGGAGGTTTGTCAATGTCAGACAATATGCAAATGTTCCAGTGATTTTGATTCATCTCTTCTGGTAAACAATTGATGGATGACCCTGAAAGATCCAAGAATTCGATTTTACTAAGTTGAATCGATAAAAAAAAAATGACTTCGTGGATTTCTAAAACGACTTCGTTTCGACCTATATCTCTCTGAGCAACTAAACCGAGACCTTCCTTCACGCTTTCTGGCTTTGGCGGAGACTTGAACGACACTACTTTTTCGTCAGAGAGCCATTTCCATTTACTCCTTTTCAAAACTAGGAAGAAGCAATGACGGAGATGGTGAGTGAAACAGAAGTTATGGCGTCGGAGGTTCAATCGGAGAAATCTTTGTGACGATGGATATGGAATGGTGGCTTGATTTTACAGATCTGAAATGGTAATGGTGGTGAAAAGGAGTAAATGGTGGTGGTGGTGAAGCTTAGTTGTCGGAAGTGGAGCAAAAAAGTGTGGAAGTTATGGATTTGCCGGTGTGGCGGTGCATTTGACGGCGGAGGTGTGGCGGTGCATTTGACGGTGAACTGGTTTTATAATGAAAACGGGTTAAAAATAGTAAACGGGTCAAGTTATTTGGGTAACCTGAAACTAACAGGTAGCCGGTCAAATTGGATCTCAAAATTATTATTATAATAAGTACGTTATTCATTTTAAAAGTTTCAAAGAGTTGAGGTACCTAAATAAACAAAAAAAAAGTATATTATACAAAATAAACATTTGACGAAAGTATGTTAGGTTTTGACAATGTTAACCCAAAGACAAACATTAGGTATAAAATATATATAGTTATGCAACAATGTGTTTTTGAAAGTTAAGTAAATGTATATTTTAAAACCTTATTATTATTATTATTATTATTGATCTTAACATTTATCTTATATTATTCTTTTACTACGATTAGTCTTCGGCTCGGCTAGCTATCAGCCTACCTACTTGACTCTTTTTTTTTTTTTTTTTTTTTTTTTACGAATATTAGTGTTTATTTTTTTTCTATGTTAGTAAACAATTTAACTGTCTCTTCGTTTCGATTAACTTTTATCAGCCACAGGGCTGGTTCATGAAATTTTATCCAGGGCGAGACATAAAATAATGCCCATACTATTATGTGAAAATACCGGTATTTCTTTCTTTATCTATTGTGAACACATTGTAACTATGGACGTAAAGAAGCAAAACTATTCATGGACTACTAGAGTTTGAATTGTTACAAGTTCGACTCTAGTTTGAGCATAAACGAACGCGACTTGAGCCTAATTTAGAGCTCAATTAATAAATGAGATCGGGTCCAAGCTTGTAAACTTAATTCGAACTTAATTCGTTTAAACTCCTGAAGGCAAATGAAGTTAAAAGACTATCTTATTTAAAAAATCATAAAAAAATAATTAATTATATTTTTAAATACTTCATAGTTAAGCTACTTGTTCTCGACAATAAAAGTCGACCTCTTTTCAGAATCTGCAATTTGGTGTTGAGGTTAGAGAAATTTTGTTGAAGATGATATTGGAATTAGGCGGTGAAATTTTTTGTTGAAGATGATAGTGGAATTAGGCGGTGAGAAGGGAAGAAAGAAAAACGGAGGACTAATACAATTACACCACCAATGGTCGGAGATCAATCAGGTGTTGATGATCAAGGATTTAGCTCATGTAACACATCTATAAGACTATGCGGTGTGAGGCGTGAAAACAACCAATAACGCCGCCACGTCACTCGATAACGCCCCATTACCACTCCGTCGGGGGCGTTATCGGTGAAATTCTGGTCACGGCGTGAGCAGAAACACGCCGTGATGGGGGGAGAAAAAGGCAACAACGGTCGAAAACATGCAACGGTCAAGGAAGCAACGGATACATTTAAACCAAAACCAAAACAATCCTCTATAAAAACCAACTCATTTTTATAAAAATAACCACAAACAATCTCTCTTTCTCTCTCAATTTTTATAACATTCTCTCCATTTTTATACATTCTCTCAATTCTCTCAAATGGATCCCAACAACAACAACAATCAAAACAACCTCAACCAATGGAACCAATGGTTCAACCCTAACCTCAACCAATATCAAAACCCAAACCAATATCAAAACCCAAACCAATATCCACAATTTCAAAACCCCAACCAATATCAACACCCAAACCAATTTCAAAACTTTAACCAACTTCCAAACCCTAACCAACTTCCAAACCCTAACCAATATCCCCAATTTTACCAACAAACTCCACCACCACAACGACCATCCCAAGACCCGCTATACCAAGGAGGGTCGTTCCAACAATTGCTTAACCTCAGCGATTTTCCACAAGTGCCTCCATTTGACGTTGACCGTAACCGCGGATTGGTCGATTCTGAAGACGATGACGTTGTTCCGGAAACTCAACCGGAAAGTATGCCGGCCCGTGGGAAGAGTAAACATAAGAAGAAAGAAACCAAATCCCAAAGAGGCAAAACCGAAAAGAAGAGGTGGACCGAACGGGAGGAGGTCGCACTTGCTACAGCATGGTCGTCGACATCCGAGGACCCCATTTTGGGAAATGATCAACATTCACCACTTTACTGGGGAAGTGTTCGTGAAAAATTCTTCGCCAAGATGCTTAAAGATGATCCCTCTTACTATCGTACCAACGACATGATTTCGAGCAAGTGGACCGACTTACAAAGAAAGGTCAAAAAATTCAACGGGATTTTTCGACAAGCCCAACAAACTAGAACAAGCGGTCAAAGTGATAAACAAGTGCTCGAACATGCTCTGGAGGTATACCGCACCAGAATGCAAGCGGGTTTCCAACATTTAGCGTTTTGGGAAGTATTGAGAAGAAGCCCGATTTGTCAAAATCTCCCAACATTTGGAGGGTCCTCAAAAGCGCGTAGAACATCGGAGTCTAGTAACCCCTCCACTCCCGCCACTCCGGTATCGCCTTTTGCTGGAATCGATCTCAACGATGATGATGATGATCTTCACTTGGAGGAAGAGCTTCCAAGACCGATTGGCAGAGATCAAGCAAAGGCAAAAGCGCGCAAAGGAAAGGGCAAAGCCGCTGCTTCTTCTTCGGGGGCCGAAGAGTCACTCCAGTATATTGGGAAAAAGTTCGGGGAATTTACTGAAACTGCTCAAGAAAAAATGCGAGCAAAAGCGTTAAAGACGATCATGCAGGACATCAGTCATCTCGCGGAGCCTTACAAAACAATAGCGGAAGAAGAAAAGAAAAGGCTTATCGAGAAATTTTTTCCTCAATATATGTAGTATTTTTTTTATTGTAGTATGTTTTTTTTTTAATAAATTGTAGTATGTTTTTTTTTAAATAAATTGTAGTGTGTTTTATTTTTATTTTTAATAAAAATACAACTTTTTAAATAAAATTATATAATAAAAATATAAAATAAACTCTATCACTCCACATCATCATGACTTACACACAACCACTCCACCTATTTTTATCACTCCACATCATCACACTCTCTTTCCTACAAATCACAATCTCTTTCCTACAAATCACCTCTATCACTCCACATCATCACTCCAAATCACTTACCACACCGCATAGTCTAAGACAAGATACAAAAAGAGCAGCGTTATACAATCGTCGTAAGCCATTTAATGTTAACTAGAAGATACCCGTGCGTTGCACGGGTTCGCCGTCCTGTATTTGTTCGTATTTCATAGCATGCTGAGATTGATAACGATAGTAGTAGTGGTTGCAACAGGTGTTAATAATATAGTATAGTTACAGAAGCTATTATCTGTCGTTACAAAAGCATGGTTTATGAAACCCGTTAGGAGTGTCTGCAGCTAGTTTTACAAAATCACGACTTATAAAATTTGTTGTGCTGCCTACAACTGTTGTTGATTGTCTACTCGGGGAATCGTTCTCGTTTTGTTAAGTTCAGATTCTCCAATTTGTCTGCAATATGTAAATACGATTTATTAGCTCTGTTGTTGTTATTGTTTATTCTAAAAAACGTCTACCTGTTGTTGCGGTTCCGTTCTGAACAAACCATAGAAGCTTCCTTTTGCTAAGAAGTGTATAAACACAAATAAAAAGAAATGTGATAAACTTACTGTCTTTGTGTCACACCTGCAAATTGACATCAAACCGCATGTAAGTTAAATAATTAACAAACACTAAGAAAAAGAAATGAGATAAAGTTCCTGTCAACGTATATATTCTTTATATTCTTTCTGTCATCATCTGTAGACATGGTGAACCTTCTCGGACTCCCAACTTTCTCTTGCTTATCTTGCTGGAGGTTAAATTTTGTTGGCATATGAGTATTTTCCTCAGCATTGATGCTATGCCCATGCTGTTCGATTTGCTTCACAAATAAGCAAACCAAATTATCAGGTTTTCATTCCGCCCTCTTAAAAAAAGTATACTCATGAACATTAAAACTACTAAAGAGCCTAACTTATAATCAATAATCCTGGATAGATGTGGCAACGGGTCCCTTTGATTTATGATCTAAGCCTAAATTGTTATACTAAAGTTAAATCATTATAGTAATAATACAGTTTTTTGCAATTATATGTAACAAATTCAATTATTTATAGAAGCAAAAAAATGGACTTTTGCGGGCAGGCCTAACCTATTTTAACCGGTTTTCTAAGCCTCGTATTTTCCATCTCTAATACTTAAATACTTAATCAAGAAAAAGATAAAAGTGATATGAATTCAAGATCACGGAATAGTTACCGTAGTGTCTGCCACCCAAACTGCAACAGAATTCTGATAATATGAGCATCCCAAAAGTTTCCATCGTCTATACAAATGTCACCCAATGTCGACCATCCCATATCAAGACCGTCATGACAAACAACAGGTTCAAAACAATATAACTACCTAAATAAAACAAACAACATTTCGCTTCAAATCGGAAAAAAAAAATCACACCTGGGCTCAATTGAATGAAGATGACTAACCTCTTTTAATGAACTCGAAAGAAACATTTTGAGGCTAAACGGCTGACAAAGCTTGTAAAACAATTAAGGTACCATGGACTGTATGGATCTGGTTTTGGATTTGGATCACTTTGAAGGCTCCCGTTTATATCACCATTACTGATTTGTGGCGTTAAAATCTTATTTTCTTCAATCACATTTTCACTTCCGTCGACCTCCCTGTAACGTTTAATCAACTATACATTCAACGTCTTGAAAAGCGAAAAAAAAATAACAAAGTAAAACATTATGAAATCCGTGTTTACCTTCGATCTTGCACCCTTTGAATCGTTACCTAATTCAAACAAAATCTTCTTTCCTCCGAGCGGCGATCATGCCAATACTTTTGTTTATATCAGCTTGAGATCTATTCACAACACCAATCCAAGGATATCGCAGCTTGTAAGATCTTCTTTCTAAAACCTACAAAAAGAAAAAATAAGATTTTTTTTCCCTAAAAATGCAACATAGTTAACGAACTGTGAGGTAAAGAATTAAACAATAATAACAACAGAACGGAACCGGTTATAAGTTTGGTATCAAGAACGGAACCGGTCAATCTGACAGCATAGTGCAAGATACAGTCTCTTTCTGATGAGAAACTGAAAGACGAATAACGTACAAACCGGTTATAAGTTTGGTATCAAGAAATGAAAAGCGCTAAAAAAAATCACGCACCTTGTCAGCATCTTGGAGAACAGGGGTGATCAAACCGCCATTAACCTACTCAGAATCCATCAACAATAATGAATAAGAAGGTATTAATGGAATAAGACTAACGTTTGATATGAGGAAGCGCAGGAGCCACTCCGTTAACCTTGCAATTATGACCTATGTTATCTTCAATTTCTTGATCATCACAGTCTGAAGTTGTAATGTCTAACTGATATAACTTGTTTAAAAAAGATGGCCAGCGCACCTGTAAATAAAAAACAATTATTTGTTAACAAATAAAAATAAATCATTACATCAGTGTTATCAATCAAGTTAAAAAGAAACTTACTCCACATCTTAACTAATTCAAAACATTGTCATTTTCAAATATTCCAGGCTTCAAACCCGTATTAGGCTTTACACCTTCTAAATGCTGAGAGCAAATAAAGTCATATGTCAACGATCTTTACATAAATTAAATTCATTTCAAGTAAAAAGTTTCTTTTTTTTTAAATATTGACCTTTGAAAGCATCTTTGCAATATACTCAGAGCCCATTCTTGAAGCCATGTGGTAGTATTCTCGGCTGTTAGAGAAGTATTCACGTTCTTCACGTCTAGCAGAAGTCATATCAACCCTTTTGTTTATATCTTGTTGTGAACGATTAACAACACCAACCCATGGAAACTTTAACCGGTAGGAGTTTCCTTCTAAGATCTAGAAAGCACAAAAAAAATGAATAAAATTAATCTCATTTAGTAGAGGTGGAAACTTGGGAGGATCGGGAGAGGAGAAGTGTACTGAATATTATTAAGCATTTTAATTTACATCAACCGCATCAGTACCCTTATCCATCAGATCAGTTTTCATCAAGACTCCAATAGTTCTTTCTCCTATAGAGGCAATTTAAGCTCGTAACTTTAGAGTTTAGAATATCGATACATTTTAAAATTTAGCTACTAACTGATACGCATTCGGTTACCTGTAGGGTCCACTTCACGCGACATTTTAATCGCATCTGATGTAGCCAGATCTTGATTAGCAGGTGAAATTGCCAAAATAATACAGTTTGGCTACATTAAAAAAATCTCATGAACATAAATAAATCGATGATCTTATATTCATTTTAGCAATCGAATTTATAGTCTACCTTTTGAATGTAGGCGCGGAGCATATTCTCAATATCTTGCACTATGCTGTCAGATTGACCGTCTACATTTATTCAAGATTTTTTACATAAATATTAACTCGTTTCATGTTACCTACTTTTGTTAGACAGTGAAAATGTATCTTCTGTAACTTACCGACCGCAACTTTCGCGAGGCTGGGAAGATCAACCAAAGTCAAGTTGACCACTGTAAGATCAAAATTGTCATTAAAGTTATTTTGAAATTTGCTAGAGACTTGTGCAAGTTAAAGATACATTGAAATAGTGTTGAAGACTACTATAAATTTACCGTTTCGAGAATAGATACTAAGATGAATCGGGACACT
Source organism: Senecio squalidus (assembly GCA_910822075.1). NCBI lineage: Eukaryota > Viridiplantae > Streptophyta > Magnoliopsida > Asterales > Asteraceae > Senecio > Senecio squalidus. The sequence goes on from CAJVGC010000592.1 coordinate 374,677, forward strand.
TGAAATTTGTTTGGTTTGACCAGTTTCACTAAAATGCCTAATAATAAACCAAAATCGCCCACACGATTAGTTGATCAGTCTCGTCTGAAATCTCTTTTCTAACAGCAACTACATGTTATAATATCACCATAATTATGTCGTTACTTTTCTAACAAAGCCATGAACCATTCAAATGACAATGTCATAGAAATAATGTTATCGGAAATTTAAGTACAAAATATGAACTACAACACAATACCTCCAGATTCTTTAACCACAACAAAGCCTCTTGCTGAGTAGAATCTGCAGAAACCGGAACTATAACTCCTCCAGGCTTTCCTTTTTCCGAGTTAACATGATAATTTACTGTAAAAAAAAAAATTTAAATAAATATATATGTCTACAACTAATCAAAAACTTATTTAAAATTTTTAATATGTGATTTATTCTGGGCTGCTTTTGGGCGTAAATTAGACTTCAATAAAAACATCCCCGAACCATATCCAATTTCCTGCATGATGATAGTCGATTACAATGAGTCAACAACAAAAACACGGAACCTTTATAAAATATTCGAAAAACATAATCCAAAAAACTGAAACTTATATATGCAAACTAAATACAACCTGAACCATAAGCAAGACCTCAGAAATGTTTGATTCTGCAGTTTCAGCCTTAGTAATATTACCATGTGTCCTTCCTTCTCGGAAGGTGAAATTCATAACTGTCAAAAATACAAAATGTATATATCGTAAGAAAATCAATAAAAATCGAAGCATTATGAAAACCCCTAACTGATCGGAAACCTAATTGTAATTGATATGAAATTTGGAAACCCTAGGTTACGGTGGAGGCGAATCGATAGGCGCCGGAGATCAATACTCCGGTGAAAAGATGTGTGTGTGTGTGTGTTCGCCGGAAAGAGAAACAGGGGATTTTGTTGAGGCGGTGGATGAGAGAGAGAGAGAGAGTGGTGTATGGTGATGGAATGTATGGTGATGGAAGTAACGACACGTACACAACAAAGAGAAGAGACGTGGTAAAAAAATTGGGGAAGACTAACTGTGTATTGGGCTGGATTATGCAAATACCCAAAAAAATCGGGTAAAAGCCCACTAAGGGCACAATTCCATAAGTCCCTTACAAATTTAAATAGAGAGAGTAATGCCACGATGGCTCAATCAATAGTTGGCCACGTAACCAACGAGCAGTCAAACATGACTGAAAGTACCAACATATTTCATAACGAAGGGGGGTTTAATTCTGACATTGTTGGTCGTTTCAAAGAACGAATTCAGGCAGGGCCTAATAAAATTGCATCTGATAAAGAAACAACACTTATAGGTGCATTTCGATTGTATTGAATATTTTGATTTTACTTAAGGTTATTGGTGTCTTACCTATATTTTAACCTCGATTTCATTCTTCTTTTTATTTATACATGTGATTGAAAGTGACGTAGGTCCTTCTTGCAAACGTACACAATCACCCGGTACACGTCGCATAATAGATGAAACTATAGAAACCGTTGACGGTATTGAACCATCAGAATCATATGTTCAAGAGTTTGAAGGTAATTTTCCTTCATATTTATGTCTTACTGACAACATATCACTTTCTTTTATTCTTTGTTGTTTGTTAACTGTTGTATATAGTTGAATCACCTATTTATGTCGACCTAGGTGATTGTGATGAGGTATGTGAACACTGTAAAGCAACATTTTGGCACGAGGAGCGCTTGAAAACATATTTTAAAGATCGAAAGGCGCGATACCATCGTTGTTGCCAAGGAGGAAAAGTTATGTTACCAGACCCTCCTGAGTACATCAAAAAATTGTTCAAAAATAGGCTTTTCTTGGACAACATACGTGCGTATAACCACATGTTTAGTATGACTTCTTTTGGTGCTCATGTTGATGAATCAATAAATGATGGAAAAGGTCCTTATGTATTTAAGGTTTCAGGTCATATATATCATTGGATCGGAAAGCTATGCCCAACGGAAGGATTCTTACAACTATATATATATGACACACAAAATGAGGTAACTAATAGAATGCGTCACTTTGGCGATCAAGATTCCAATAGTCTAAACTCTGAAATTGTTGAATGGACATAATGAATTAGTTAAATTGTTCAGAACAGCCAGTGATAAGTGTAGTCAAACAGATGTACCTGAATTTAAGATTAGATTATATAGTGTTGTCGGAGTTCGTCAATACGAGCTACCAACTTCTGAAACACTTGGAGGTTTAGTATTTGAAAGTGGTCCAAAAACTAAAACAGATTATGATGTAATCATAGAGCTAAGGGATGGAATACCTCAAAGAATTAACAAGCTGCATCCGTCCTACATGTCACTTCAATTTCCTCTATTGTTTATATATGGCCAGCCGGGTTTTCAACCGACGATGAAACTGATCAACTTACGTGGAAATGCATCGGGAAGGATCAGAAGGTTAACAATGAATATGTATTATAGTTATCAGTTACACGATAGATTTAACCTTTATGGTTTATTGGCAAGAGGAGGAAGGCTATTCCAACAGTATGTAGTTAACGCTTATTGTAGCATAGAACAAAATAGAATGGACTATATTAGAGATGAGCAACATGATATTAGAAACGAATATCTGTCAGGGCTATATGATGCAATTACAAGAGGAGATCATGATGGCTCTGATGTGGGGACAAGAACAATTCTTCCTGCATCTTTCACCGGGGGCTCGAGGTATATGTATAGCCATTACCTAGATGCTCTCGCCATCTGTCGTGTACGTGGAAATCCTCAGTTCTTCATAACATTCACATGCAATGTTAAATGGCCAGAGATTAAGAGATATATGGATAAATATCTGGAATTAACACCGGCAGATAGGGTTGACATAGTGGATAGGATTTTTGAGATGAAAGTTCAATATTTTATCAAGCTACTCAAAGACAAAAAACTGTTTGGGCACGTAACAGCAGGTAATATATTACTACAACTTACGTATACGTTTTTTCATTTTCATGCATTACCATTACCTTTTCCATGTATTGTGTTTCGTTTATTGATTGATAATATAATGCTTTTAGATGTTTCTTAGAATGACGGGATAAAATTTGTATTACATGTTTACTACATAATGAATGAGGTTGTTTTGTTTAACGAATCTGCATAATAAGGGGGTGTTTGTGTCGGCTTATTAAACGGGCTTATGAGCTTATGTAATTTTTCATAAGCTCATAATCTCATTTTTTCCGGGTTATGAGCTTATGAAGCTGAGCTTATAGCTTATTTAAAGTCATAAGCTCAACTTGATAAGCTCATAAGCCAGAAAAAATGGGCTTATGAGCTTATGAAAAATTACATAAGCTCATAAGCCGGTTATATAAGCGGAAACAAACACCCCCTAAGATAAACATGTATTATAGATAAGGTTTTTTTTCATATAAAATTATATAAAGATATGCAAAATGTGTCAAAAAAAAACATTCCTACTCTAAAAAAAACAGTATCATCTTTTTGTTATTATATCAAATTTTAATGTTACTGATTTGTTTCCTGTTTAACAGTTCTATATACAATCGAATTTAAAAAAAGAGGACTTCCACATTGTCATACACTACTATGGGTTAAGCCAACTACTAAAATTATAAACGGTGAAGATGTTGATCGATATATTTTAGCCGAACTACCAGATCCGACAGTTGACCCAAAAGGATTCGAGGTTGTTTCAGAAAGGATGATGCATGGACCTTGCGGACTAGCTAAATAAGGTGCACCATGTATGCAAGATGGAGTCTGCAGCAAAAAATTTCCAAAGAAATATAATGACAAAACTTATTTTGACAAGGATGGTTATGTACATTATAGAAGAAGAAATACAGGTATCTATGCGAGTAAAGGAGAAATTAGGTTGGATAACAGTTATATTGTTCCATATAATCGGTTATTGTGTCTTACCTTTGACGCTCACATTAATGTGGAGTATTGTGGTTGGATCAAGTATTTATTTAAATACATTTCAAAGGGCACGGATCACATGTTACCAGATCAATCGGTGATTCCTCTTCATCGGCCACTCAAACAAAGATACATGTTGATGAAATCAAAAATTTTATTCAAGCACGAAGCCTGTTGGAGAATCTTAGGTTTTGACATACATTATAGGGAAGCAGCAGTGCAGTTCATTTAGAAAACATGCAACAAATTAGCTTAAGAGCTAAGCAACCATTGACAACGATTGTCACCGACTTTCAAAAGAAGAAAACTACTTTAACTGAATGGTTAGATTTCAATAGTCACTCCGAAGAAGGTCGCCACATTACATACTTGAATTTTCCATCAGAATTCGTATGGATTAGAACAGATAAGCTAGCGATGGAAAGCAAGGGTTAATAAAGATAAACCATCAATTGGTCGACTAACATATATACACCCAACTTTCGGAGAGTTATTCTATTTAAGAATGTTGCTATGCCATCAAAAAGGTTGCAAATCCTTTCAACACATACCAACGGTGAATGAAAAAGTCTATCCAACATATCGGGCTACATGTGAGGCTTTTGGTTTACTTGGTGATGACAAATAGTGGAGCACTGCTCTAGAAGAAGCCGCTTTTTCAGGTACATCTACTGAATTACGATTACTATTTGCTCATATTCTTATTTTTTGTGAAGTGACAGATCCACTCACTTTGTGGAAAAAACATTGTAAACAAATGGCGGAAGATATTCCAATAAGAATCTCTACATCACTTTCTATAAACAAAATTCATGACAACAGTATTGAATTAGAGATGATTTTAAACACTTGCTCGAAATCTATAAAGGACTTTAATTTACCTTTGCCTACACAATGTTTACTTGATAACTTAAAAAATAAGCTATTGATGGAAGAAAAAAACTATGATAGAAATATTTTAATGATTGAACAAACTCTATTTGTATCCAAGTTAAACAAAGAGCAAAAAGAAATATATGATATAATTATAAACGCTTCGACAAATAACTTACAGGAACTAATATTCGTATATGGTCACGGAGGTACCGGGAAAACTTTTCTTTGGAAATCAATAATCAGTACATTACGGTCTCAGGCATCGCTTCTTTGCTTCTTCCATCAGGTAGGACAGCACACTCTCGATTCAAGTTGCCAATTGATTTAACAGATGAATCAATGTGTAAGATAAAAAAGAACACTCATGTGGCAGAGTTATTGATTCAAACCGATCTTATAATTTGGGATGAGGCCCCAATGAATGATCGTCTATGCTTTGAAACGCTAGACAGAACCCTTAGAGATATTCTTAACGCTCCAAACACTTATTTTGGCGGGAAATCGGTTATGTTAGGTGGAGATTTCCGGCAGACACTCCCGGTTAAGAAAGGAGCTTCAAAAACAGAAATAATAGCAGCTTCTGTTGCTGAATCGGAAATCTGGTCACGTTTCAAAATATACACTCTCAAGGAAAACATGAGAGTACTACAAACAGAGGTGAATGACGATGTCAGGACGATGATTACTACATTCTCTTCATGGCTTCTTGATGTTGGAGATGGAAAAATCGGGGAACCCGACAAATCAGATCCACATAATGCATCATGGATTCAAATCCCAGATGTATATTGTATTCCCGATGATAAGAATGGAATATCAGAACTCATTAACTTTATCTACGATGAAGAAACATTACAAAGACCAACTGCTCAACAGTTACAACAAAAAGTAATTGTTTGCCCCAAAAATGAAATGGCTGACCTTATAAATCTAAAAGTGTTATCGATGGTACAAACTGAGACCAGTACTTATGTTAGCTCCGATGAGGCCACTCCATCTGGAAATGATGGGGGAGAAACAGAAATGTTGTATCCTACTGAATATCTGAACACACTAAACTTCCCAGGTTTGCCACCACATCGACTAGAGCTAAAAATTGGTGCACCAATCATGCTTTTAAGAAATATTAACTTAGTTGCCGGATTGTGCAATGGTACAAGGATGATAATTACACAATTGCTTACAAGAGTCATCGAGGCACAGGTTATTACAGGAACGAGACTAGGAGAAAAGGTATTTATTCCAAGAATTACTTTGATCAGTAAAAACCAGAACCAACCATTCATCTTCAAGAGGAAGCAATTTCCGGTAAAAGTTTGCTACGCAATGACAATAAACAAGAGTCAAGGACAGTCACTAAAGAAAATAGGAATATACTTGCCGAAACCTATATTTGGACATGGGCAGGTATACGTGGCATTGTCTAGAGCAACATCACCTTACGGCTTAAAAGTATTAATCAAACAACAAGAAAATCAAATGCAGAATACCACCAAAAACATAGTTTACAAAGATTTTTTAACAAAAATACAGAACCAACACATTTCTAATACTTACATATATATTACTTATCAGTACATTAAATTATTTCATCCATACTTTGCCACTTTCATACGTATTTCGTCTTATACTTTTGTTACCAGATTGGCACATAAACATCAGTGAACATAAAAATGGAGACAAAAAAAAAACCTACTCCTGGATGTTGCTCTCCAAACACACCAGGTAATTCAACTAATAATGTCAGTTACTAAATACCAATTACTAACTACTAAACTCATAAAATTTTGTTGATTTCTCAACTTTCAACAACATGCAACAGATCGGCTGCCGACTAACAACAACAAACTCATGGATCTTTATTGCACTTTATTTTCGACCTTATATTTGTAAATGAAATATTACTTGCCTACATAATGTATTTCTTCTACCAAAAATTGTTGCATCTCAAACTTCACTACTCCTTATTTATCCTAAATTACATATGTAGCAATCTCGCGGCAACGCGCGGGCACATTTCCTTGTTTATTTACATTTAGAACGATGTCACTTTTATTTTGCTATCCTATTTCATCATATATAGGTATCTCACATTTATATAATTCAAATTTAAATAGATTTAATTGAAAATGTTAAGGTAATTAGAGCATTTGAAAGCCTACGTGCTTGACGTTTTGTTTTTTTCTTTTCCTTTTTGTTACAAACATTATCTTATATTTTATATTTGCTTTTTTTACACCAAAATGTTATCTTAATCTTAATATAGAATAAAAAAGATGTCTGAAATGTCAAATGTTAAATTAACAACCATTAAATTAGATTTTAACTTAATTTAGACCATTATATCATTTTGATTATTTATTATATCTTTTACTAATTTTATTTTAACCCTTTTATTTTAATATATTTATCCTTATAATAATAGTAATAGTAGTAGTAATAATAATAATAATAATAATAATAATAATAATAATAATATATAATAAAAGAGTTGCATAAAATATCATATGTCAAATTAACAACCATTAGATTAGATTTAACTTTAAATTAGACAATTAGATTATTTTGATGATATCATCATTTACTAATTTTATTGTAATCATTTTACTTTAAAATATTTAACTTTATATTTATTAATACTCAAATAAAACTAATAAAGTTTTCTACTTTAAATAATCTAACACTTCTATTTTAATTGATATCTAAATAAGTACCAAAATTAACAACCATTATATTAGATTTCAACTTTAATTTAGGGAGTAAATTGCAATTTTAGTCCCCCATGACTAGCCAATTCGCCGATTTCGTCCTTAAACTTTTTTTTCCCAATTTTTTTCCACAACTTGTAATTTTTCAGTTTTTTTGTCCCTCCGTCAAGTTATAATTAGTTTTTACCGTTAAATGTTAACTAAACTAACTCCAAAGACAAAAATGTAATTTAATTTTCTTTTATTTATTTTAATTAATTAATTGATTAATTTTTTTTTCCTTTTTTGTCAAAATCATATGTACTTTTTCGCATACAAAATTTATATTTAAAATCACATTGAATTTTTCACATATTTTGTTTCGGTGACCATCCGTCACCGTCGATCATCGTCGCTGCCACCACCACCTCCTCCGTTGAAAATAATGTGATTTAAAAACTTAATTTTTGTTCCGCTTCCGTGGAAATCATATGTGATTTTTAAAAACATAAATATAAATGTAATTTTTAAAAAAACGTAAATATAAATGTGCTTTTGAAAAACTTAAATATAAATGTGATTTTTTAAATTTTGTACCACATCCGTTAAATTTTGGACTGTCATGGATGATCGTCGAAAAAATATGTGAAAAATTAAATATGATTTTAAATGGAATTTTTGTATGCAAAAAAGCACATGATTTTTACAAAATAAATAAATAAATAAATAAATAAATAAAAATGAAATAAATTAAATTCAATTAATTAATTAAAATAAATAAAAGAAAATTAAAAATTACATTTTTCGTCCTTTTAGTTAGTTCAGTTAACATTAATTGGTAAAAATTAATTATAACTTGAAGAAGGGACAAAAAAAAATGAAATAACAGGTTGTGGATAAAAATTCCGAAAACAAAAGTTTAAAGACGAAATCGACAAATTGGTTAGTCATGAGGGACTAAAATTATAACTTACTCTTAATTTAGGCTTATAAATCATTTTGATGATGTCATCATGTATTAATTTTATTTTAACCCTTTTTCTTTAAAATAACTACCCTTATAATTATTAATTTTCAAATAAAACTAATTAACCCTTCTACCTTAAATAATCTAACACTTTTATTTTAATTAATATCTAAAAAAGTACAAAACATATATATTTTAAATATTAGCTTTTATTGTATAAATTATTAGTAACAAAATCATTTTTTTAGTTTTATACATATAATAATTATTTTATTTTAATAAGGTTTTCCTCTACTTAGGCATTAAATATTAGTGTAAGGTTAGTTAACGAGCACATGTTCGTGTACTTAACCACCTTTTAGTTTTTAATATGTAAGCGTTTATTTTCTTTTCTTTAACACGAAGACTCTTAAATAATTATCGTAGTTACGGTTAGTCGATATGGAGTTTGTTAGATGTTTGATTCATAAACATATGCATTTTCATATGTTTTTCTGATGTAAAGTTAATAAACACATATATTGACTGTTTTTGGTTCACTTACCATTGTTAAAATACACACGTAGTGTATGTTTATTTATCTTTAGTTTTTTTTTCCTCTAATTTTGAGCCCATCTTGAAAACATGCACAAGTTGTCTTACAAGAATCGTCAATAGGTATATGATATTTGAAGTTAGAAATAATAATCTTATATTTAACTCCAAATTTATTTCTTAGATACTAATGACGTAAATTTCGAAATAAAGTCACTTACAAAAAGCGTAATATTTGGTAACATAATATTTTGTCTAGATGACTAATACCTTTTTATATATTTTATGGTCTTTATTTAACATTATATTGTTTTCAATATAGTTATTCGCGTATTGTACGGATTAATAAACTAGTACACTATCATTAGCCAAACACACTAATGAAAGGTCTTACTCTGGTTTGGCTTAAGGCTTGGCTAGACCAATTAAAGGTCTTGGTTTGACTTCGCTATAATAATTAGAGGTTTTGGTATGTCTTGACTAATATAATTAATTAATTAATTATTTTTTTTCGTAAATGGATGTTTATTTTATTTTTTTGTTAGGGTTTATTTATGTTACTTTTATAAAGGATTGAGTTTTTCTTTTAATGGCTGAGGACTTTGGTTAATTGTTATTTGGTTAATTATTATATGTTAGAATGGATAAGTTGTTTAGTTTTTTTTTATTGAATAGTTGAAGTTTTTAGTTAATGATTACTTATGTTGTTAGAATGGATACGGTTTTTGTTTATCAATGCTAACTCCTTTCTTTTTTTTCTTTTTTCTTGCTAATATTAGTGTTTATCCTTTTTTTCTTTTACGTTAGTAAACAATTTAACCATCACTTCATTTTGATTAAATTTTATATTTAGCTTAGACTTTTTCTTTTTTGGATTATAATTTTTTTTTCAAATATTTGGTTTACCTCCTCCTTTTTTCGATTACACTGTTAAACAAAAATACTACATCTTTACTTCGATTATATGTTGTTTTGGGTTATAGATATTCATTTCGAGTTACTTTATTTAACTCTTCTTTTTGCGTTACGTTAAAGTAGTTCTGACTTCATTTGTGTTTTGTTTTACACAACAATTATCTTACATTTTCATTCTTCTTTCGTCCTACAAGTAATTAAAACCTAATTAAAACAGGTGATAAATTTTTATCCCGAGCAAAAGAAGCTAGTTAAAGAACAAACATTAGAACAATCAATAGACAAAACAAGGCTAACTCTAAATTCATTTTTGAAAAGCAATGTTAAGTTTATAAACAAAGATGGCAGTGGCGAGAAAAAATCCGCACCCCGCGGGTACCCATTGTTGTGGGTAGAAAAACCCTCTAGTTTTTACCCGTGGGTGGGGTTGTGGGTTTGATATCGCATATTTATACACATATTTAAATGCGATATTTGGTCGTTTTTGTATTTAATCATAATGGATATGATAGGTTTTGCATTTAATCGTGTGGAAAAGTGTTTTATTCAAGTGACATGTTGAATATGATCAGAAATTGGTTGTTTGGACGAAGAAATGCATGTAAATGACCAAAAAGATGAGAAATAGTGATATGGTCAGGTGATACGACGCACTAGATGAGGTATGCGACACATTGAGCAATCCAAACGAGCAAAAAAGTCCGAGAAGGCCACCATTGCGGCGCAGTAGTGGTGAGCTGCGCGCAACGGGGAGTTATAATTCGAATACAATTTGGAATGTGATTAGTGCGACGCAGTTGTAGCTTACTGCGGCGTATCGAGACGTTTTCCAGCTTTTCATGATTCCGAATTTCTGCCTATAAATAGAATCTACAAACCCATATTCAAAATCAGTTTTTGGAGGTCGACTCAAGGTTTAGAAGATCGACTGGGAGCAGCCAAGAAGAGCAAAGACAAGGATTTTGAAGTCCAATCTTCATACTTTCGAGTCCAAAGCTCTTGTACTTCTTTCTTTCGATTTCGATATTATGACTTTTACTATGTTACTGTCTTTTGTTTTAAAAACGACGAGTAGCTAATTTCAAAAACACTTGTTTGGTTAGGAAACTTTTGTGATGATTTGATTTATGTTATTTGGATGTTATTCTTGATGTGCATGTTTTATCGTAGATCCATACTTACTTTAATCTTACTTTAGTTCTTATACTCTTTTGTTTAATTGAAAGTCTAGGCATTCGAGAGGAATCTAGAACTAGGTTAAAACAATTGAAAAGAAACAATCAATCGGTGTATAATTGATTAGAACGTAAGTAATTAGATTACAACGAGTTTGCTAGTTTATAATTACAAGAGATTGGATTAGAAAACTAGATAAACTATTCGAGAGGAAGTTTAATAGATTAATTCATTAACATCGGCTTACTTCTTACAGCTTAGTTATTTAGGGCTTTTACTGTATTCGAGAGGAACGGTAAAGTGTGAGATAATTAAAGTTAACTAGGTATTCGAGAAGAACTTATATATTAGAAAGGTTAAAAGAAAACATACAATCACATAAGTTAAATCGGATCAATTACCAAATAAGTGTCTTTCCTTTATTGATTTCTAAAACATTCAATTTTCAATCAACGTTTTCACGTTATAATTACTTTCAAATTAGTTTAAGGAAAGTGATAATTCGTTCACAAACACCCAAAACAATTAGTATTATTAATTCTAAAAAAAAACTAACGTAGTCCTAAGAACGAATCTGACTTACCTGAACTAAACTGTACACGATTAAGTCTATTGCCTATAAGTGTGTAGTCCAGTAAAGAGTATTTCGAGTTTAAAAATTAAACTAGATTTTACACATCAGGGTTAAAAAACATACATATTGGCGGGTCGTGGGTGGACGTGAGTTTTGTTGAAAATCCGTGGGCAAACCCGACCCGCGGGCTGGTCAAACCACTATATAATAACCGCAGGTATATCCGCTAATCGGTAACAAAATATACCATTAAGATACGTAACTTAAGTCTAATTAAGTATTTAACTTATTAGCCATCAATGTCATCTAGTTAAGTATGTAACCATATAATTTATAAAATAGCAAAACAATTTTTCTATTCCAATTTTATCATATAGCTATATGTAATTTCTCTATTTCTTTGTTATATGTGGTATTCAAGTAATAGGTAAGGCCCCGTGTGTTACACGAAAAATCTTAGGGTGTGCTTGGTTGAGGTTAATAGGGGTTAATCAATGGTAATGATAATCATCGATAGTGGTTGGTTTGTCATTAGGTAATCAATCATTGTCCACTATATTCATTAATAAACAATAAACCATTACTCAACAAAACGAGGGTAATGCTTAACCCCTCTTTCATTACTTTTCCCATTCCCTTTCCAATTTTTCACTTTGAAACAACCGCCCTTTAGTGATTTTTTTATTTATCATAGCAATCAAACTTACCTTCAATACGTTTGGTAAAATAAGGTTTTTCTAGGTTCTAATTAAGTAGTAGTAACACATGAGTAGCACAAGTAGTCACATACACATTTACATGTAATCATCATACAAATAAATAACATGTTTAATAAATACGAAATCTGAAATAACTTATAATTAACACAATAACTTGATTCTATGAGGTATGAAGTTGGAAACAAGAGAGGGAGGGAGGTAACTGATTTTATGTAAAGTAGGAGTAAATTAGGTTGATTAATTGAGATAGTATATTAGCCAATAGGTTTTTTGAAGTAAGAAAATGCAAAAATACATGTTTGATTAGCAATGAATGTTCAACATTCATGGCTTCAAATAACATGAAGAACGACTTTGCTACTGAACCTTGGAGTGAATACTCTTTGCATAATTGTTAGCGTGAGGTAGCTTCCATAACATTAAAGCTTGAGAAGGGCTACAAAGGGACCAAAACATCACAGGAAGTAGGCTTCTTTGAGTGGATATAGCCATATAAGATAAAGGTACGAAAACAACTTTTCTCTCTTTAGAAAAAATCACAAAAATCCATTGTTAGTAATCTATTATCTATCTCTTTAAAAACCATAATTAATGAAAATAATGCATCACATCGTATTGTAATCAAATCAATTGCAAAATTGAAGAAAGGTAAAGAATGTGCTTCCAAAGGCGATTAAAATGAACTTTTATCTCCAGACAGATTAAGTTGATGTAGGATACTAAATACTATTATGTTTCTAACTGCTTAATCAAACTCTAATTGCAAGACACGTATTAACTAAAAATCAAAGCCCAATTTAAAAGAAAGAGCGGCTAATTTTTTTGACACTTGTATTTTTTTAGGTTTTGTTTATTATATAGGATAGATAAAATAGAGGTCACTCATCTAGTTTCAATTTCAATTTGTTTTATGTTTTTAATTGTTGAATTTTTCACTAAATCTTTGATAACTTTATAATTTACAATAAAGAGGTTAATTGTTCTAACTAGTAAATATAGTTTATACAACTCGTGGGTTTATTCGTGGGCATAGATATAAAAATTAACCCGTCAACAATTACCCACGGATTTGCGGATATGAAAAAATCCGCAAACACAAATCATTGGTAAGGGGTATTCCCGTCCACGACCCAAGGGTGTCATCCGAACAAACAAGTTTGCTAAGTTATTAGGATTTTAAGATTTTGATTTGATCAACGAAACATGTTTATATTGAATAGGAACTTTGTAAATATAGGATGTACAAAGATTTATCGATATAAGCTCTGGATCTAAAGGCAACTTAATTTTACATTACTTCAGTTAATACATTAGATAAGTATGAATATACTAACTTTATTTTTATTAGTTTGGTATGTATGTAGTTTTTGATGTGATTTACAACATATATGAAACAAATATGTCATGACAAACAACTACCAATATAACCTAGTGATAAGGAGTCATTATACCCTCACAAAAGGTTATATTTCTAGAGAATATCTTGATGATGGTGATGTATATATCTCAATTTAACCGATTACATTACATATGAGTAAAAAAAAACTTCGTATTTATCAAGTTACATGAATATGAAAACCATTCTTCGAACATAAAACATATTATGATATCGAGATAGGATTTCGGTTTCAATATGATCTTGTAATTCCAATCTTAAAAAAGAAAAAAAGAAAAAAAAAAAGAAGAATAAAATCTCAATTTTAGCAACAGTATACTTGAAATTACATCAAATTCATACTTATAACTAGTAAATGAAAATAAGATGATTATGATTGCGTCGGTTAGGCACAATGAATATAAAAATGTTGTTAGTGGAGAAAGAAGTCGGTAACTTTAAAAACTAGGATATTAAATTAACAACCAATAATGGTGATTAATAAATTATTGTTAATAGGTCGCGGCCTTTTGTGGATCGTACACGTCGTAAGGTCATTTTTGTGGTGGACCCAAATTTTCGTTCAAAGAAATCGCAACCAATGGGATCGGAGTTTTACAAGGTTTGGACGGTTTTAACGTTGAATATTCAGTTTCTAAACTTCAAAATTGACACCTACTTTTTTTGATTCTAAACGTTCACCGAAAAACAACATAATCTTAATTTAGTAACATTTGATCTAGTATAGTTTTATACGGAGTAGTATGTATGTGATAGTTCTAGCAGTGCCTAGATCATATATTTATATTATAGGCTCTAGACCTTTAAAATTCAAAATTCGTAAAGACTTTAGCCTACAACTCCGTATTCATGCAACAAGTATATGGGCCCAACTATCGCAAGCATGGTGCCAGGCTACCACAAACGTGGGCCGACTGCCACTAAGGCCTTGCCCGATTACTACAAATGTGCCCGATGCCACACACGATTTTTGCCCGGCTGTCAAGCTACGAAAAAATGGCTCGACTGCCACAAAGGGCTTGCCCGTCGCCATATAAAATATGCCCGACTATGCAAGTATTACCCGACATCGACTCGGTCACATGCCCGACTACGCAAATTTTCCCAGCTACGTAAATGTGACCGACAACGACTCGGTCACGTGGCCTGGCTACGCAGATGTGTCTGATAGCGACTCGGCCACATGGCCCGGCTACGCAAGTTTTACCTGCCAGCGACTAGGGGTGTTCGTTCGGTTGGATCGGTTTAAACCGAACCAATTAGATGAAACCAATCGGTTTTCGGTTTGCAAAGTATAAAACCAAACCGTCCAAACTACCTTAAAAACCAAACCAAACCAAACCAAATTGTAATTCGGTTGGTTCGGTTTGACAATTCGGTTTTTGACATAGGTATATTTAATCATGCAAAAGTATAAAAACAACAATAAAAAAATTTCGGAATGGCCAAAGTACATCGATAATATTAGACTTCGGTCATGTAATTACAAAACGACAAACTACTATTCGTATGAGTACACAAGTTTATCCATAAAGTTTCTTTCTGGCCATACATACATAAAACAGATTTGTGAAGTTTTCAATAGAGTTTCTTTCTGGTCATACATACATAAAAGGAGGTAAATATAATAACTTATTAAGAATGCTATTAGATTACATATATATTTACTAAATAAAAACTACTAAATTTTTATTCGGTTTTTTTGGACTGTTCGGTTCTTAACATATTAACCAAGACTAAACCAAAATCCAAAATAATAATTCGGTTAAGGACCAAACCAATCCAAAAATCCAAAAATCCAAACCATATAGTCCAATCTAAAATGTCCAATTGGACAATTTGGTTTTGTCCGAATAGTGAACACCCCTACCAGCGACTCACACACGTGTCCAACGACGTAAATGTGCCCGCCATCGACTCGGTCATATGGCTCGATTGTACAAATGTGCCCGACCACGCAAGTGTTACCTAGAAGAAAACCAGTCACGTGTCCGACTTATCGCTCAAGGAACAGTGGGAGGGTTGTAGAACTTGACGAGGTTCAAGAGGAAGATACACCACCTTCTACTCACACTGGTGATCAACAATTTGGGGGAGGATAGAATTGAGACTCATGATGTGCCTCAATCTAATCCTCAAGTTGCGATTGAGCTTCATGACATGCCTCAGTCTCAAAATCAAATTGCTGATGCTCCAATTCGTAGGTTCGAAAGGACAATATGTGTCCCTAAAAAACTAAACCTTAATGTAGCTTTAGATAATGAGGATCATGTATCAGGGGATCTTAATGAACCTCGAAACTTGAAAGTTGCATTATCAGGGCCCGACGCTGATAAATGGCTTCAAGCTGCGAATGTGGATATGGCAGATGGATGTCAAGACAGCCTTTATGAATGGTCATCTAGACGAAGACGTCTATATGAATCAACTAGAAGGTTTTATTGATCCATTACATTCCAACAAAGTGTGCAAGCTAAAAAAGGTCCATTTGTGGACTTAAGCAAGCATCACAAAGTTGGAATAAAAGATTTGATGAAGAAATCAAAAGGTTTGGTTTTGTTAAGAATTTCGATGAGCCATGTGTGTATCAAAATTCAGTGGGAGTAATGTTACTATCTTAGTCTTATATGAAGATGACATATTGTTAATGGGAAACAGTATAACAATGCTTGAAGATGTTATATCTCATCTTGGAAAATGTTTTGCCATGAAAGACTTAGGTGAAGCACCATTTATTTTGGGAATCAAGATCTCGAGAGATAGATCTAAGAGGTTTAATTGAGTTAAGTCAAAAGTCTTACATTGATAAAATACTATAGATATTTAGTATGAAAAATTTCAAGCGTGGAAATTTACCAATGCAAGATGGACATAAACTCAGCATCAAGGACAATGCTTCTACACCTGATGAAGTGGAGCGCATGCATATGATACCTTATGCTTCGGCAGTAGGATCTATTATGTATGTGGTGAGATGCACAAGGCCTGATATGGTTTTGCGCAGAACATTGTTAACAAGTTTCAAAAGAATCCAGGCGAAAGACACTGGATTGTTGTAAAGAACATATTGAAGTACCTTAGGGCTACTAAAGATATGGTTCTTATGTATGGTGGAAATCTCGAGGCTAATATTAGATATTGTGATGTCGGATTTCAGAAACAACCATCTCTACAACAGAATCTGAGTACATTGCATCTTATGAAGCTGCAAATAGAACCTGTTTTGATCCGAAAATTTGTTTATGGACTTGGTGTTGTTCCCACAACCAAGTATCCTTTGGATATGTATTGCAACAACACTTGTGCAATAATCATAGCCAATGAACCCGATGTTAAGAAGGGAGCTAGACACTTTCAGATGAAATTTCACTATATTCGCGAACAAGTTAAACGAGGTGAAATTCAAGTGCTCAAAGTTCACACGGATGATAACTTAGCAGATCCTTTTACAAAGGAACTGGGAAAGGCGAAGTTAACTCACTTAGCTAAGGGATAGGACTTCGTTTATCTAGTAATCACATGTATATCTGTGGGTTTAGTATTTGGATATATGGATGTAATAAACAAATTTATTTATGAATTAAATAATATTTGTGATATTTTGTTTTCATTTATTATAATATTTGTATCATATTTTTCATGTTTTATCCTTGAATAATATTGTGTAATATCATTCTAAATATCCGTTGTCAATTGCTCATATGTGAATATGATTGAATTAAGACAATATCTGAGTGTTTAGTCATTTTGGCTCACTAACTCACATGGTATCCATTATGATGCATACTGGATTATCCCATATGAATTATTACTTATGGATCCTTGTCATTAAGTATAATTCATAAGGTTTAATTATCCTTAGACTTGAGATACAAGTTGCTACTCATGTACGTAGTGCATTATTTGATCATAGTCAATACTATTCCTGGATAAGGGTAGCAAAAAGGCTATTTTTGATAATGTTGCGAAATACGATGACTACCAGTTGTATTCAAGATCGGATTTGTCCTTCAGTAAAAACTGAAGTTAGACACTTATTGGGCCACTCATGGATACTTAAGATGTTTGTCTGGCCGGACCCAAATGAATCTAGATATGTCTCGATTACATTTCGTAATCTTTAAGTGATTCGCGAAATGAGAAACAGTAGTTAAAATGAATGATTTTGATCCATCTACATATTTTAACTAGAGTATCTGAAACAAAGGGATATGGACCGCTTATAGACTCACAGTGACTTTGGAGAAACTTCACTCGTGCATTTATAGGAGCATTGATATGTTGCTAGACATTAATCAATGTTATCATGTTTATTTGAACTTATTCAAAAGTGGGAGTTGTAGGTTTGAATAGTGTCGAATAAATATGTGACTGTAAATGTGTGAGACTACGGGAGCGCACACATCGACATTTAGACACGACTACTAGTTTAACATATTTAGTAAATATTACTTAAATGGTTAAGTATAATGTTTATTAAATGGAGGGTTTATTATGTAAATAAGGAGGTTTCCTGGTTTTTTTTTTTAAGAAGAGTTGCTGCTAAGACAATTGTTGTACAAAACGTTAAACAAGTACTAGCATACTGCTCTGTCGATAACGAGGGTGTCGCGTACGCAACCATGGTAAAAACCTTACGTTAGGTTTTCATTAGTTTGCTTGCTCAATAAGGTATAAACTTTATATCCAATTTATTATTTACTGTGTGATCCTAATTTTCGCTTCATGTAATTATTTAATAATTTGACTCGAGGTGTATCTATTGAACTGACCAAATTCCCATCTGTGGATTGTTACGCGAGGTTACATATTCAATAATATCCACCTTGTTTATGCACTTCTTCAATTTCCATTAGTTTGAATCTCCATCAAATTGGAAAGGGCTAATGGCTTGTGTATGCTTCCAACTTGACACCTTTTGCTATTGTGTACACCGGATTCAGAGATGTTCTATTGAGTACCACCACGTGACTTTTTTATTCTTTTGAAGACACAAGTTACCTTCAATACCGGTTGCCCGTCATTTTTGCCACGTAGGATGACATATATTTTTTTCTTTTACTTAAAATTATTAAAATATTCCTTTTTATAATTTATGTGTGTGTGTGTGTGGCAGCCTTCTTCAAACATTTCAAGAAAACCAGCAACCAATGTGGACCAACATCATTTCAAGAAAACCAGCAAACATTTTCAAAAGATTAAACATCAAATTGGGATTTAGGGTTTGTGTAAAAATTCATATCAAATTAAACATCAAATTAAAATTGAATTGAATTTGGGATTTTAGGGTTTGTGTAGGAATTTATATCCTTCTACAAATGATTCTCGATATACTTCTTAGCAGCAGCAACCTTCTGCTTTGTTATATTTGATGCTTCTTCCCCGGAAATCTCGTCATCTTCATCACCACCCATTGAATCTTGTCTCCTATTATTCGACCTCAATCGATCTCTCGGTTGAAACTTATGTAACCAACTTCTTGCTGAATCCATCAATTTCCCTCACCCCAACGAATTCATCACCAACCACAAATCAAATCAATCCCTCAGAAATTCACAAATTACGAACAGGTGATGATGATGGCGGCGGAGATGGTGGTGGTTATGATGGCGGCGGAGGTGGTGGTGGTCGTTGATTTTTGGACTTCTGCTGCTTCATAATTATTTACTCTAGTTTAATTCTTTGTAATCAACATGAATGATTTTTGCTTTGTAATCAACATGAATGATTTACTCTAGTTTAATTCTTTACCTTAATTTCATTTTTTTTATGTTCTTATGTTTATAATTTTGTGTTTATATTGACCTGATTTATATTGAACTGATTTATAACAATGGGTAACAACGGGTTGAAAAAACGGGTTGAAAATCCGGGTTTTATTGGGTATAAAATAGGTAGGTGGAAGCTTAGGTGGAAGCTTAGGTGGACAAATTTACCTACGTGGAAGCTTAGGTGGATGGTAACTTGTTACACATAGATTTTTGTAGGTAAACGGTTACCTTGTGTCTTCAAAAGAATAAAAAAGTCACGTGGTGGTACTCAATAGAACAGCTCTGAATCGGGTGTACACAATAGAATTCGATGTCAAGTTGGAAGCATACACAACCCTTTAGCCCAATTGGAAAACATCTTCGAGAAAAAGAACATTAATTATTTGGTCAGTGTACGATTGTAAAATCATAAAATAAATATGATGTCTTACTTGTTGGGCTGATATTAAATCAAAACACAAAAACCTGAATTTATAATAACCCAGTACAACACTTATTTAATTTCTACAATAATTTTAACGTGTGTGGCTTATTTGACTTTTGCAATTTTTACCCAAGATTGCTTTAGTTTTATGTTTTGGTTGACACATTCTCAAAGCATCTCATGATGGTTATTTAGTTGTCGAGGGATTAAACCTTATATTTTTTAATTGAAAGACCGGTTTGTAGGCCCTAAAAGGGTGCGTTACCTCTTTATTTCTCAATCATTAAAGTATGGATAGTATAGTTGATATTTAGCTCTATATATTCATTTGCATTGTATTATTTTAAGTTAGAGAGAAATTCAGATATATTTTTTTTCTGCATTTGCCAAGAAAGGTTTTACTGATAATTTAAAGTTTTTAAAAATTTAAATAATAACTAATCTGACATTAACAATTAACATATTACGTACATGTATTTTTTGTTTTATTCTATATACTTGATATATTTTGCAATCTTTTGGTATATTTTTCTATTATGGATCGGTTTTTATAATATGTCACTACACTTTCATACAGCATATTCTGATTCTGATACTTAGCAATAATGCTAAATTGAATAAAAAAAAAACACACACACATATATATATATATATATATATATATATATATATATATATATATATATATATATATATATATATATATATATATATATATATATATATATATATATATATATACCTTAATTATTCGATTGCAATTGACGTCAATTTATACCCTTCCATTTTCCTTCTTCTAAAATAATTACACTTGTATTCCACTTTCAATCATAATATCAAAACACTTCCTTTTATGATCGTACCATTAAAGTATGACTTTAAACATATATGCAAGTTTATAAACTAAGAATGGATAAACATATTAATTGATCATGTGTTGAATAGGTATATGTCCTATTTGCTGCTTTAACTTTAAACGTATATGCAAGATTTAAGGGGTATATATGTAATATCTGTCACATCTCATTGTGGCGGAAACATAGGGTGTGATTGATTGACGATTGTCATAATATATTAGTAAATAAATATAGTTTATATGATAAATAAACGATAGTATGTCATGAAGTCGGCATGGTCAAGGTAGAAACCCTTGGTACACAAATACGTCAATCACTACAAATAAAACATTTAACCAACCAAATAATAAAATACGAAGTACTTAGGCATGCAAGCCCGAAATAATCCAAGAGTAATAATGTCTAAACAAGCCACAATGCAATGCATAATCAAGTCTTATAGAGTCCAGTCCCAAGCTAAATCATATGTCTGCTCATTACCTAAAAGTAAAACTTAAAAGTCAACACACAGTTGAGCGAGTTTGTTGAGAAGTTTATAAAAGATTAATAATCAAACCATATATCATCAAGTAGTAGTGTATAAAGATGTGTAACAAATGCATGTAGTAATAAAACAATCCTCATGATAATCCGTAGTAGCCACGCTACAGATCGAAAAGTACATTCTGTCGATGATACATGCCTTGCGCATGTATTGTCAGATACACTGACATCATCCTACAACAGTCACGCTACTGTGTGTATCAACAAGTACGTTCTGTTGATACGCTTGTAACATCAGCTAGATGTATCTGGATGTACAAGTAAGATTTACAACCAATGTATCATAGTAGTTTTGAAAAAATGAATTTTGTTTGTTACACATTTTTATCATTTCCAACTATAGTGAGTTTCCATAAATAGGAAGTTTTTAAAATAGAAGGTTTCTATAAATAGCCATATCTATTTATAGTAAGTTTCCAAAAATAGAAAGTTTACATAAATAGTTTTATCTGTTTATAGTAAGTGAATAACCGTTTGTAAAATCCGTTTGGTTGAGCTTTACTTCCCCCGATTTGTTTAAAACATATAAATAAGTAAAGAGTGGGGCAATGAACTCACCTCGAGTATAGCAAAGAATGAGACTACTTAAGTAGTGTAGATATGTGTCTAAAGATGGTACGTCACAAGCTAGTCCCGAGTATACGATAAGCTTCCTAAATAGCAATTAAATTCATGTGAGTACGTTTCCCTATTAAGGTTTTAATCCCTCTTAGTGTTTGTTTAGAAGTGTCCAATTAGCCGTTTCATAATACTCATTAACATTAGACCAAACGATAGATTTAGATTTGAAAGTTAAAAACTCAGAAAGTACCCCCGGTTACTAAAACTGTTATATCTTGAGTTTGAAAAGGAGTTAGATGGTGAATTTTATATGTTTGTAAAATAGACTCAGAAAGCTACATCGAGGAATCTGGATTTTCTTAATTTGAGTAAGTTATCACAAAGATATGGTCCGAGTAAAACAGGTTATGGAATATGTTAAAACACTAATTTTCATACGTTGAGTTTTAAAACAAATTTGAGAAATACGTCAAGTACGCAAATGATCTAGACCCTTATGGTTATGTATTAGACCTGATATGAACCCATAATAATCAGTTTTACAATATTCTTAAGTTTTCTAAATCGTTACACATTATCAAGTTGTAAATACCTACGATATCATTTTCAGAATATCAGATTTGACCAACGTTCCCTAAATTACGGTTTCTGAGATTTTTACAAAGATTTAGACGACAAGACATATATTTCCAGAAAGTATATTCCGAGAGCTACAATTTTGATTTAGACCTCAGATTCAAATTCGAATTTATGCAAAGAGTTTTTAACCGAACAAGACAGACTAAATTTTCATTTCAGCAAGTTTTACTTAGCAACGAATAAGCTTTCAATTTAGGGTTTTAAATGACGATTTGCTTATGAAACTTGTAGATAAAAATCACGTGATGTTAGTTCAGATTATAAACCCAACGGATTCAAACCTAAACATAACACGATTTAAGAATAACACAATGAAACATAAAAAGGGAAATCAAGAGTTAGGGTTTTATACCCTAAGCTTGTATGCAACGATTGGAAAAGTTGAGTCTTGCTCCTAGCCACAACACATGGATGATCTAACACCACGAAAAGAGCAGCAAGGGCCGCTGGGATCGATCCATGTATCAACCATAACCAAGATCGAACAACAACATGAATAAGAATTGAATATATGAATCGGCCAAGAGGGTTTAACACAAACACACTTACATTTGATGAATAAATGATGATCCAAGGATGATGGAGATCAATTAGGGTTGATATAGAATGAAAATAATCCACCATACAAACAACTAAAATCTGATTACAACAATGAGAAGCACAAATTAACAAGTGATTATGATGATAATCGACCATGATAGAAAAGAAATGAACAACAAACTGAAACAACCAATTACCTACACTAGATGGTTGATGACTGGATCAATGATGATGATGATGATCAATAAAGAAGCTCCAAGATTTTATGATGGTGGTTGCAACAAGGGGGGGGGGGTGACGGTTTGGGAAATAACAAAAGAAAATTAGGATTTGAGTTTAGTGTTGTTTATATATGGATGGATTAGGGTTTATAAACTGGTTATGGGGACTTCAGGTTCGACACATAGCACACCTAGGCTAACCCAAGTGGCTTAAGACTCGGCTAAACTCGAAAACGATTAACCAAAAAAGTTGGTTGAACTACCCGTTGTGTAGCGGTACATCATAACTGCGGTGCAGTTGAGCAATTTACAAGCTCGATTTTTACTTCGCAGACAAGCAATGGACGACACTCAAATACGGAGATCACAAAGTACACGTAACCCGAGACTATGATTCAAGTATTTTATGTAGTAGTATTGGACACGGGCACTCTTAATTAATCAAATAAAGTTTATGTGTTCACGAGAGGCGATAACATAAAACACGAGATTATTCGTTAGGTCATTTAGAAGCTCATCTATCATGGACTATCTACTTGTGCACCTAAAGCGTAACACGATATCACACACAAACACATATTTTAAACACACAACATTAGTAATAGGTAAATTTAAAATTTTCAGTAAATAACGGTAATGAACTACAGACATACTAGACTAACTAGGGACGGAGAGAGTGACGGTTGTCACAATATCGATGTTAAAAAAATCGTATTGTGTGAAAAACTGGTGGTTAGTCAATGTATCTTTTGAATATCATTAAATCAACAACTAGTATAATGAGTGAATTACTCTAATAAAAATCATTGTTATTTTTCGTTGAAATGTTTTATTTTACACAACAAAGGGTACTTTTATTGTTTAAAATTTATTAATATATACAATGGTGTTTTTAAACAAAGGTGACAAGAAGAAAAAATTTAGTCGGAATCCGCATATGACCAAATGGAAGCCGAGAGAAACCGGCGGGTTTTCCACCCTAAAACAAGCTTATTTAATGCGGACTCTTCTGCCCTATAACCGTCGTGAAATAGTCCTAACAACAATTTCGCTTGACAATGATTAGCAAAACTTATGTTAATTGGGTGGAGCCCTAATTCATACTTCAACCAATCACTCCACGAACCACATTCAGTTTCTTCCCGATACACCTGAGCCAAGGAATTAAGTATTCGTGGACCAAAGAACACTCGTTCAACTAATGCTCGTGCACGTCCTTGCAGTGGAAAACCAGCTTCCAATGAGTCGTACAAAGCCGAGTATTGTTGTAATGTGTCCATGAACCGACCCACAAACCCACCATCTACTTTCGGACATTCTTCCTCCACAAGTGTTACTAGTTTAGGGTTTAAACTCTTGGATTCTTTGAGAAATGATTCAACCGATATCGGTGACCGATAAGTGAAATGAGGAAGATGTAACATACAATTAATGATAATGGCTTCTCCTCTTACTAGTTTTAACGATGAGGGTTTAAAAGATTCATCCGAATCTAGTTTGCATTGGTGGAAAGAAAATGGTTGGCCAATTGATGATGCGAAAGCGGTTAAACGACGACCAGTTTCTTGAACAGTGGAGATGGATTTTCGACCACTTTTTGGTCGTGATAAGGCAGTGATACGAAGGTGGGGAGTGGGTGGTCCATCTTTACGGGAGATCAACGCTTGCATTAGTGATGGCCATTGAATACCTTCCATGATATCGTAATCAATGATATGAACCCTTCGTTCATGAGTTACTGCCTCAATGATAGCTTGATTTGCAGTGAAATGGCCGAATTTTACATATGGTGACATGTCTTGTAACACTTGGAATGCGTCCAGGATGTGTGTCTGATGGTGGAGAAGATAACGATTTTGTTTATCACTGCCTCCAAGACCGTTGTTTTCAAGTAGATTAAGTAAACCATCAGTAAAATAAGCGGCAAGCCTTTCCATATTGGTACCTTCATTTGAAGACACCATATCCTTGAGCCGAACCAGTATCACCGCAGCGAGATCGTGGCTTTTGTTATCGCCACCCATGGCCTCCGCAGCAGCCATCAATAAGTGGACAAGTCTCAACCCTTTCTGATCATCTTGCTCTGAAAGGGTTGAAACTGATGTTTCCACTATTAATCCTTCAGGAGATGCAAGATTCCAACTTTCGTCCGAAAAAGAACTCGTCTGATATGTGTCCTCGTCCATTTCCGAATCAAATGAATCTTTAACTATTTCGAAATCAAATGAATCTTTAAAGTTTTCTTGGGGATGAACAGAAAACACATCCCAATCGAATCCTGTCAACTCACCCAAGTCACGACAACCATTATCTTCTGGGGTGGTGCTTGTGGTAGTGAAATCTAACAAATCAAGATCCGGATGCTCATGAACAAGCATAGCCATTTTAAATCAAGGTGTTAGCTATTTACTTTTGGAATTAGGACTAGTTTGGGGGTTGGGGTGTACTTTGAGAGCAAGATTTCAAAGCACTAGAATAAAGAACATGTTAACATCTACTTTGGTTTGCTAACATATTTATAGATATATTGATATAACTTCCGGCTTTGTTATAAAACCGAGTAAAATAATAACATTAAGAAAATATTGTTTCCCATTTTGTGGAATATTCTTCATTAAACTTTAGGTTAAATTTTTTATGTGCACAAATCAATGAGGCAGTTCTTTGGGGTGTTACTTCAACCACTAGCATTTGTCTATGAACATATATTATGTATTGTGCAGTGAGTAGTTCCATTCATGTTACCTAAGAACTTAATATTAAATTGAAAGGCAATTAATAATTGAAGTTTAGCTCCAATAATTATGTAATTTATTATAAGTCATGGGACCTTAGTTTTTGTTTAACAAAGATCATATAGCCAATGAGGTTCGCGTTTTACAAGTTTTGGCCGGTTTTGACTTTTGCAATGTTGCATCATAACTTTTTAATGACCACATCGGAATTTTAATAATATTTAGGATTTATTAATGTTACTTTTAATAATATGATTACGTTTATAGTATATAAAAAATAAAAGTAATAATTGAACGCTAGCATTCATACAAGTAATTACACGTACTAACAATATAAGGGAGAATGATGTTATAGTTTTGAAACTTGTTAATCATAGTCTTTAAGATTTTGCAAAAAAAACTTATGACTTTATAACCACAACAAATAAATCGTCATAAATTTATCCAAAAACTACAAACCATTCATTCTTTATTTAATTATTGCACTAAAGAGTATGTTTATAAAAAAGATCTAATTTTTTTATAAATAAAAAATTGTGATGTTTGTTTTTATAGATATAGATAAACTTAACCATTAATCCATTATACAACCCTAAACCTTTTTTTTTTGTTTTTAAGAAAGCATGTTTTAGTTAATTTTTCTTTGTAAATTCTTACGTTCTTAATTATGAATTAAATAGATATCTCAAACAATTATCCTTTTAAAAAAAAAAAAAAAAAAAAAAAAAAAAATTATAAACTTATGAGTTTTATATGTGTATTACCTGGATCTTTAAGAAAGCATGTTTGGAACTAACCATGAACACAAATGGTTTAGAGTAAGAAACATTATGAGGTATTAACTGGATAACTATGGAAAATTATATGTAATATGTCAAAATATTTATGTTAGGTTTAATTAATTTACAAATGAAAGTTCCCCCTTTTCTAGAAAAGCTCTTAAGAAAACTTGAAAAACAGTAGACGTATTTAAATAGTTATTTTCTGAAAAACATTTTATAAAAAACAAAAAACTTCGGTTTCTAATGTTTAACCACCTTTTGGAAAACACCATTTAGTAGTTTTCTACACTTTTCTTTATTATATTTTTACAATTTTTTCACATTTTATTATATAACTTTTATAAAATTATTTATAATTCTCAAACACTTTTACGTGTATGATATTTTTCTTTTATGATATAATAAAATATAAAAAATTCTTTTACAATATAATAAATTTTACTTAACATTATATTTCAGTTAACATTTCATATTTTCTTTCCTCTTGTAACATCTAATAATAGTGTTAGTAATATTTATAGCGTATTAACTTCTTAACACATGTTCCGGTTCATAAGAAACCTCAGCTCTCAAACCTGTATCCTGACATTGGTGTCCGACACTCAGGCTTGTGTCCCGACACAGGTGACCTGACGCACAACCATGTGTCCTGGCACTCGTGACCCGGCTTACCGTCTTGTGGGTCGGCACACCGGCCCGCGTCCTGGCACTTGTGACCCGGCTCACCATCCTGTGCCCCGACACTCGTAACCTGGCACCCAGCCCGACACTCGTGCCCGGTGGTCCGGCACTTGTGCCCCGTTGCCCGGCACACAACCCAACACTCGTGCCCCTGGTCCGACACTTGTGCCCCGACCCACATAACCTGACACTAGGGCCCCGTGGTCCGGCACTTGTGCCCTGTAACAAAGCTAAAGTTTGAACAAAAGACCGTCAAACAAAGAAAAGGGATGTTTGGGTGATTCCATCCTTGAATCTCTTGTATGAACAATGCAAGACTAACAATCTCTTCACGAGCCTAAGGTGATCAAGGTTGAAGGTGAATATGTAATCATGGTGATCATTTATGGCGCTGATGAAATGACCTAGGAGGAATTAGTTCCTTCCATAAAAACGGATGAAGTGCTTGTTAAATTAAGAAATTAAATGTAAAGATGAAACACCGTTGTAAAACGTGTCTCACAGATGGCCCCAATGTTTAATCAAAAGATCGCCAAACATAGAAAAATGATGATTAAGTGATTCTAACCTTGAATCTCTTGTATTAACAATGCAAAACTAACAAGCTCTTCATGAGTCTACGGTGATCAAGGTTGGTGGTATGGTGTTCTTGCTAAGATCGCAATATGAAAAATATGAGAGTGTGTATGTGTTACTGTGTGTGTAAAAATTGAGAGTATTGAGGAATGATACTAGTAGGGTATCTATAACCAACATCTCGAGGAGTTCCCACTATTCTTTATTTAATAATCATTATACTACAATTGATGATGCTCGTAATGATTTAACGTTTATGTTATTTAAGTTAGGTATAACGTCTCAACATCTCTATCATTATGATGGTGTGATGAGTAAGTTACGTAAATAACGTTCGGATCACATAGCCAGACTACGAGGTCGGATATAGGCAAATAGAAATTGGGCAATATTTACCGTATTCGGACAATGCCTTGGCAACAAATCATGTGACCGAGTACGTCCGGGCAGACTTGCATAGCTCGGTAACATCGTAGCCGAGCACACTTGCTAGCCAGGTACATTTACGTACTCGGGCACGAGATCGAGTCATTTAACCAAGAAACACATTGCTAGTCGGGCCACACGTAACTGGACATATTTGCTAGCCGGGTAATTTGGTTACCCGGGCACGAGATCGAGTCACTAGTTGGGAAACACATTGCTGACTAGGAACTTTACGTACCCGGATACGAAACCAAGTCGCTAGTCGGGACACAACCATCTATTTGGCAACCTGTAGTCAGACACATTTGCTAGTCGCGTACAATTGGGTACCTGGGCACGAGATCGAGTTCATAGTCGGGCATCGTGATCGTAGTCGTAGCCGTTCATCATGACCGAGTTCATAGCCAGGCAGGATAGCGTTTTGCGCCCACATGTTTGAATTTGAGGGTAAAGAGCTTACGAGTTGTAACCGGGTGACTTTGCGTATTCGAGCATCATTTGCGTAGGCGGGCACCTTTGCGTACCCAGGTACCATGACGATTCGTAGTAGGGCACTTTGTGCGTAGCCGGGCAACATTTGCTTACCCGAGCACCTCTGCATACCAGAGTACCGTGAGCGAGTCGTAGCCGGGTACCTTTGTGTACCTGTGCACTTTTGCGTACTTGGGCACCGTGACCGAGTCGTAGTCTGACACCTTTGCGTATTTGGGTACCGTGACCGAGCTGTAGCTAGACACTGTTTGCGTAGTCACTCTTAATTGTTTGTATCATGATTTTTAGGGTTGATCAAGCATATTCTCTACTAATACTACCATTCTTAATTTTTTTTTATTGACCCATTATACAAACTAATTTTGAAAATTCTAAAATTTATTGATATATTATTTTTGTATATATTGATAAAATAATTTTGTTTTAAATAAGAAAACTATATTTTTTAGGGAAAAAATAATCTCAAACATTTTTGCCAACCCATCCGATGAAAACTATAGATAGTAACTATATTTATGTAAAAAATCATTATCAAAGGAAAATTCAAAATTTGTAAGACCTGTGCCAACCATGAATTGTCGGTTCGTTAAAAAGTTAACACAACGTCCGTCGGTTCCCAACGAATTTTCTTCTTTTGATTTTATCAGTTTGACGATAGCGGAAGAGACGAGCAAAGTGGACCCCACCAATTAATAAAGGTTTTCTTTTAAATGTTATCATTGGAAAAGAAAATCATTAAACATGATTAGATATTACAAGATAACAAAACAAAATTTAACATGATCAAAAAAGTGGGTATTGTTATGAATAAATATGAAATGGATGTTCATATCTTATAGGATATTAATAAAGATATATTTAACTATAGTTAGGATATTGTTTCTTGGAGATGAATCCACCCATGTACTATAAATATAAGCCTCCATTGTGAGATGAATAATACAAAATCTTTTTTTCTTTCTCTATTATCTTTTCTCTATTGTTTCTTGTTTTGTTTATGGTTTCACAACACGTTATCAGCACGCTTTAAAAGGAATTCTTAGTTCGGATCTAAAGTTTTGGTCGAAAGTTACGAAAATCGAAGAGGTAAACGTTTTGACTCAAATATTGAATTAATTTTTTTGATCTAAAGCTTATGATTCCACAAAAAGTCAGTAGCATTGGGGTTTTAAGATTTATTAGTTTAGATTAAATAATTAGTGTGCATAACACATATTTAAGCAATTAACTAAGCATACAAAGTAAACCTAAAATAAAACATATAAATAAGAAGAATAAATTTATTTGATTTACCTGTACCTAATTGTTATTTTATATTCTTGATCTTATATTTGTAATATTAATGACTCATATGGATTGATTCAGTATTATATCATGTGGTTGATTAATATCTACATATCAATATGTAGTATGTTGTTTGAGCAAGGATTGGCAGGCTCAGTAACTTGGGTGTCTGGGGTTCAACCTCTTGACCTCCTGCTAAGCAGTGCAAACCTATCAAGCTCTTGGCGAGCCTAAGGTGGTCAAGTGGTTGGTTGAAGAAGGTGATCGGAATATGATTACTACGGCAAGTAGGTATGCTGGTGAGCTAATACTGTATGTGTGTGGAGAGGATGGAATGTTAGTGTGTCCAAAACCTGAAGTGTTAAGTATTTATACCCAACACTTCTAGGTATTAACAACGTATGGCAATGATGACCATTTATGGCTCATCAATAGGATTCCAATGGCCCTTAACGTCTATGTTATTAATATGACCTTATTAATGCTCTGACGGTTACACTCAAGGATTAGGCTTGAGTGTCTGACTGGTAGGACGTCAGGAGTATGGTACTGTGAGACGAACTCCAAAGCATCAGTGCTGGTCTACACAAATCTTTATACATGCCAGGCCATGAGTGTCGGACTGATCGGCAGGTCTCCAGACACAGGGGCGCTAAGTGCCGGGACACGGGACCAGGTTCCCGGACATTGCCGGGACACGGGGCCAAGTTCCCGGACACTGCCGGGACACGGGCTTGGCTCCCGGATATCTGCCGGGACACGGGTTCGGCTCCCGGGACATTGCCGGGACACGGGTTCGGCTCCCGGGACATTGTGGGGACACGGGCTTGGTTCCCGGGACACTTGCCGGGACACGGGCTTGTCTCCCGGACACTTGCCGGGACACGGCTTGGCTCCCGGTCACTTTGCCGGGACACGGCTTGGCTCCCGGACACTTTGCCGGGAGACGGCTTGGCTCCCGGACACTTTGCCGGGACACGGCTTGTCTCCCGGACACTTGCCGGGACACGGGCTTGGTTCCCGGGCACTTTGCCGGGACACGGCTTGGCTCCCGGACACTTTGCCGGGACACGGCTTGGCTCCCGGTCACTTTTCCGGGACACGGCTTGGCTCCCGGACACTTTGCCGGGACACGGCTTGGCTCCCGGACACTTTTTCGGGACACGGCTTGTCTCCCGGACACTTGCCGGGACACGGGCTTGGTTCCCGGGCACTTTGCCGGGACACGGCTTGGCTCCCGGACACTTTGCCGGGACACGGCTTGGCTCCCGGACACTTTGCCGGGACACGGCTTGGCTCCCGGACACTTTGCTGGGACACGGCTTGGCTCCCGGACACTTTGCCGGGACACGGGCTTGGTTCCCGGGCACTTTGCCGGGACACGGCTTGGCTCCCGGACACTTTGCCGGGACACGGCTTGGCTCCCGGACACTTTTCCGGGACACGGCAGGGAGCCAGAAGGCCGGGAGCTGAGAGCCGGAAGGGACTAAGAGCCTTTCCTTGATGTAGAAGGGACTTAGTCTTTATACCGTGTTGTGTTAGCTTTTTAGGGCTTATAGGCTATATGTATCGAGCCTATTCCCTACTAACACTATCATGCCCCCCAGTTAGGTTTTAAAAAATAAAGTTTTGAAGCCTAACTTCATGCATTTAATGGCTTTGCTTTGGGTTTGACCTTGCCTTTTCCACGCTTGGCATGTCTTCGCCTAGTTATTGTCTATGATATTTTTTAGTATCTGCACAAGTAGCTCTTTCATGAAGTGGATGAAGGAGGATGGTGCCAGATTGCTAAGTGCATACATATGGACTTCAAACTGATTGGGATTTGAACCTTCAGAGTGTGTCCATCACAAGTATTCTTTCCATTGTACTACGACATTTGGATAAGTAATGTGTCTATGACACTTTTGACTATCTATTGTGCCCATGACACATTTAGATTTGTATTGTGTGCATCACACTTGGATGGTCAAAGGTAGATTGACTAAGAAGAATGCCCATCTCACTCGATGTAAGGAAGACAAAATGTGGTTGGCATGTATGGATTCTGCCATTCCTTCTAAAAGGGATTTATTAGATGTCTTCGCGATTGTGCTTAATCACGTACTTAATCACCCTAACGTGATATATGTGCCTTGGGATGCCAAGAGTCATTTCTTATGCATGAGAGACATCTTGCAGACTCTTCACCCTGGTGTTGGGATTGCAGTGCTACCTTATTCCGATCCATTGGGTCACGGGGATATGTTGTGTGACAATGGTATGTTGAAGACTCGAGCTTTTCCAATCAGGAGCTGACTCGTGGAAGGTTTTGATATGTCTGCGCCAGACATCCTTACTCTCATTTCACGAAAGCTTTAGTATTTTCTCTTTGTGTTTGTAACACAATTTCATTTGTATGACTTAGCCTTTTTCTATCATATGATATGTTTGGACTACCATTTGTAGTTTTTTCTATTTGTGTATGTTGCTATAAATTTTGTATGTGATGGTTTTACATTATATAACCTTGAAATGAAAAAATAATGTATTATTGGTTGATCAGACCAATAATATTTATGTGGCTTCATAGCTTTGTCAGATGTCTATGTTACATATAGATGTCCGAGACATTTTTGAATTTTATGTTGGTGTCTATGACACCTTTTGAATATTACAATATCATTGTGCTTATGACTCTTTCTTGTGTGCCCGTTGCATGTGTTATGCCCATGGCTTATTACATACAGTGACTTTGACAACTGGATGGCAGTGACAAGTTCTTATATGCCTATGACATTTTTCAGATGCATGTAGCATCTTTTAAAGTTTATATTTTGCTCGTGGCACTGTGCCTATGACACTTTTTGTTGGTTAACCTTTATTTATTTGTTACTCGCGAGGATTGTCGCTTCCCAATGAGAAGTGCTTGCCTTTCCCCAAGTAGGTGAAAAGACGAAAATGATGATATGCATGTTTGGCCTAGACAAAAATGTCCATCTTAGCCTAGGCACTTGGTCTGAACGTTGTTCAGAGTTATGTATATGATGATGTGCATGTGTGGCTTGGATTTAAATATCCCTCTTGCCCCAATGTACTTGGTCTGAACGTTGTTCAGAATTATGTGATTGTGTACGCACGTGTGTGCAATGTCCTAACCTTGTAATAAAAGGTATTGCTTCATTTGGTATTATTGAGATACATGATCAGACCAATATTATTTTATTTAGGCTCATGGCCTTCCAAGACTTTGCGGGATACATAGATCGGACCACGTGTTATTCTTGAACATGACATTCCATGATTTTGACAAAAAAGTATTTATTAATTGAAATAAAATATGAGAGTAATTACCTTGAAGAATGTTTTCTCATGTTGATACCAAGTCCATCATGGGTGGTGAATATGTGGCCGTCTAAGGTAATCTATGTCGTCCTCCTTCTTCCACAATCCTTGTAAGTTGGGGATTTGTTCACCTATGGTCTAGCTCCTGGGATAAGGTGTTCGATCTTTCCTGCTGGTAGGAGCTGAAAGCTTTTTTCTGTTGGGAGGAGGTGAAAGCATTCCCTGCTGGTAGGGGTGAGATCCTTCCCTCTTGGGGGAGATGGAATCATTCCCTGGAGGATGTGAAATCCCTCTCTCTTGGGAGAGGAGGTGAAATTCTTCCTGTTGGGAGGAGGTGAAATCCTTCCTGGTGGATGTGAAATCCCTCTCTCTTGGGAGAGGAGGTGAAATTCTTCCTGTTGGGAGGAGGTGAAATCCTTCCTGGTGGATGTGAAATCCTTTCATCTTAGGGAAGTTGAAATCCTTCCTGAGCACTTGTGGGCAGACATTCGTGGTATGGCACTCGTGCCTTGGCAAGACGGCACTCGTGCCTTGGTCCAACACTTGTGCCTTGGTCCGGCAGTAGTGTCTTGGTCCGGCACTCTTGCCTTGGCTTGGTCCAGCACTTGTGCCTTGGTCCGGCACTCTTGCCTTGGTCTGGCACTCGTATCCCGTGTCGGTGAAACCCTTCCCCCTTCGGACTTGGGAGGGGTGAGAGTTGGTAAAACTTTTCATTTTTGTGAGGAGCTGAAATCCTTCCCCCAATTGGAACCCTTCCCCCTCTTGAGAGGGTGGGATGTGAGGAAACCCTTCCCCCTTGGGAGAGGTGGGAGGTGATGGTAACCCTTTTGCCCGTGGGAGGGATGAGAGGTGATACCCCACCGTGGCCGGCACTCGTGCCTTGGCCGACGCCTTACCTGGCTGGCACTTATGCCTTGGCCAGTACTCGTTCCCCTTGGCCGGCACATTGCCTAGGCCGGCACTCAGCCTTGGCCGCCTCCCTTTGGAGGGGTGAGAGGTGATGAAATCCTTCTTCTTTTGGGAAAGGTAGGATTTTTCCTTGAAATCTTTATGTACTGGAAGGAGGTGAAACCCTTCTCTGCTGAGAGAGGGTGAAATTATTCCCTGGAAGAAGTGAAACCCTTCTCTCTTATGGGAAGTGAAATCCTTCCCACTTGGGATAATGTGAAATCGTTTCATATTGGGAGGGGGATTCTTCCCTCTTAGGAAGATGGAAGCATTCTCTCTTGGGAGAAATGGAATCCTTTCCTCACTACTTTTTTTTTTTATTTTTTATTTTAAATTGGCCGGCTGTCCAAGCGCCGAATATTAAGGTCCGACACTACATATCAAGTGTGTCGGACGAAAATATCAAGTCCGGACGAAAAATATCAAGTCCGCACAAAAATATCAATT
This sequence comes from Senecio squalidus, assembly GCA_910822075.1. NCBI lineage: Eukaryota > Viridiplantae > Streptophyta > Magnoliopsida > Asterales > Asteraceae > Senecio > Senecio squalidus. Next base: position 409,700 of record CAJVGC010000592.1, read on the forward strand.
TTTTGCCAAATTGGTCGGCTGTCCAAGCTGGCCGAATATCAAGGTCGGCTTAACTAGCCGACTGTCCGGATTTGGCCGACCTGGTCGGGTGTCCGGAGCTGGCCTAATTGGCCGGCTGTCAGGACCTGGCCGAAATGGTCGGCTGTCCGGAAATGGCTAAAATGGCTCTGGCATAACTGGCCGACTGTCCGGAGCTGGCCGAAATGGTCGGCTGTCCGGATCTGGCTTAATTTGGCCGACTGTCAGGATCTGGCCGAAATGGCTGGCCTTCCGGATCTGGCTAAAATGGCTGGCTGTCCGGATTTGGCCTAACTGGTTGGCCTTCCGGATCTGGCTAAAATGGCTGGCTGTCCGGATTTGGCCTAACTGGCCGGCTCTCAGGATCTGGCCAAATTTATTTATTTATTTATTTATTTTTGCCCGGATCAATGATCCTGGTTTGTGGAAATGAGATGCAAACCTTTGTTTAAAGAGGTCGAATATATCATCCTTATGACATTGAGTAGGCATTTGAGATCGTGGTGGCAATTTCTGGTGTTGGTGAAATGACTCGAGATAAGTTACTTCCTTCATGGGAAAGATGTACTACTAGTAACTGGATGAATGGAAATGAAATGACTACCATTCCAGGACGGTTATCATGCCAAGATGGCTATTACGCCATGATGGTTATCTTTCCAGGACGACTATCATGTCAGGATGGGTATCATGTAAGGATGGATAATATTCTAGCAAAGTTTCTTCCATCCGGATTATTAATGTGTAAATCAAGTTTGTTACTCTTTATTGTGCCCATGGCACATTTAGGTTTTTATTGTTCCCCTGACACTTTCAGATCAGTCTTGTGTCCCTGAGACTTTTAGATCTGTATTGTGTCCATGACATTATTTAGATGCATACTATATCCATGACACTTTCTCATCCGGATTATTTCCATGATACGTTTAGATCCATATTGTGTTCATGACACTTTTAGATCTATATCCTGGCCAGTGCATCCTTGTGGTTATGCCAACTAGGGTATGACATTGTGCCACGTCATGGATGGTAGATGGAATTGATCCAAATTTTTTGAGAGCCTACCCAGTAGGACTTTGTAGGCCGAAAGTCTCATGGCATCCAGTGCCTTTGTGGGATACATAGATCTGACCACTTTATATTTTTCTGCTTGACTAACATCAATGGTCCGAGTCAGCATTGCAAATTGCTTTGGACGTGTAAAACTTGAGAAGAAAAAGAAAAAGAAAAATATTTTATGATCTAAACGGGACGTATAGATCAGACCATTTTGTAACCTTTTTTAGGGGTTTTGTTTTTTTTTGTCCGGATCAATGATCCGGTTTGTGGGAATGAGATGAAAATTTTGCTATATCATCCTGTAGTACGTCATCCAGAAGGTCAGCTGGTTTTGATGATTCGGGATATGGTATGGTTATGGTTAAGCCTCCCTCAAAATTAATGAGTGTGGCGGATGGGGGTGGTGGTGGTTATTTTTGATCTAGGCGAAATCACCTTGGTGTAACAGTATACTCCATGGAGAATATGAGTTGCTACTGTGGCTGGATGAAGAATGAATGAGAAGAAACGAAAATGAAATGAAATGAAACACCGTTGCTAAAACGTGTCCCACGGATGGCGCCAATGTTTGAGCAAGGATTGGCAGGCTCAGTAACTTGGGTGTCTGGGGTTCAACCTCTTGACCTCCTGCTAAGCAGTGCAAACCTATCAAGCTCTTGGCGAGCCTAAGGTGGTCAAGTGGTTGGTTGAAGAAGGTGATCGGAATATGATTACTACGGCAAGTAGGTATGCTGGTGAGCTAATACTGTATGTGTGTGGAGAGGATGGAATGTTAGTGTGTCCAAAACCTGAAGTGTTAAGTATTTATACCCAACACTTCTAGGTATTAACAACGTATGGCAATGATGACCATTTATGGCTCATCAATAGGATTCCAATGGCCCTTAACGTTTATGTTATTAATATGACCTTATTAATGCTCTGACGGTTACACTCAAGGATTAGGCTTGAGTGTCTGACTGGTAGGACGTCAGGAGTATGGTACTGTGAGACGAACTCCAAAGCATCAGTGCTGGTCTACACAAATCTTTATACATGCCAGGCCATGAGTGTCGGACTGATCGGCAGGTCTCCAGACACAGGGGCGCTAAGTGCCGGGACACGGGACCAGGTTCCCGGACATTGCCGGGACACGGGGCCAAGTTCCCGGACACTGCCGGGACACGGGCTTGGCTCCCGGATATCTGCCGGGACACGGGTTCGGCTCCCGGGACATTGCCGGGACACGGGTTCGGCTCCCGGGACATTGTGGGGACACGGGCTTGGTTCCCGGGACACTTGCCGGGACACGGGCTTGTCTCCCGGACACTTGCCGGGACACGGCTTGGCTCCCGGTCACTTTGCCGGGACACGGCTTGGCTCCCGGACACTTTGCCGGGAGACGGCTTGGCTCCCGGACACTTTGCCGGGACACGGCTTGTCTCCCGGACACTTGCCGGGACACGGGCTTGGTTCCCGGGCACTTTGCCGGGACACGGCTTGGCTCCCGGACACTTTGCCGGGACACGGCTTGGCTCCCGGTCACTTTTCCGGGACACGGCTTGGCTCCCGGACACTTTGCCGGGACACGGCTTGGCTCCCGGACACTTTGTCGGGACACGGCTTGTCTCCCGGACACTTGCCGGGACACGGGCTTGGTTCCCGGGCACTTTGCCGGGACACGGCTTGGCTCCCGGACACTTTGCCGGGACACGGCTTGGCTCCCGGACACTTTGCCGGGACACGGCTTGGCTCCCGGACACTTTGCTGGGACACGGCTTGGCTCCCGGACACTTTGCCGGGACACGGGCTTGGTTCCCGGGCACTTTGCCGGGACACGGCTTGGCTCCCGGACACTTTGCCGGGACACGGCTTGGCTCCCGGACACTTTTCCGGGACACGGCAGGGAGCCAGAAGGCCGGGAGCTGAGAGCCGGAAGGGACTAAGAGCCTTTCCTTGATGTAGAAGGGACTTAGTCTTTATACCGTGTTGTGTTAGCTTTTTAGGGCTTATAGGCTATATGTATCGAGCCTATTCCCTACTAACACTATCATATGTATTTGTAGATCTGGTTTCACCCCATCAGAACTTTGAATCCTTTATACTAAAACTAACCAATATAAAATATATGAATCATAATTGTGGTAAAACTTTTAAAGGTTAGTTTTAATTATTTGTTTTACATAAAAGGTAGGATTTTATATAGATAATGATTAACGAATTATATGAATTTGTTAGGAATATGATTGAATATTCTTTCTTTATTGTATCCAAATCTATGTAATTGATTGTAGATTTGTAGATATGGTTTATTTACTTTTACTCATATTGTTTAATATCCTCACCATATTTTATTAGTAATATTTTTGTGTTGATCCAAACTTGACTCTCTTATATGATCTTATGTGATAATTTATTTTCTTTACAGTAAGTATTTACATTTGTTCAATACTTTAATAGTCTGATACTATTATTTTAACATGTTTGATGAGGTTAGTAAGGACTACCTATGTTATGTCAAAGTTGTCAACGCCTGTCCAGGTCGTCAGCGCCTGTCCAGGTCAAATTATCTGTCCAGGTCAAATTGTCTGTCCATGTCAAATTATCTGCCCAGGTCGTCAGCACCTGTCCAGGTCTTCAGCGCCTGGGCGGCAGCGCATGCCCAGGGACTGCCGCCCAGGTCAGCGCCTACCTAGGGCGGCCGCCTGCCTAGATCTTCAGTGCCTGTCCAGGGAGGCAGCACCTGCCCAGGTCAGCGCCAGCCTAGGGCGGCCTCCTGCCCAGGTCGTCAGCGCCTGCCCAGGGCGCCCGCGTCATGCCCAGGGCGGCCACGCCTGCCCAGGTCGTCATCGCCTGTCCATGTCGGCAGCGCCTGTCAAGCTATCACCGCCTGTCCAAGGTGTCAGCCTCTGTGAGTGCTTTATTATCGTCATAATAGTAAGGCGTTACACACACTAGTGATTAATGTTAAGACCGTTCAAGTATTCATGATCAGCATTAATGGACAACGTTCCATATACTTGACACTGGCCATATAAATACATGGTCCAAATCATTATCATCAACACTTTCTGATCTGATCAACACACACAGAGTTCATATACTCTTACTCTCATCTTCAACCTTGATCACCCTAGGTTCGTCAAGAGCTTGTTGGGTTTGTACTGTAATCATCACAGGAGATCCAAGGTTGATATCACCTCACCTTTGTGTTTGAAAATCGTTGCTCGAACATTGGCGCCATCCGTGGGACCCGTTTTTTAAACGGCGTTTCACTTATCCAATTTTTTTTCTCTCCGTAACCAACCATTTCCATGGAGGCAACACATCCATTGCCTGGCAAAAGAAGAAGGAAGACACAGAACACGCCAGACCACCTGATGGCCATGTCTTCATGATACATGAGGGAGCCAATATGAACTGACCTATCAAGGTGCGATAGTCTTTACTATCATTTTTTCCTTTATGTTTTCAATAAATGTTTCCAAGCACATGGAATGTTATGGTCATGTATGAAATTGACAATAATAGCATTTGGTCTGATCTTGTATCCCAATATTATCGCACAATATCATTTTTAAATGGCATTTGCATAAACAAATAAATATTGAAGTAAGGATTCAATACAAAAAGCATAAGGCCACAATAGACATCTCAGTCTAAAGCCAACCATTCACTTTCATTACGTACAATGTTACAACTTGAACACGCATGCGCACGTACACAACTAAGAACATAGTTCAATACAACATGTATGAAGCCAAGAAAGACAACCCTGTCTGGCCAAATAACATACAATCATATTCGTCTTTTAATCTACTTGATAAAAGATAAGCACTTCTCATTGGGAAGCGACAGACATAGTTCAATACAACATGTATGAAGCCAAGAAAGACAACCCTCTCTGGCCAAATAACATACAATCATATTCGTCTTTTAATCTACTTGATAAAAGATAAGCACTTCTCATTGGGAAGCGACAATCCTCGCGAGTAAACAAAGTAAAGGTTAACCAACAAAAGTGTCATTGGCACAGTGTCACAGGCACAGTATGAAGCATACATCAGAATCTACCTATGTCATTGGCATGCAAAGGAACCATGGGTCCTCAAGAAAGTGTCATAGGCACAACCAAATTTACACACTGTCATGCACACCCAAGACGGTGTCATGGACAACATCCATAATAAAAAGATAAAAAACAAAAATGTGTTATTGGCTTGATCATCCAATAAACACATTATTTTGTAAAAGCTAGACAATGTCACACAAAGCAAGGCTAAGCCTAGACAACGCCATGTCAAATCACAACAACGACAACTACAATATGCTTAATAAATAAGAAGGTATATTAAACATTACTAATTAAGCAACCAACTAACCTGCTGCAAGACAAACAATTACAGTTAGAAGGTTTAGCTTACGACTTAAAACATCAAAACAGCCGGTACACCAAAAGAGTACAGCCGGTACTAGGCTTTGTTTGTCGCCGCCGGTACACGGGCTACGAACCGTCGGTACCTGGCTTTGTTAGATTGTCGCCGGTACTAGGGCTTAAACAGCCGGTACCCTTTGCTTGCCCGGGCTTAAACTGCCGGTACGGTGCAAAAAATCCCGGTATCCGGAATGCTCGATCCCCAAACCGCCGGTACCCGGCTACAATTGCCGGTACCCGACACCCTCACACGAACCGCCGGTACCAGGCCCTAACAGCCGGTACCCGACTTTTGTTACGCGGTACCGCCGGTACATGGCCTAAACAGCCGGTACCCGGCTTTGATTATACCGCCGGTACCAGGCTAATGCCCTGGTACTTGGCTCGCTAGGCTAGGACCACTAGGAAACCGAAATGGTTAATGTGATACATGGGCTATGAAAGTGTGTCTATGTCAGTCCATCACAAGCAACAAATGTTTTAAACTGACACCTGATAATATAGTCAATTCAAAAATAAACAAGAAATCCTAGGTGAGCTACCGCCGGTCCAGGGGATCCCGCCGGTCGCAGGTCCATTTGGTTGACATTGATTTTTTTTTACGTGATTCATTTGGTGACTACCGAAAAAAAAAAAAAAATTACGAGTAAATAGTTACGACTTGCAAACCGTTGTCTTGGCAAATCCTAACTCGGGGGCATGATGAGGTTAGTAAGGAACCAAGCCCTCTGTCCAGGTCAAATTGGTCTGTCCAGGTCAAATTGTCTGTCCTAGTCAGATTATCTGTCCAGGTCAAATTGTCTGTCCAGGTCAAATTATCTGTCCAGGTCAATTGTCTGTCCAAGTCAAATTGTCTGTCCTGGTCAAATTGACTGTCCAGGTCAAATTGTCTGTCCAGGTCAAACTATTACCGTCTGTCAGCGGCTGTCAAGCTATGTCAGCGCCTGTCAAGGTCAAGCTATGTCACCGCCTGTCAAGGTCAAGCTATGTCAGCGCCTGTCAAGGTCAAGCCATGTCACCGCCTGTCAAGGTCAAGCTATGTTACCGCCTGTCAAGGTCAAGCTATGTCACCGCCTGCCAAAGGTCAAGCTATGTCACCGCTTGTCAAGGTCAAGCTATGTCACCGCCTGTCCAAGTTGCCATGTCACCGCCTGTCAAGGTCAAGCTATGTCAGCGCCTGCCAAGGTCAAGCTATGTCACCGCCTGTCCAAGTTGTCAGCGTCTGTGACTGCTTTATTAAGGTAATAATAGTAAGGCTTTACATATACCGGTGATTAATGATTAAGACCGTTCAAGTATTCATGATTATCATTAATGGACAACGTTCCATATACTTGACACTGGCCATATAAATACATGGTCCAAATCATTATCGTCAGAACTTCAATCTGATCTCACTTCAACACACACACAAAAGCTTAAACAGAGTTCATATACTTTTGCTTTCATCTTCAACCTTGATCACCCTAGGTTCGTCAAGAGCTTGTTGGGTTTGCACTGTGATCATCACAGGAGATCCAAGGTTGATATCACCTCACCTTCGTGTTTGACAATCGTTGCTCGAACAATGTTATTATTCTTAAGGATTGTTTCTTTGCTTTTGTTGATTAATATGTTTTTCAAGTATTAATTAATCCAAAGGACTGTATATAAATTTTGTATCATATATATTAAAGCTAATTTTAAGGTTTTATATCTTTAGAAAAAGGGCCTTACATATATATAATATTAATTTTAGGGTAACAAGTTGTTTCTGATATTATACCTCCTATTAAAACTCAACAAAACCTATGGAATTGTGCATTAAATTATTATAATAATAAGAATATTTTGTCTTTAAATACAATTATTTTCGTTTCATTTACTAAACAGATTGTTGCTGGAGTGGTTAGGCACTGCTCCTGTTACCGTGGTGACCAGGGTTCGAATCCTGGCAAGGCCTATTTTCATTCCATTTTTTTTACTAATTAATTTGCTGGGTTTTTTTGTTTGGGCTTTGCTTGGTTTTTGGGCTTTCATTTTTTTTTCTTCTTTTTTTTATAAAATTAGTATTTATATTTTGCGAATCAAATAATCTCGTCAACATGAAAAATATACTTTGCGAATCAAATAATCCCGTCAACATGATCACAGATTTCGTTTCGCCCCGGACTCGTGCAACGCACGAGTCCCCTCTAGTTAACTTTAAAAGGCCATATAACATATTTATATTATTATTTTGTGATGTAGCTTGACTAATATAAGTTAGAAAATTGAGATTGATAGTCATGTGTCTCTTACATTCTTACTCATGTAAATGATAATATATATTTTGTGAACTATCGAAAGTAGTGTTTTATGCATATGATATGTGCATATACGAAATACACGTGTTTGAAAATATATGTGTTTTAATATGAGTAGCATATATGATATTCCGAATTTTAATAAGGAAAACTATAGAAAAGCTAGTTTTGTCATGAGAAATCAAAATTAATTGATAACGCACGTATTATATTGCTTGTATTATACAATGACAATGCAATCGAAACACATATGGTCATAAATCTGAAATTTATGGATTGTTATTATATTTGGTCATAAACCAGAAGTTTATAGACCGTGATAATTTGGTCATAAACCTGAAGTTTATGGATCATGGTTATTTAGTCATAAACCAGAAGTTTATAGACCTAGATTTGAGTTTGGTCTATGAAAAAGGGTCATTAAAGTTCACGGACAAGAGAAGAGATGCCTTAGCAAAGTAAGGACCAAGGAGAAGGAATCTGCTTACAAAAGCATTGGTGTGATACGTTTGACTTTCATGAAGTTTACAAACTATTATACGTTTACGATAAAGGTAAAATTCCAACTCTAAGATTTAGATCATATATCATTGATCTAAATATTATGATTATATCACAGTATGATCATTTAATAGGGTATTATATTATATTGATTACATCAAGAAAAAGTAAATATATATTTTATAATTTACATAGATCAACGAAAACAGTTACATGTGTTTTTGGTTATTCGGATATCGCTAACATGTGTTCAATTATTGGATGGCCTTGGAGTCGTATTTTTTTTAACCGATAGTAAAACCAATTTTTTTTTATCAAAACATATTTTGTTAGACGAGTATTATATGGTGGGGGAAAATAATTATTTAAATTTGAAATATATTACAAAATTACAACAACTTCTAAACAAATGCTGGAAAGAGATTTAATAAATGTGATTAGAGTTTCTTTTAGACCTCTAAGCTTCAATAATCACATCTTTTGACTTTGTTTGATAAGTTTTACTCCAATTTGTTTCGGATTTAAAGTAACGGGAAGTAGAGATATTTTGATCGGTACATAATGATATATAGCATGCTTTATTGGTATTTTTCTTACATAAAACTTATTTTGTAATACGTTTCTAAATGCACTTTGTTTAAGGTTTCAACTATTCTAGTATTAGTGTTACTAAACATTATATATGATAATATCGGATCTTGGATACTATGACTTTCCGAATTAGACACTATTGAAGATATTATGTCTTTTCTTTTAGATGTTACAATTTATTATATGAACTATGGGCAAAGATATGATTAATTAGACATATATATATGACACCACGAGTGATAATACTCACTAAATCTTGTCATAAATAAATTCACGTAAGTTTGTAAGATTTTGAATCGATTAATGAGCATAATTGGACCACAAGTCATTTATCTATTGAGATTCCCAAACAGTATTATTTATGATAAAAATTTTGATGAAAAGATATTCACTTTTACACTTAAGTATGCTCCCGGAGTAGCAATATTGAGAACATATTATTTAATTGAATTTGAAGCGGTTTTGATTTCGTTTGAGAGATAAAGTGAGCTTCTACTCCATATCCTAAAGTGAATGTGACAACATATAAATTGTAAATATCCATGTAGAGGTTTATACATGGATGTGATTTGGGTTAATTAACTTGGTATTAATGTCACATGGTGTTATTGACATGAGAAGTGGAAAGACAAGGATACATGATTAAGAAAGATAAATGTGTCATAGCAAATTTACCTAGACTGTGCGTATTATTTTGTTATGCATTATAATATATGTTTTGAGAATATGACAAATAGTGATTTGTAAATATCTTATGTTAAACATATGTGTTTAGAAATATGTTTTTCGATGTGAGTAGTATATGGACCAAATTTTGTGTTCTATAAAGAAAAGTGAATTTATGAACCGTAATTATTTGGTCATAACCTGAAGTTTATGGACCTTGATATTTTATGGATTGGCATGACCGGTTATACCATCCCTTGTCAATGATTATGTGAATATATAAAAGAACCAGAAGATTCTTAAAACGTATTATATTACATGTGTTGGTTCTCTCAAAAGAAGTTAACTAAATTGCCAACTAGAGTAGGGACTGCATCCCATATTTTTGGAAATTATAAAAGGGGTATGAATATGCTATAAACCCATATCATGGAGCATTTAGAGTTCTAAATTGATGCATCGTCTAAATGTTCATCTAGTCGCAACCTGAAGTTTGCATGATTAGTGACTCAGCTAATGACACAGCGAGCACATTATTCCAGATTATCATATTCTTTTTGGCAATAGTGGTGAATATACTTCACAATTTTTTTTATATAAATGATTATTGAAATAAGTGTTGACATTGGTATGTCTAACTCAATTTTCTTTTGTTGAAACGTTTATCAAGCTTCTTCAGTTGATTGCAAAGCCAATAATCATGAGAGTAAAACACAAATATTTTGTTTGGGGTCATGTATTTACATGAAAGAATACTAATTCGCATCTAGCCAATATTTGTAATGATCCCCCCCCCCCCCCCCCCCCCCTACACCCCAATTATGATTGATATTTGGTCATAAATAATTCCCATAAAATATTTTGATTATGCTTATATGTTTAAATTTGTTCCACCACAACGCATAAATATGGGACGTATAAAATGTTGGATATATATGTTTGGTATGCATCCACATATAATTACAATTTAATATGCCATCAAGGGGAGATTTGTTTATGGCATGACTAATGATTAATAAATTAGTTATCCCAACATTAGGGGAGAGAAAGAGCAGCTAAAACTGTGAAAGATTGCAATGAATTACCGATCCTCGCACTAAAAAATATGAACCAAAAGTTCATGATATAATTTGTTTGCCATATTTAGTAATCGCCAGATCGATTTACTGACCAAAGAGAGTGACCATATCACGTATATTAACTTCCAATGCTCCGACTAAAATGTGTCCTTGAAGGACATCATGTGATTGGTAATAAATTTTCGGCACGCCTGAATCGTGGTAAAGTAATTGATTACAAATAAAAATCAAATAAAAGAGCAATGAGTTAAGATGGTTAAATCGAGGTAATAAAGACCCCGAAAGATACTCCTGAATAGTAACTAGATATGATGGTTCCAGAAGAACCTAAGGTACCAAAATATAAAGAGATCTCAATATGTTATATCATGTCTACAAAAATATGGAATCAAAATAAAAATGAAATCGACGTCGTGAATAATTTTTATATAATATAACACTAGATAGTTTGAATATTAAAGAGGATCGTGAAAGCATACCTGCCCAGAAGTGCAGAGTTGGAATTGATTGGCCAATATGGAAAAGACGCAAGTATTAAATGAGAGTTGAAGTCTTTCGAAATAAGAGATATATTGTACTTGAAGTCCATACATATGAAGGTGTATTATAAAGTGGTATTTGGTTGAACTGAGATTATTTGTCATAAGGCAAGATGTATATATAATGATTATTTGCAAAGACTCGCGTTTGATTATTATTAAGTGGTTGATGCAACTATTTATATTGATAAATATGGCAATATAAAGGATACTTGATTCGCGTCTAATTAATATTGTAAGAGCTCACTTGGTATTGAGATTCCTTTAAGTATATGAAATGCATGAAGCATATCTCAAGATTCAAATGCATGAAGCATATAAGAAAAATTTTCGAGAACGCTAGTTGTAAATGAAAAGTTCTTATATCGGTTGAAGTAATGATGACATATGTGATACGATCGTCGTGATAATTTATATTGATATAGCTATGAAATGATTATGTTTGTGCACACGGTTTACAAAGAGATTCAGATCTAAAATTGTTATAATTATGATGTATGTTTGAATATATGTGGAACTCGAGATGAGATTCTAAAGACGATTGAATAGTCATATAAGTAATATGAAAGGAAATATCTTTAGAAAAATTAAGTTTTGTCTTCAGTCGTATATTGACCATGTGAAAGATGGAATCTTTGCACACTAACATAAAAGTGTTGAATATATATATTATATACTCAAGCATTTATATGGTTGTGAGGTCAAATTATGATGATATGACTCAAATCGACCTCCAAAAGATAATGATGATATTAATGATTTTGAAGTACAATATTTGATTGAAAACATAACATTTTTTTGCTTATCACTCATACATGAGTTGCTATTTAATTCAAGATTTTATTATGTTGACATATGGATCATATTCGGAAAATAAGTTGATCATCATATTAGTCGATCACCAACTAGATATGTATCATGAAGTGACAAAATTTGTTGTGACGACTCAAAGGACTTAAGTGATGTGATCATCAGGGGGAGAAATACGTGTTGCACTCTTTTTCCCTTGACTATGGTTTTGTCCCACTGGGTTTTCCTAGCAAGGTTTTTAATGAGACAACATCCCCAAGCATATTGAAAAGTTATGTACTCTTTTTCCTCATTAGATTTGTGTCCCACAGAGTTTTATCCAGTAAGGTTTTAACGAGACATAATCTTTTAATAATGGACATCCAAGGGGGAGTGTTATGAATAAATATGGAATAGATGTTCATATCTTATAAGATATTAATAAATATATATTTAACTATAATTAAGAGATTGTTTCTTAGAGATGAATCCACCTATGTACTATAAATACAAGCATCCATTGTGACATGAATAATACAAATTTTTTTGTCATTCTCTATTATCTTTTCTCTATTGTTTCTTGTCTTGTTTATGGTTTCACAACAGGTATTAACTTATTTTGCGTTGTTGTCTCTGTTTAATAATAATTAACATGATTAATCAAAAAATAATAATATTAAATATATATATAGATATTTGTAAGATAACTTAGTGTGTTTCATTAGTTTTGGAAGAGATTAAATTTGATCATGTGTAGATAAGCATCCTGGGATGGGGATGGGGATGGGGATGGATATCGAGATGGGAATAGAGAAGAGTTCACAGATAACAACCATAATACTATTTAACATTATGATTGATTCCTTTCTTGTTTAATTGTTTTAGAAAAAAAATTTAATTAAAATATCTTATTGTAATTTTTTTAATATAAAAAAATTATTTAGATTATTATTCCTTTTTTAAATATAAAAAATATATAAAAATATGAGGTCTAGAAAACTAAGTGATAAAATTATAATTAATAGTAATTCAGTTAGTTTGATGTCTGCTGACATGACATTGAGTTGTATCAGTTGATATAACAATTGGAAATAATCTAGGTATGAGAAGTAATAACCACTTATTTCATAATGGACACCATCTCTTTAGGATTTCTTTTCTATGAACATTAACTGATTGTTTATTATTCTAATTTATTTCATTTGTATTAGTCCCAGTGATTAGCATATCAATTTATAAACATTCTTAGTTGTTTATAATAAACATCAAACATAAACACCTCATTTCATCTCTCTCTCCTTCTTTCACACCAAACCACCGCCACCCACCCTCCCTAACCACCACCACCATTACCTGACTTCTGTAAACCACCATTTCCAACTGTCTGGACTACTGATTCCTGCTGCTTCAAATAAACGTCTGTTTGGCAGAAGTTCGAACCGACATCAGGTGAATTGAAGTCGTGTAAGGTTCGAGGATTTGATGAACTGGCAGGAGGTGCAGGTTGGTGGCGAAATTGTAAATAATTTTTATCTGCAACAGGAATTGCGCCTGTGAGATTCTTGACTGCAAATTCGATACACGGGTCCCAACCCACTGCCACCCTCCCTAACCATCTGTTTCATCATATATTCAACATATTTACCGAGGTGTAGAAGATATTGAATCGAGAGGATGTAAAGAGTTGAAGCTTTACATGAACCTGAACACGATATCGGAATCTGATCATAGGTAGAGCAGCGTGTCCTTGAATAACCCCGCTACGATTGAAACAATAACGATGGATGCAGATCTGAAAAGTTAAATCTGATTTAGAAGCGTTTTTGAAATCCGGTGATGAAATCGGAAGGGAGCGGCGGAGAGAGTTTTGATGTGGCGGCGGTGGTGGTTGGGAAGGGGAGAAAGAACGGATTAAATTTACCATAAACTAATCCGTGAGCAGATTGAACTTGTACGACATGCCTAATATATTAATCAATTTACAGATCAAAGTTTTTTTTTCCTCTTTTTGTGGTGGTGGTGGTTAGGGAGGGTGGGTGGTTGTGGTTTGGTGTGAAAGAAGGAGAGAGAGATGAAATTAGGTGTTTTTGTTTGATGTTTATTATTTTTCAAATAAAAAAGCAACAAATTAAAATATAAAATTCCTAAGGTACATAACTGGTCCCTGTAAAAAAAAAAGAATGTCTATAATACCCCTCACGTGAGAAGCACGTGACTCACTTAACGACCAAAATAAACGAACGTTAGTAAGAGGGACCAAACGTGCAACCAAATATAGGCTCCAGGGACTGGACCCGAACGAATTGTGACCCAGGGACTGGACCCGTTGTTTTGGAACAAACACAGGGACCAATTATGTAATTAACTATAAATTATAATCCTGAACCCACTCGATAAGTTTCCTAGCTCGCCTCCTGATGGGTCGATGCTTCACAAAATGGAGCGATCGGTAATTTACAAACGAGTGTATGCTTGTGGGGAACCATAACCGAAGAATACTAGAAACTAGTTGATGTCAAACGTAATAAGGGCCAACTCTGTAGAAAATGGAGCAAACTTCAAAAATATGTCAATCTTTTCGAAAACATCCACAAAAGATAGTCCGACAAAGTGGGATCGATGATGGATGACATCTTTCGACGGCACGTCATGCAATCTTTAAAAGTAAGAAGCGACATTTCTCTTACGAAGTTGCATGGCCCGTTGAAAAAAATATCTCGAAGTTATACTTTCCCAAGGGTGTTATGGACAATAACAACAAACGAACAATAACAAAGACGAAGACGAAGAATAAAAATCGTTTAATCTAGAATACGATTAACCAAACCCGTACCTGTGACAACCGTCAAAAATCTAGGTGATTGTTTAGCTACTGTGTCGGTTCGAAATCATTAGTCACTCTTTTATCGTATTCGCCTTGTCCTAGTTCGAAATTGTTGAGTCGGTACCTTGTCGGAACTAGTGTCGGAATAGTTTCCGGAATCAATTTTATAAGTCCTAATACTAAGAAAACACATATTGAACTTTCCTAAGTTCATAACTAATCATAATTAAGAACTTTCAGTTAACAAAAAGGTCCAACGAAGCAATAACGTAAAAACGAAAAATCAGAAAAGCTGAAATTCTGCCCGGTGCGCCGCACCCCTTTGCTAGGTGCGCAGCACCTAGCTGCAGATTTCAAAATAATTACATTTTTAGTCCTTGCCTCGTTTTTACACAAAATTAAACCAATCAAAAACGGGATTAGCCACTCCATTAATGATTTTTGACAGTCCCAAACTCTCTCATTATTACCCTACTCTTTTTCATTTTCATTTTCATTTTAAAAAATCAAAAACACACACACACACTATCACTTTCTCTCCATTTCCCTCTATTTTTCCTCAAGAATACCACACAAACCAGAGGTTTACAGCCACAAACCACCATAAATCCCCCATCAAAATCGTCCAATCAACAAAACAAACAAGAAGGTGCAAGTCTATTTCAGGTTCAAGCTTTTACTACCGATTTTGGAGTTCAAATCATCTCTAAAACATCATCCACTCGATTTCATCCGGTAGAAACCTTTCTCCTACCTTTATTTAGTATTTTTACTAATTGCATGTAAGATCTAAACAATAAAAATGAGTTTTTATAAAGATTATATCACTTTCTCTACAAAAACGATTTTTATCTAGATGATACTTAGATCTATGTTTTTGTGGATAAAAGTTGTTTAGAAACCATAAAAATGATGTTTTATAAGTTATCTACTAGTTGCATGTCGAAATCTTTGTGTCACAAAACGTTTTTAGCAAGAAAAACACAAAACGGGAAAGAGACAGCAGCTAGGTGCGCAGCACCGAGCTGCTGTTCTCCCGAAAATCGTCGTTTTACCCGTTTAAAACTTGTACACACATTCTGGACTTTTGTCAATAACATTATTAGACTGAGATGAATAAAAATGATAATAATGATGACTTGTATTGGACTTTTTGGACTTGTGGTGAAGTTATTTTGTGTATATGTATGTTTTGTGAGCGGAAATGATTGTAGGTTTTGGACATGAAATTTGGGCGCGGAAGCGCTGCCCAAATTTCGTTAGAAAACCTAAACCATTTCAGTAACCAAAACATGTTTATCATAATAATAACTTTGACTTGGAACTTTCGGACTAAACATAACGTTAATCGCTTCGGACCAAATTTTGGAACAATATTGGACTTAACACATAATTATAAACAAAAGTTACCTAATCTTATATAAAGAACCTAATAAGACATTAACTTTTGGACAATCTTGGTATTCATAGGCATCCCGTGATTCCCGACTCCTTTATCCGACCGATTCCGAGTTCACTCTCTTCGCAAACCGTGAGTTACACCCCTCCTTACTTTTACATTTAAATATACTTTTTGGGGGAGACATGAGATCAAATTGTTTTGAACTATAACTTTTATGTGAAATTGCTTATCAAACTATTTTGACTTTGGTCTATTTAACTATTTTGACTTATTGAACGTGTACGACTACTTTGACTTTTGGTACTTATAGGACTGTTTTGACTTTGGTCTATTCAAACTATTTTGACTTTGAGCGTGTACGACTAAATTGACTTTTGGTACTTATTGAACTATTTTGACTTGGGTTTATTTAAACTATTTTGACTTGGGTTTATTTAAACTATTTTGACTTGTGGATCTTTAAACTATTTGGACGACTTTGGGACTATTTTTGTACGACTATTTGGACTAATATGCGTAAACAACATTAATTGTTCAGATTGGCTTACTTTAGACTCCCTAGGTTTGCCTCTTTGGATACTTGAATAGACATTGATAGCTTGGTTGTATTAGGTGCTAAACCCTAGGCGAGAATATAACGCCGTAAGTGCAGACTAAAAGACTTTTAAAAATTGTTCGACTAAAAGTCCCACATATTTTCTTGGACGACTATACACACTATTAACACAAGCCGTTAGAATATATTATGGGTATCGATACTTAGGAGCGGTCACTCCTTACCAATGGGTACCGACCAAGGTACATATTGCTAAGTCCTCGCGGACTCGACTTTAGACTTGACTAGTGGGCAGGTACTTGACTAGAATCGGATTAGTGTGTAGACTAAATCTTACGTATATTAAGCTTAGTGGTTGGTACAACTCGAGGATCATAGGTCTATATTACGCATATACTTACTTACTGTCTTGCACATGTGGATTAATCCACCGCTGAGGTAATGGCTATGACCCCTTTTGCTCGCTACACTATTTGACTTTGTATTTGACTTAGACTTACTTTGATCGCACTTGAAATTGTTTTGAACGTACTTGAACTTAATTTAAACTTACTTGAATTTATTCTAAAAGTACTTGAAATTGTCTTGAAATTAGATTATTCTTGAATTTTAAGCACTTAAATTTAATTAAGTTACTCTTGAATTTTTTTAAGTATCTGATTTTATCTTAAAATTCTTTGACCTTGAACGACTTTTGAACTTTTAAAAATCTTGAATTCGTCTCGGACTCTTATGAACTCTTAAATTGAACTTTTCTTCAATTCATAAACTGTAACTCACTCACTACGTTTTCGTAGTTGACACTTTATCTCATGTTTCAGGAACTAAGCGTAAGTTATGAAGTGCATTGCTCGGGCGGGTCAAGTCCATTATGTGAAGTGTACTTTGGGAAGAAGACCTTATTTTGGGAATTTTATTTAAAAACACTTTTGTTATGTACTATGGTCTTATATTGAATCTTGGTTGTATCTTTGACTTGTACTTTTCAATTTAAATCTTAATGACTCGAACCGTTATTTTTAGTGTAACCCGTGAAATGATTCTTTGCTCTTCACATTCCGTGTTTCCGCTTTAGCGAGGTGTGACAGACTAGGTATCAGAGCACGGGTTATAGTGAAAACGGTTTTAAAATCTTTCAAAAAGTTTTCGAAACCAAAACTATAACCAAGGCTTTTCAGAAAACGTCATTTTCGGGTTCAAACTTTAGTATGTTATTTTCCGCAATTGCATGATTAACTTTTTCAACTATGCGTGACTTGATCAACCACCCGTAGTTCAAAATGAATTATGCAAGAACGGAAAATGAAGGGCTATCGTTAAACGGTTTTGAGTCCATAAATTCCCGGTCTTGTCAATTCCCGACACTCACATGATTGACCCGTGCATGCATTTTACTTACGTTTTTTCCTATTCTTAGTTTCCCCATACTTATGTAACTCTCTATTCGCAGATACGCCATGTCTCAGTCCTCGAACTCTCGATCCCAGACCCGATCACTTTCCCGAGCCGCCTCCCCCTCTCACGAACCCACTGAGGGCCACACCGCATCCGAGAGTCAGCGTCACCAGACGACTGACCCAACGGAAGACACGTCCCGGACCATCAGTAGCAGTAATGGGTCCAGCCCAAGGACGGTACTTCCACCTCCTAGGCTGGTGCCCGTTGCAGCACCCCAGCCCCGAGGACCCAACGCTGAAGCACCTGTGCATCGACAGTCGGGCCCGTTCCGACCCGCGCCTCCCCAGTCTTTCTTGGACCCCTACGATCCCGCCTTTCGCACTCCGATATCGGAGCGTTACGCATGGGATCGTCAGTTCATCGAGGAAAGACGGCGTGCGCAGGAGTTCGGACCCTCCCGACCCATGATGCCACCTACTCATCAGCTTCTTCCACCGGACGCCTTCCTCAACTTACACCGTCAAGTCCGTGGACTTGCCGAGGAAGCCCAGGAGCAGGGCCTCCTTCTATTTGAAGTCTCCGATGCTGCGAACGAACTAGCACAGCAGTCCCGGCGGATCATCCTGACGGCTCAGGCCACCGCCCGGACCGTCCAGTGCCTCGTTAGAGCCTGCATAGTCATGGGAGCACTTGTCGCAGCTCTCGCCACCATGATGTTCTTGGAAGAGCGTTATTAGGCATATTTTCCCTTTTCTTTGTACTGTACCGGCTTAGTCGTAATTTTCCCATTGTACACGACTTAAGTCATTAGTTATTATCTCTCTATGTATTGTACTTGTATTTCTCTCAGTGAATTTGTTATGTGTACCGAAACTTCTTATTATTAATGAAATTTCTATCTTCTGTCATTAGGTTTATCGTATCTTGTGAACTTTGTGCTTGTTGCGAACACCATGATTCTATCTCTTAAATCATAATCTTGCGTGTACTACTTGATCATTCGTGTTAATCTCGTGCTATGACTATCTATGGTCACCTTAATCGTAATTCTTATCATACCTCATCTGCACGTTCTAAACCCAGCCTAAATTCTTCCTGTTGCAGAATCATGGCACCACCGCACTTGAGTGCTAGTGACCTCGCCGAGCAAGTCATTGCCCAGATGAACGCAGCAATACCTGACTTGGTCGCCCAGGTAATAGCCGGAGTGAGCGACAGGATCTTCAGAGGCGATAACCCCGACACCTTTTGTTCGGAGACCAATCATGACAACAACCTCCCTTCTCCTCCAGCCCCCGTCACTCGGAGGAAAAGTGGGAAGCGTAGGGCTAGTCACCAACCCATGAGGGGCGACCTCATCAAGAAGCCCGCCATCAGACGCCGAGAGTATGCTGGATCGCACCCTAAGTGCGGTAAGTGCTACCGACATCACATTGGGGACTGCCTAGCGTGCTACTCGTGCAAGAAAATCGGACACCTCTCCCGACATTGTCGTGAACATGCTGCTAGACAGGACGAGGACCTTGGAACTAACCCCTTACCTCCCCCTCCTGCCCTTTTCCAACAAAGGGAGAACAAGAGAAGGAAACTTCACCACCGAATCTCATGGGCTAGTATCACCCAGGGAAACCCCATCATACCTCGAACCCACACTGGACCGCACACCCAATGCAGCAGGTGCCCCTTCCCCCATGTCCGGAAGTGCCCGGTATGCAAACTTTGCAACACCGTGGGGAACTACCCCTGGTGCTGTCCAGAAAATGCGAACAGAAGGCTGCTATGTCTCGAATGTGGGAGCAACCAGCACCTCCGTGAGGATTGTCTCTTAGAGCATACCACATAGACCCTCAGTGCTCTCGCAATCACAGCCGAGGAAACCTCTCAGGACCTTAAAGCAACTACTGGTACGTTCCCTGTCAAATAACCCTCTTTCCTTCCGCACTATTTGATTCAAGAACTGAAGAAAACCTTGCCCCTTAGAGATTAGACATCTCATCAGTTTAGGACCTCAGGCTTTACGGATAGTTTTCCTTCGAATATGCCAACGATCCAATAGCCGCACCTACAAATGCAAATTTAGGATTCCCAGTACGTCGTTCGCCTAAAATTCTTCCACCGACCCAGTTCTTACCGAACCATCAAGCCTTGACGCTATCGTCGGATAGACCAATCACCGCACTATTGAGTCAAGGTCGTTCGTTCCGATAAACTCACTAGCATCCCGTGAGGGACTACGACGCACCCTCCGCTCACGAAGTCGAGTACAAATCTAAGGAAGGCCGAGTCCAAGACACCTCTGTGGTCGAGGACCATCCAAACCTTTCCTGAGAAATTGCCCAGACTACCGCCGAAAGCGACGATCGAAAATTCCAAATAAACCTTGTTCCTAGCACGGCACCAATAGCCAAGGCTCCCTACCATCTAGCACCACTTGAGATGCTAAGGCGGCCAAAGCCGCTGTAGGAACTTCCCAACCCTAACTCTACCACACAAATTCAACCCGGGGAACCCAGCTTCCCTAACGAGAGACAGACAGACCCATCCGTTGTACGCTAAGCGTCATGTACTCATCAAGCTGACCGTCGAGAACCGATAACCATCCCCGAGGATGGACAACCAGTCCGAATAGTTGCAGGATGCAACATACCTCTCGAAGGTCGACCCCGCCCGAGTTATCCCCAGGTTCGCGACATTTTGACCAACACTTTCGAGGACCGCATGTCCCAAACTCGATGCAAACCACCCAAGCCTTTCCCCTGTTAGTACGCCTAAACAACACATCGCCGGTATTCATGGACTTAATGAACAAAGTGTGTAGGCCGTACTCGGATAATTGATAACCATACCCCTCGCCGACACTCACACCTACTCAAGGAAGACCCTGTGAGCATCCCAAATTCACCCTAGAACGCTCCCGAGATCAGAGGTGGTACGCTCAATGCTCAAAGTGCAAATTCCGACCCTGAGCAGAACATTTCCCTGAACTC
Organism: Senecio squalidus; assembly: GCA_910822075.1. Classification (NCBI taxonomy): domain Eukaryota; kingdom Viridiplantae; phylum Streptophyta; class Magnoliopsida; order Asterales; family Asteraceae; genus Senecio; species Senecio squalidus. The sequence goes on from CAJVGC010000592.1 coordinate 430,808, forward strand.
ATAGCCAGCCTTGCGCGAGCCGAACTCAGGCCAAACGCAACTCGTTGCGCCAAGCTCCAAGCTCGAGCTCTGAGATCCGAAGGTATTCGCGAACCCATTCCCGTCAAGGGCCATTGAATTGTTATTCCCTCTACCCGGGATTCGACCTGCTGTAACAAGAGTTCCCGAGAATACTATTCTGGCCGGACATGTGTAAGGATACCACCCTGTATCCTGCCAAGTGCCTCACTTACCTCGAGGTCGAGGCATGATACTGAAACTCATCCCTCTATTAGACGATCTACGTCCCTTTCTCTCCGGAATGCCCTCCTGAGAATCGCCAGGAACGCGACTAGACCTCATCATCTCTCACTATTCGCCTGTCTTTAATCGGGTACACTTATGTCACAGACCCCGTGCCAGCACTAAGTGTGAACCCATCAGTCTATGCATGGACGCAAGTGTCAAACACCGCCCTGTCGGCTAGGAGCTGATGGTTGACGACTTGCAAGGTCCTACGTCTACCTCTACTCGCGAATGACTAGAAGCTTTCCGTACCCGGCCAAGGAGCTGCGTCACCATCTAGAAGTAAAGCCCTCAATTCCTTAGATGGCAATAGGGTATCTCCGAGGATATCGCCACGGAAGGAGGATAGTCTGCTTCAGGAAACGCGGCGAACCAAGCCGAAGTACCCCGGTTCAACCCGAGTTCTAGAGCATATCGATCCGAGCTTTGCACTGCCTTCAGTTTTCTCGACCATCTCCTAACATTCTTATGTGCCCCTTTTCACACTTGAAGAGTGTTCATCGAATGAGACCCTCGTCATCTCCCTTAAGTCAAGGTCAAATCTGCTGCTAAACCAAGTTCCTTGTTGGAACACTTAGGTCGTTGACTCTAAGGTCAAACAGCATTGACCGAACCTAGTACCCATCTCTGAGTTCAGTGGAACCTCCGACGTAGTCCCACTACCGCGTGAAGGCGCATGAACCGAAATTCGTCAGGAGAATCCACTACGATTCAACGGCAAAAATTTTCCCCAAGAGACGAACTAAATTTCGGGACGAAATTCCTTTCAACCCGGGGAGAATGTGACAACCGTCAAAAATCTAGGTGATTGTTTAGCTACTGTGTCGGTTCGAAATCATTAGTCACTCTTTTATCGTATTCGCCTTGTCCTAGTTCGAAATTGTTGAGTCGGTACCTTGTCGGAACTAGTGTCAGAATAGTTTCCGGAATCAATTTTATAAGTCCTAATACCAAGAAAACACATATTGAACTTTCCTAAGTTCATAACTAATCATAATTAAGAACTTTCAGTTAACAAAAAGGTCCAACGAAGCAATAACGTAAAAACGAAAAATCAGAAAAGCTGAAATTCTGCCCGGTGCGCCGCACCCCTTTGCTAGGTGCGCAGCACCTAGCTGCAGATTTCAAAATAATTACATTTTTAGTCCTTGCCTCGTTTTTACACAAAATTAAACCAATCAAAAACGGGATTAGCCACTCCATTACTGATTTTTGACAGTCCCAAACTCTCTCATTATTACCCTACTCTTTTTCATTTTCATTTTCATTTTAGAAAATCAAAAACACACACACACTATCACTTTCTCTCCATTTCTCTCTATTTTTCCTCAAGAACACCACACAAACCAGAGGTTTGCAGCCACAAACCACCATAAATCCCCCATCAAAATCGTCCAATCAACAAAACAAACAAGAAGGTGCAAGTCTATTTCGGGTTCAAGCTTTTACTACCGATTTTGGAGTTTAAATCATCTCTAAAACATCATCCACTCGATTTCATCCGGTAGAAACCTTTCTCCTACCTTTATTTACTATTTTTACTAATTGCATGTAAGATCTAAACAATAAAAATGAGTTTGTATAAAGATTTATATCTCTTTCTCTACAAAAACGATTTTTATCTAGATGATACTTAGATCTATGTTTTTGTGGATAAAAGTTGTTTAGAAACCATAAAAATGATGTTTTATAAGTTATCTACTGGTTGCATGTCGAAATCTTTGTGTCACAAAACGTTTTTAGCAAGAAAAACACAAAACGGGAAAGAGACAGCAGCTAGGTGCGCAGCACCTGTGCTCAGGTGCGCAGCACCGAGCTGCTGTTCTCCTGAAAATCGTCGTTTTACCCGTTTAAAACTTGTACACACATTCTGGACTTTTGTCAATAACATTATTAGACTGAGATGAATAAAAAAGATAATAATGATGACTTGTATTGGACTTTTTGGACTTGTGGTGAAGTTATTTTGTGTATATGTATGTTTTGTGAGCGGAAATGATTGTAGGTTTTGGACATGAAATTTGAGCGCGGAAGCGCTGCCCAAGGTTCGTTAGAAAACCTAAACCATTTCAGTAACCAAAACATGTTTATCATAATAATAACTTTGACTTGGAACTTTCGGACTAAACATAACGTTAATCGCTTCGGACCAAATTTTGGAACAATATTGGACTTAACACATAATTATAAACAAAAGTTACCTAATCTTATATAAATGTGACAACCGTCTTATTTCAGGTGAAAACCGCATTCTCTATCTTTGACCAAACTCGAATTGATCTTGTTATTACTTGTCTCGTAAACTCGTGTACGTCGGAATCGAAATCGGAATCACAAAATGAATCCTAATACCAAGAAAATACTTAGTGAACTTGTCTAAGTTCCTATCTAAAATAACTGGAAACTTTCAACTAACGAAACACTTAACAAAGAAAACTAAACAAAAACGAAAAAGTCAGAAAATCAGCCTCTTGCGGAGCAACAGAATCAGTTGCGGCGCAACTCAGCACAGGAATTCAAAATTTTTTTTGTTGTTGCTAGTGCTTGGTGACTCACCCAAAAACGACCCTCATGGCCAACACCTGTAAAAACAGGTGTCAAACACCCCTTGAATCCAGAATTATGACCTTGGTATTACCTCCCATGTCCACATTCATTTCTTGCAAATCAAACACACAATTACACACATATGCTCTCAACTTTCACATACAAACACATAACTCTTTCAAGAACAACCTCATCTAAGTCCTAATCTAACTAATTCAAGGTCATTTTCCATACATTCATCACCATCATTTCATCATTTCAAAGGTAAAAATCTTGTTCTTGAACTTATCTTTTATATTTACTCAAGCTTTTACATAAATCATCAAATCTATATATGTTTTATAACTAAAATGATGAAAGCATATCAAAAAGATCATTGCATGCAATTTTTGTTGGTAAAAATGGAAGTTTATAAAATGGAAAACCTGGAAATTTCATTAAAATAAACTAAAGTTATGTTTTTCAACTTAAGATTTCGATTTATGACTCTAACCGAAGAAATCGACAGAATCTGTTGCATGCATGTAAAAATTACGACATTTTGACCAAAGATGTAAACTGTAAAATGTAGCTTACTGTCAAAAATTGGGAATCTAACTCCTATTTTTCGATTTATTATGAATTTTACAGTATTTAATCTGATTTAAACTTTATTTTCGAGAAAACATACCAAACGAATTTATCAGCTTACAAAAATTTGACATAGTCTAGAATCTATCAAAATATGATTTTACAGATTTTACTGGAATTTTTGGAATTAATCTACTATTATTTACTGTTTTTACGGTTAAAACGCGTTAAATACGTAAACGACTCTAACTTCTTCAAAAACTGTCGGATTGAGACGAATCCAGTTCCTATGACTTCGTATTTCAGAATGTAATTTTATGTTATTTTTATAAAATATTAGAACAACAGAATCTGACAGTTTCATATTCGGTATAATTTAGGTTCACGCGATTCCGATTCCTATTCCGCTCACTCCACGCACACTCCTAGTACTACTCTCTCGCTTTAGCGTAAGTCTTTGTGATTCATTAGATTCATTTCACATATTTGAGTTCAGTTTGTAAAGCGGGAAAGTGATTTGTTATTTTGGACATTCTTTAGTTAGCGCGGAAGCTCTGCCGGATTTTCGTTAGAACCAACTCACCTCCGTCCGAGCTATCTTTTCACCGCCTCATTTTCACGTGAGTTACAAACCCCTACTCTTTAAACGCTTTTAATACCTTTTTGGGGTGAAATGCGAGTCTTAGGCTTAACTAATATTTAAGCTGAAAAACGATTATTACGTGAATGCTAAACGAAAGCGATTTGATACTCAAAGCTATTATGAAACACTTTGATATCTTGAATGCTTATTTGAATAACTATTTTGCCGGCATTGTTGAGGGTTTTGCCAACAATGCCGAGGACACGAAAGCTATTTTTGCCAATGACTAAAACTATCGATCGTCATGTTGCGGACTTTGTACAACATGGACGTGAGAAACCATTGAAAATTCCCGAAAACTACCAAGGACATTAGTTGCTATTAATCCCTTTGGAAAGGACCGTTAGTAGATATGGATAGCGCTATTAGGGTAGAGTGGCCCTCACCACAACGACTTATAACGATGGTGCATAATACTAAATGGGTAGGCTTAAGGCTTAGTAACGATCATTGGGCAAACTTAGGATTGTCACATAGTCGCGCTATGTGGACAATGCCTATAAACATGAATGCGATACTCTATACATTTTTATGTGACAACTATTTTGAATGCGATACTCTATGCATGGTTATGCTATTGCAATTTGAAAACTTATGCTTTACTAAAACTTGTAGCTCACTAACTACGTCTCCCGTAGTTAACACTTGACTCGTATTTTCAGGAAACGAGTAAGCATGTGCTGATGACTTTACGCTTGGGGCTGATGACTTCAAGAACGGGATGGGTTTGGGTGGTTTGGTTATGAACACCCTATTTTGAATTCGGATATGTAAACGATATTTTAAAACAATTATGTAAACTTTGTTGTAACTTTTATTTATTATAACGTGGCGTTTATCTATAACTTGTTATCGAATGCTATTGCTCTTCACATCCTGCGTTCCGCTTTAGCGGGGTGTGACAATAAAGAACCTAATAAGACATTAACTTTTGGACAATCTTGGTATTCATAGGCATCCTGTGATTCCCGACTCCTTTATCCGACCGATTCCGAGTTCACTCTCTTCGCAAACCGTGAGTTACACCCCTCCTTACTTTTACATTTAAATATACTTTGGGGGAGACATGAGATCAAATTGTTTTGAACTATAACTTTTATGTGAAATTGCTTATCAAACTATTTTGACTTTGGTCTATTTAACTATTTTGACTTATTGAACGTGTACGACTACTTTGACTTTTGGTACTTATAGGACTGTTTTGACTTTGGTCTATTCAAACTATTTTGACTTTGAGCGTGTACGACTAAATTGACTTTTGGTACTTATTGAACTATTTTGACTTGGGTTTATTTAAACTATTTTGACTTGGGTTTATTTAAACTATTTTGACTTGTGGATCTTTAAACTATTTGGACGACTTTGGGACTATTTTTGTACGACTATTTGGACTAATATGCGTAAACAACATCAATTGTTCGGATTGGCTTACTTTAGACTCCCTAGGTTTGCCTCTTTGGATACTTGAATAGACATTGATAGCTTGGTTGTATTAGGTGCTAAACCCTAGGCGAGAATATAACGCCGTAAGTGCAGACTAAAAGACTTTTAAAAATTGTTCGACTAAAAGTCCCACAGATTTTCTTGGACGACTATACACACTATTAACACAAGCCGTTAGCATATATTATGGGTATCGATACTTAGGAGCGGTCACTCCTTACCAATGGGTAGCGACCAAGGTACATATTGCTAAGTCCTCGCGGACTCGACTTTAGACTTGACAAGTGGGCAGGTACTTGACTAGAATCGGATTAGTGTGTAGACTAAATCTTACGTATATTAAGCTTAGTGGTTGGTACAACTCGAGGATCATAGGTCTATATTACGCATATACTTACTTACTGTCTTGCACATGTGGATTAATCCACCGCTGAGGTAATGGCTATGACCCCTTTTGCTCGCTACACTATTTGACTTTGTATTTGACTTAGACTTACTTTGGTCGCACTTGAAATTGTTTTGAACGTACTTGAACTTAATTTAAACTTACTTGAATTTATTCTAAAAGTACTTGAAATTAGATTATTCTTGAATTTTAAGCACTTAAATTTAATTAAATTACTCTTGAATTTTTTTAAGTATCTGATCTTATCTTAAAATTCTTTGACCTTGAACGACTTTTGAACTTTTAAAAATCTTGAATTCGTCTCGGACTCTTATGAACTCTTAAATTGAACTTTTCTTCAATTCATAAACTGTAACTCACTCACTACGTTTTCGTAGTTGACACTTTATCTCATGTTTCAGGAACTAAGCGTAAGTTATGAAGTGCATTGCTCGGGCGGGTCAAGTCCATTATGTGAAGTGTACTTTGGGAAGAAGACCTTATTTTGGGAATTTTATTTAAAAACACTTTTGTTATGTACTATGGTCTTATATTGAATCTTGGTTGTATCTTTGACTTGTACTTTTCAATTTAAATCTTAATGACTCGAACCGTTATTTTTAGTGTAACCCGTGAAATGATTCTTTGCTCTTCACATTCCGTGTTTCCGCTTTAGCGGGGTGTGACAGTACCCGAGCTTTCACGCCAACCTGAACCTTCACGCCATGACCTTGACAATTTATTCCAAGACGACCATATGTATCGTCCACCTAGTCCGGTCTTAGCCCCAAAACTAAAAGAGTTCGGGATCATCGGATGCTACTTCGTCAGGTTGTTTGGACTAGGAAGTCAAAAACAAATTCTTAAAACCACACAAATGCAACAACAATAAATTGAACAATTAAGAACGCGACTAAAAACTAAATTAATGTTCAAGGTTCTCAACAACCTTGTTCGATCAAAGCTTGCCATCCCAAGAACAAGCTTTTCTCAAAAGCATTTCAGACGTAGTGAACGAGACTATCTTGCGACACGCATGGTCTCGAAACCACATATGGCCAGATACGATTCCTGGATGCGTAAAGAAGGCACGAGGGAGGATTCGCCCACTAGTTTAATTTTAATACTATTAGTAATTATAAAGTTACGTTTTTATTTTTAGTTTAATGTATTGTTTTGTACTTAGTAAAAAAAGTGTTTTAATTAAAATTGTGTTTTAAAACAATAAATATATTTGTATTTTTTTAAAATAATGAAGTGATCCATAAATAGTTGAGTTTTTCTGTCATGATTGGTCGAGTTAAGTATTTGTTGAATCCTTGAAAAAAATTGCTAATGTGAAATTGAGTTTGTATTGCACTTCTTTTGAAATAAATGTCGTGATAAGGAGTGGTTTAAATGAAAAAATGTTCTTAGTTTTAGTATTTTTAAATAAAGGTTATCGATTATACGATCAAGACCTAAAATCTTATGATTTTACGATTCTAGTTATCGAAACGCGTCGATCTTACGTACGAACCCCGTATGTATAGCATCCAGGTAATAAATTTACTAATCTAAATTTATGTGAATTACATTAAATTTTTTAATATTGTGTACTCGACTTAAATAGTTCGATACTTCAAAAATCTAAATACAAGGTAATAAATTCAAATTTATGTGAAATTACATTAAAATTTTGAATATTGTGGTCAATAAACATTTTATTATGAATCAGTCATATTTTAACTTTTATTAGAGTTAAAAACATGATATTGACTCTAAGTTTTGAGTGAGACCATGTGATCTTTCTGTTCTTTTATCAATCTTGTGATCTTCATCTTTAAAATACGAAAATGATCCATAGTAAAATACTGCCAATTTTTGTTTAAATATTTCTATGTAAGAGATCATTTTTATATATTATTATTCTTTGAGACTTGAACCGAGAATCAAGATCTCTAGCCTGTTTGATGTCGGATTCACTAAAAACAACCATTAAATATAATTTCTACATTCATAAACCGAGTATAATTTATAAACGGAGTATAACGAGAAAATTGGCACCCGCGTGTTACGACGGAAAAAAAGTTGTTCAAGAATACATAAATAGAAAAAAAAAAAACATAAGACGTGATAAAAGCAATAATAATTATTGTATCAGAAAAATCGTTAAAAAATTTCACAAATAAAACAATATATAATTTGAAATATAGATGGCTAATATTTACTTATGATCTATATTATTTAAAAGTTGTAATATAAATGTTAAAAGTTTATAAACATAAATAAAATTATATTGATGAAGAGCTATTGTATATAATATTTAAATTTTAGGGGTTATTTAGTAAATTTGTAAAATAAAATTGTGGATAAGATTTGAACCTGACTTTCTAGTTAAGAGATTTATATTTTACCACTTTATCTAAAAGATGGTTTTAGTAAAATCATTAATAGTATATTATATTAATTGTTTAACCAAAAGCCGTAAAATTTAACATTAAAGAAAATTTATAAATTTTAACAACTGGGGAGTTGTGCCCGTGCGTTGCGACGGATGGAGTTTAAACATGAAGATCCTGCGTTTTTAGTAAACATACTCTACTATCTCGTCTAAGTTTTTCCTTTTCTTGCACCATTTCCCGTTCATGATTAATCCTTTTACCGAACAATTAGTCGAACTTCGTTCTTACCATTTGATTTAATCCAACAAACTTTCCATTAAAATGGAAAAACAGAATAGTAAAGAAACAAAATTCCAAAAAATAGCACAATACATGATATTTCAAGTAAAAGATATTGGAGTTTATAATGAGAAAGCGAAGATAGTTAATTGATGCGGGAACTGAAAAGAAAGGAAAAATAGTATGCGCTGGTTGTAAGAGGTTAGAGTGACGTTGAACGTCATCAAGGACTGATGGTAGACATCAAACACTAGAGAGCCGATGAAGATATACGAGAGAGGAGGCACCGATGCTGGTTGCCAAAAAATTGATATCTTTTTCTTTTCTTGCCAAATCAAGCTTCAAAAAAGCGTGGCTACGAGATTGATATGCCACAATGTAATAAGTGTAATTTAATTGGTTTAAGTAAAATCAAAAGTAGTTTTTAAAAGCGGTATAAATTAGATATAAAAAATTCATAAGCAGTAAAATATATTATTAAAAAAATATAAAAGCAGTTTTATAAATTCTTATGAAATGTAAGTGTTGAAGTATATTCCCGTGATGATTCCGTAGCGCCCGGTCTTAAGGCCTGGTGCGGTGTCTCTGCTTTGTAGGGTATCAACTCGTGTGGGAAACAAACAAGAACACGTCAACTCAGTGAGGGTTTCTCACCTATTCCTACATAGGGTAGGTAGGAATAGGTGAGAAAGGGTTCCATGTTGCCAATAAACTTTCCCTAAAGTAAACAACTTTGCTGACAATTATATATTTTGTTTGGTCAGAAGAGTCCTCCGAGTATATAAGATCAACACGATATGCAGCTAATTGAACAGCAGGAAGCAGTAGCCATAAGCAACTTCCCTTACAGATTTCTTGCTTTGATCTTACTGTTGTTGATGCTCCCCTTAAAACAATCATGCAACAACCCGTCTTTGCCCTGACTACTTTTGTGTATACTCAGCGTGATTTACGGACTCCAGTCAACCCTTGCTCTCAGGATTCCGAAGTCGTGTGTCGTCCGGAGCCATGGTCCCAATCTTGGAGTTAGCCTTTTGAGTGAGGGTTGTTTTGGAATATGGTGTGTTACCACTATATTCCAACAACCCCCCCCCCCCCCCCCCACACACACACACACACACACACACCTTCTAGTCTAGCTTATGAGACCGTAGGTATCATATGCTAGACTTACAAACACCTTAGTTGTATCATTTGTATCCCTTTTTCTGGTTTGTTTGGGAATTGGTTGGTTTGTCGCTGGTTGGACTTGTGGGCCCCTTAGACTGGTCAAAGTACCTAATATTTCTTGGGCATCATTGGTTGCATTAACTGTCGTTGTTTTGAATGTCTCTGTCAGCCGTCTTTTCTCACGTGCCTTGCTACAGGGCCCACGACTTTTGGGTTTTCGATGCAGGGGATCTTTTGGAAGTTGCACCCTGCTAGCCCACTCCCTTATCGTGTCCCCCTGCCTTAAAGTGTCCCCCATTTTTCCTATAAATACTCCCTTCTTTCCTTCTTTCTTTCTCAAACCCTAATTTCGCCCGCCTTCTTTCTGCCCCCCATTGTTCTTGATATGCTAGACTTACAAACACCTTACATGTCTCTTATGTAGCCCTTTTTCTGGTTTGTTTGGGACTTGGTTGGTTTGTCGTTGGTTGGACTTGTGGGCCCCTTAGATTGGTCAAAGTACTTCAATTTTCTTGGGCATCACTGGTTGCATTAAATTTCGTCGTTTTGAATGTCTTTGTCATCCTTCTTTTCTCGCGTGCCTTGCTACTGGGCCCACGACTTTTGAGTTTTCGATGCAGGGGATCTTTTGGAAGTTGCATCCTGCTACCCCACTCCCTTATCATGTCCCCCTACCTTAAAGTGTCCCACCCTTTTTTCCTATAAATACTCCCTTCTTTCCTTCTTTCTTTCTTAAACCCTTAATTTCACCAGCCTTTTTTCTACCCCCATTGTTCTTGATTTCCCCCCTTGAATTTCCACCATTTCTCGCTACTTTCCTTGTTCTTATTTCGCCATGGGAAAGGATGACTTGGTCTCGTCTTTCTGTGCCCTAAAGCACACCGAGTTCAACAAGATACGCAAAGATCATTTTTTTTCATGCTACGTGGCTTGTTCATCACCCACTGTCGATTGAGAACGTGCTGAACTGCCCTACCGATTCTATCGTCGTGTATGCATGGTGGTTTGATTTTTCCAATCTTCGCCTTCCGTTTACTGAGTTTTTTGTGTCTGTGATTGAGTATTATCAAATGTCAAATGGTCAATAAACATTTTATTATGAATCAGTCATATTTTAACTTTTATTAGAGTTAAAAACATGATATTGACTCTAAGTTTTGAGTGAGACCATGTGATCTTTCTGTTCTTTTATCAATCTTGTGATCTTCATCTTTCAAATACGAAAATGATCCATAGTAAAATACTGCCAATTTTTGTTTAAATATTTCTATGTAAGAGATCATTTTTATATATTATTATTCTTTGAGACTTGAACCGAGAATCAAGATCTCTAGCCTGTTTGATGTCGGATTCACTAAAAACAACCATTAAATATAATTTCTACATTCATAAACCGAGTATAATTTATAAACGGAGTATAACGAGAAAATTGGCACCCGCGTGTTACGACGGAAAAAAAGTTGTTCAAGAATACATAAATAGTAAAAAAAAACATAAGACGTGATAAAAGCAATAATAATTATTGTATCAGAAAAATCGTTAAAAAATTTCACAAATAAAACAATATATAATTTGAAATATAGATGGCTAATATTTACTTATGATCTATATTATTTAAAAGTTGTAATATAAATGTTAAAAGTTTATAAACATAAATAAAATTATATTGATGAAGAGCTATTGTATATAATATTTAAATTTTAGGGGTTATTTAGTAAATTTGTAAAATAAAATTGTGGATAAGATTTGAACCTGACTTTCTAGTTAAGAGATTTATATTTTACCACTTTATCTAAAAGATGGTTTTAGTAAAATCATTAATAGTATATTATATTAATTGTTTAACCAAAAGCCGTAAAATTTAACATTAAAGAAAATTTATAAATTTTAACAACTGGGGAGTTGTGCCCGTGCGTTGCTGATATCGCATATTTTAGTCATATTATTATATGCGATATTTGTCTTTTTAAAGTTTAATTCATAACGGATGTTGGGAATTTCGGGCAATTTTGGTACTAAAATGTTACACAGGTATTAGCCGAAGTTCTGGAGAAGAAGAGACATAATTGGAGCTGAAAGTGAAGAAAACGGGTCAATATTCTATTCCCGTTATATTTTGAGACGAGAGTCAATTGGTCACGAGAGAGGAAGCGAAAACGAGCAGCAAAACGAACCAAGCTGGAAACAGGCGAGGGACGCCCGTCCCGCGGGTCTTCGAGGCCAGCAGCTGCTGTTGTTCGACGTTTAATAAAAGCAATTATTAGGGTTTATTATTTATCATCATTATCATACGCATAGTTTTTGGAGTATTAAAACCCTAGCATTGAACCACGAATTTTTGGAGTATTTTGGTATTGTCAGACTCGTTAATTTCGTTGTTTAAGCATTTGGATCATTGGTACTTTAATCCTTTTCGTTATTACTTTTAATCTAAAGATGTTTCATTCAATTATATTGTGTTGCGTTTTTATCATTATGAGTAGCTAAATTTCTTAACGTTCACTTGGGTGATGTGATCAATTATGTAGGTTATTGTTTAATTACGTATATGTTGAACTGGATTTTATGTTTAATCGAAAAACCAATTGTAATCAGTTTTTGAATATTGTTTAATCTTTTATATAAACTGTTAGTAATTCATCATAGGTATTCGAGAGGAACTTGTGACTTTACAAAATAGTTTATGAAATAACTAATCGGTCTATAATTAGTTTAAAGATATTAGTATTCGAGAGGAACTAGTATTAAAGATTTAAGCAATAAAAACTTGATTGTGGTTGTTAGTTAACTAGATTAAGAGAGATCGGTTTAGTTAATTAAGAGGCTATTCGAGAGGAAGCTTTATAAGATTAAATCATAAAATCGGCTTAGGTACTTATTGCTTAGTTGTCAAACGTAGAAATTATTCACGAGAGTGGTAACTATACATGAGACAGTTAAAGTTTTAATGGGAAACGAGAGTTCAAGTTAAATACCTTTTAAGTAGTTCAACATTGTTAGTAATTAAGTGATAACCGTAGTAATTGTGATCAAGTCCAAGTGAATGTATTTTTCATCAATCGTTTACAAACCAAAATCTTTTCAGCGATTCTTCTGAATCAATTAGTTTCTTAAATTCAGTAGTTTAAGCACCGTGACAATTCGGTCACAAACACCCACTTTTGTTTTATTAATTATTAATTATTTTTCAACCATCAGTCCCTGCGAACGAACCTGATTTACCTAAAACTATACTATACTTGATTAGGTCCACTGCCTAAGATTGTGTAGTCGAGTCGTAAGTATTTCTTGTTTTTAAAATAGACTAGATTTCGCACATCAGTTGCGACGGATGGAGTTTAAACATGAAGATCCTGCGTTTTTAGTAAACATACTCTACTATCTCGTCTAAGTTTTTCCTTTTCTTGCACCATTTCCCGTTCATGATTAATCCTTTTACCGAACAATTAGTCGAACTTCGTTCTTACCATTTGATTTAATCCAACAAACTTTCCATTAAAATGGAAAAACAGAATAGTAAAGAAACAAAATTCCAAAAAATAGCACAATACATGATATTTCAAGTAAAAGATATTGGAGTTTATAATGAGAAAGTGTTAATACAAAAGTTCACCGAACTCCAAAGTCTGACCCGAAGCAGTCTATGATTGACTTGAAGTCCGTTTCCTTTCGGATTAACCTCAGAAATCCTACGTCCGATTTACCTGCAATAAGAGAAGACACCTGGTTGAGGGGGGCTAAACCCCTGATTCAACTCGGGCGTGAGAATAAGTTTTCTAGTTCGGATAAAAAGATAAAAGCATAAGGCTGTATGGAAATAACTTACGGATACTTACTGTTCACCTGGGTATTTATAGGAGACCATCTGGATAATAGGATGTTCCCTGAGCTTTACTCCTTTTACCCAGCGGTTAAAAGGATGTTCCTTCGTTAGAGCATCTATTCTTTCCTCTTTTGTCGATTCCTTGTCGTATTCCCTCTGTCTTTTTCCTGCTTTGTCATTTTGTGATCGAACCATAAGATCGGACCACCTGGTTCGGTAGGACCCGAACCAGGTGATCAGTCCCTATGTCAACAACTCCCCCAAGTCTAGTATTGTATTCCGAAGAAGTCGAGATACAATGCTGGACTTAAGACAAAAGTTTTTGCTCAAATGGCGGTTGCTTTGGTGTTCCGTTCCTTCCTTTGTCTTAGCCACTTCCTTCGTTTCCACGTGTCACATTCCTATGGTTCGAACTATCCAGCTGTCTTTGGACGCTTTACACGTGGCGTCTTCTGGTGGTTTGACCGATCCAGCTGTATTACACCTTCGACACGTGTCGTGCTCTAGTGGTTTGAACGAGGCCAGCTTGCTTTCACTCGTCCACGTGTCGCTTGCGTGTCACGCTCCTGTTGCGCCCACGCGCGACCCTTGAGGTGCCTGCCACTTCCCTATAAATAGGGGTGTTCCTTCTTCATTTATTCCTCACCTTTGCTCCGAACCTCTGTCCATTTTTCTTTAAACCTACCCCTACTCCGGTATTCTCTCTTCTTCTTAAAAAATGGCTAAAGAATCCAAGGAAAACATGAAAGAAATGTTTAATACAATGCCCGCTGAAGATCTTCCAAAGTTTTGCAAGACCTATCATATCGATAGCTCTTTCGGCGCTGTTTTGCCTGGGGCCAATGACACAATCCGGGATGCTCCTCCGGGTAAAATTGGTGTCTACTGCTCGTGGTTCGAATACTCGAATATTCGGTTACCCTTTTCTCGCTTTTATCTCGACGTAATTCAATACTTTAAGGGTCACGTATCTCAGATGAACCCTTTGGGAGCAAACAAGATTACTACCTTTGAGGTCCATTGTCGGGCTTTCAACAAGGCTCCCGATCTATTGTCCTTTCGTTACTTCTACAAAGTGGGTTTGAATGGAGACTGGCTTACTGTGGATAAGAGGCGAGGTGCTCCGGTGTGCATTGATTGGTCTCTCTCCTCGTTAAAGAACTGGAAGAATCGCTTTTTCTTCATCAATGCTTCGGCGGCTCCTATTCGCATGAGGTGGTGTTCCAGGGGTGATGTTCTGACAGACCCGGAGCCCAGCCAGGATGACTTAGATTATGAGCTTGTCATGGACTTACAGACTCATCCGGTCAGAGCTCGTCCTTTTCCGGAAAGAATATTGGTTTTGACTGGGCTAAGTCGGAACTGGAATCGTCCTCAGGCTCGTCCATGCTTATGGTTTGAAGATAAAGGTTCGTTCTTGCTTTCTCCTTGTATATGTCTACATTTATGTTTTACTATAAGCTAAATCTTGTTTCTTTTGGTGTATAGCGTTACCTCTTATATCCTTTTTGGAGATGAAGGATTGGGACGATGTTGTGATTAGTTCCGTTCCTCTTGCTGCCGGTGCTCCTGACTTTTTGACTACCACTCTGAATCGTGTTGTCCAACCGAATGAAAACATACCAGCCCCTTATACCGAGGCCGAAGCAAGGGCCACTGCAAAGAGAAAGAGAAAATCCTCGAAGGCCAAGAAAGTTGTGACAGGTCCCCCTGTTAAGAAGACCAAGAAAACTCCAAAGGTTCCTACTTCCCAGGCTTCAAAAACCAAAGAGAGACATGCTTCCACTTCAGCTCCGGAACCACCTGCTAAGGAACCTAGCCCCGATACTGAGGAGCTTTTTGCTGCCTCCGAGGAGGCTGGTTCGGAAGAATATGGGTTACTTTCCGAAACTGATGAATCCTCTTCTTCCTCCGACCCTGCCGAATCATAAGAGCTTGCTTTTGAAGAAAATCCCACTTGTTCTAACAGATCATGTCCCGCTACTCCCAAAGGCAAAACTGATTCCGAAGTACAGAAGATTTTAGAGGAGGAAGGTTATTCTCACCATGAGGGTGAGGTTGACCAACCTCCCAAGTTGCCAAAACAGACAGTTGTTGTTGGGTCATCCGGACCTGGTCCCCAAGGTGAAAAAATTTTGAAAACCCCCGTTCCATCGCCGCCAAAGAAGAACCTTGAGGGTTCTAAGGCTTCCCCCGTTGTTATTTCCAGCAGGTCTTCTGCTGAGGCCAAGAAGACTGCTTCGTCTAAACAACCCATTGCTTCTTCTGAGAAAACGGCTAGTCCGTCTAAGCTTGACAAAGGAAAGTCTCCTCTCCTTAAGGAAAGGACACATGCCACCGGCCGAAGGAAAAGTCTTGGTATCAAGGGTGCCGGAAAGCCTGTGAATCCGAAGGGGAAAGAACCGGTGATTACAGAGTCCCCTCCCGAAGCTGCAGATCTGAATGGTGTGGATGTTTTGATTGCAAATAAAAAATTTCAACCCCGCTTCAAGGAAGTGCACAATCGTTCCTTGTACACCGAAGCCACTGTCTGTCGTGATCTTTTGGATACGTTGTCAACTCCGGCAGAAGTCATTCGTTTGAACCAGACCAATGATTTCTCCTTAGCCGAACAACTTGATTATTTGGTATCCCAGCTTCTAGTTATTGCTCCCGAGGTCCGGTCGAGGTGGCTTGTTTCTGAGGATGAAGTTCGGAATCAAACTCGAGCAATAAAGGCCCTTGAAAGAAATGCCAAACTGAGTAACCAAAGAGCGGATGCATTGAAGGCTCGTTTTGATGGGGAGAGGACAGAGCTTGAGGGCCAAGTCTCCCAACTCCGCCAGGAGGTAGAGGAGCTAAAGAAAGCTCGGACCTCCGGCGTCGAGTCTTCCTCTCTGAATGATGATGCTGTCCGGGCTCTGGGGGAGTTGAATGTTGTTCATAGCCGAGCCATGAAGGAACTGAAGGAGCTGAAGGAGCAAATTACCAATGTCTCTTCTGATTTGGCTGCAGCCGAAACCCAAGGTTCTCAGGCCACACATGACTTAGCCAAGGAGAAGGAGTGTGTTAAGGAACTTGAATCCCACATTGCCGAATTAGAAGCCACCAATGCTACTTTACAGGAAGATCGGAAGTGGTTGATTGTTCAGGGTCCAAGGCATGTGACAGAGGGTGTTTTGAGAAGCAAGGATTTTGTTGAGGCTAGTTCCAGTGTGAATGTTGCTTATTACCGTTCAGGATGTCACGATGGGATCGTTGCAGGCTACAAGGGACATCGGATGGGGCAGAAGCTTACACAGTCTCCTTTTTACGATCCTTCTACCGAAGCAGGCCTTACCGCGGCAAAGGAAGCATTTGAGCATACTCGTTATTCGTACCTGGACGCCCTAGCCACTACCGATACTCAACTGCTGGATGCCTTCAAGTCCGTTGCACCTGTCCTGCCTGATCCGGAAACTCCCGAAGAAGACAATCCTGAAGCATAAGATCTTTAGTTAGCTTGTTTGAATGTGTTGTGTATGGCCGAAAGATTGGCACCATTTTCCATGTTTTTTGTACTTATGCAGGGGTTTTTAAGTCCCCTTTCGAATGAAAGTGCATCTTTAAATTCTCATGTGTTGTGTTTATATTTCTAACTTTCTACTTTGAATTGCACATTATCGTCGAACTAAATAGTTCGGTATTGCCTCGAATCGTCATTCGGAATTACACCTTTGTGGTGTACTTGGCTGCAAAGTCAAGCCGTGTTATTTTCTTCGGATTTTGATCCGGTATAAGCATAATTAACGAATTAAGTACATCATGTTGTAAGAAAAATCAACCATCCATTCTTTCCACTAATATCAATTGCCTCGGGAAAAACCCGGTATTACAACCTATCACTTGTTTAAAAACAAAAATAGACAAAGAGCCTGAGTCTTTGGATCATCAAGACTTTACTTGGTATGAAGGAAATGAAATATTCTTTCTCCTCGGGGAAGCCCCGGTATCACATGTAGCACTTTCTTAAATTCATCTCGTTCCAGGTTCGAGGGATCAAGGTTCCGTCTAGGTATTTCAGCTTGTATGAACCATTTCCGTTGTTTTGTACCACTTGGTACGGTCCCTCCCATTTCGGACCCAGCTTACCTTCATCTTCCTGCCTGCTTGCTTCGTTCTTCCGAAACACGAACTCCCCCTCCTTAAAACTAACCTTCCGAACCTTCTGATTATAATACTGTTCGATCCTCTTCTTGTATCGGGCTTCTCGAACGTGAGCTGCTTCTCTTCTTTCTTCTGCCAACATCAAATTAATACGCAACTCTCCTTCATTATCCGCGTCTTCTCGCTGCACATTCCTGTAAGTGGGCATTCCTATCTCTGGTGGTATCACAGCTTCCGAACCATAGGTCAAGCTGAAGGGTGTTTCTTGTGTGCTTGTCTTTTTCGTGGTTCGGTGCGCCCAGAGTACATTTGGGACTTGATCTACCCAATTACGCTCATACCTCCCTAAGCGCGTCTTGATTCCCTCCACCAAACTTCGGTTTATTCGCTCAACTTGTCCATTGGCTTGAGGGTGTGCTACAGACGTTTTGACTTGTTTGATTTGCATCTGTTCGCACCACCCTTTGAATGGCTCATCTACAAACTGTTTGCCATTGTCAGTCACTACTTCGCCCGGCAACCCGAATCTGCATACCACATTTTCCCAGAAGAACTTTAACACTTGAGCCCCTGTGATTCGTGCTAAGGGCTTTGCCTCGACCCACTTAGTGAAATAATCCACCGCCACCAACAAAAATTTTACCTTTCCTGGGCCTTCCGGAAATGGTCCAACTATGTCCATTCCCCACTTAAAGAAAGGCCATGCTGCTGTAACTGAGATCATGTCACTTTTGGGAAGCTTGGGGATCGGTGCATGGATTTGACACGAATCACATTTTCTTATCTCTTGATATGCATCTTGGTGCATTGTGGGCCAATAATACCCCAGGTTCATTACTTTGGCCACCACTGCCCTTGGCCCTGCGTGCATTCCGCAAGATCCTTCATGCACCTCTCTGATTACATAATTAGCTTGCAAGGGGCCAACACACCGGAGCAATGGTGCCAGGTAATTCCTTCGGAACAATATTCCTTCCATCATGACGTATTGGGTGGCCTTCATTCGGATTTTCCTTGCCTCTGTTGCGTTTTCCGGCAGCGTGTCGTTAGTCAAGTATTCCACCAAAGGTGTCATCCATGTGACTCCCTCTTCTTCAACTATAACATTTACTTCGACCTCTTCGTCAATGGATCTTCTCTGCCAAGGCTTCTATCGCTTCTCCCGCTATAGACGCCACTTTACTGAAAACATCTGCCCTCTTGTTCTTGCTTCTTGGTATTTGCTTGATTTTGCAAGAATCAAACTCCTTCATGAGAGCCGTCACCTTGTCTCTATACCTCTTCATCCGATCATCCTTTGCATCGTACTCTTCGTTCACTTGGTTTGCCACGAGCTTCGAATCAACATAGACTCGTAATTTTTCCACTTTCATGCCTTTAGCCAACTTCAGTCCGGCTAACACCCCCTCATACTCTGCTTCGTTATTAGAACTTTGGAACTTTAAACGGATGGCATATGCAAATTCTTCCTTCTCCGGACTAGTTAGGATGATACCAGCTCCGGCTCCCTCTTTGCTGGCTGCTCCATCGGTATACAATTTCCAGGTGGTTCCTTTCGTTCTTTTCCTTTTCCCCAACGTTGTTTCTGGTTCAGCCGACACTACCCCTTGGTCCGGAATTTCATTTAAAAGGTCTGCCAATTTTGCTGTTGTCTTTGGGGCATATTCTATGTCATGGCCTCCTAACTCGATGGCCCATTTTGCTATCCTTCCTGCCATTTCCGGACGAGTCAGTATCTGCTTCAACGGCTGGTCTGTAATTACCTTTATCTTGTGTTCTTGGAAGTATCTTCCTAGTCTCCTGGACGTAAACAAGAGAGCCAAAGAGAGCTTCTCTAACGAGTTGTAGTTAAGCTCCGCTCCCTGTAACACCTTGCTGATGAAATAGACAGGTAATTGCTTCTTCTCTCTTTCCACTAGAAGCACAGCGCTTACCACTTCTCCATTAGTTGCTAAATATACCAACAAGGTTTCCTCTTTTCGGGGTGCCGTTAGGTATGGTAGATTTACTATATACTTCTTCATTTCTTGGAAAGCCTTATCTGCTTCTTCCGTCCACCTGAAATCCTTCTTGTTCATACACTGCTTCAGTGTTTTGAAAAAGGGTAACGCTCTTTCGGCAGATTTGGAGAGATATCTTCCCAATGCCACTATCTTTCCATTCAAACTTTGCACCTCCTGTAGTGTTTTTGGTGCCGCCATGTTGGTGATAGCCTTTACTTTATCCGGATGAATCCGAATACTTTGAGGCATGATGATATGGCCCAAAAACTTGCCTTCTTCTACCCCGAACGAACACTTCTTGGGGTTCAGCTTCATGTTTACTTTTCTTAGTACTTCGAATATCTCTCTGATGTCCTGCAACATTGCTCCCTCAGTTTCGCTTTTGATTACCAAATCATCTACATAGGCTTCCATGTTTCGGCCTATATGATTCTTGAATACCTTGTCTATAAGCCTTTGGTATGTAGCACCAGCATTTTTGAGTCCGAATGGCATCTTTTTGTAACAGTACACTCCCTGGTCCGTGTGGAAACCCGTCTTGTCTTCGTCCTCTCGGGCCATCTGGATCTGGTGGTATCCCTTATATGCGTCTAAGAAGCATTTATATCGGAATCCCACCAATGAATCCACCTTCAGGTCGATCTCCGGCAAAGGGTACGCATCCTTGGGGCATGCGTTATTGAGGTCTTTGAAATCCACGCACATCCGCCATGTCTTGTCTCCTTTTGGTACCATGACTGGGTTAGCTACCCATGTTCGGTATCTGACCTCTCGGAGTATCCCTGCTCTTACTAATTGATCCACTTCTTCACATGCCGCCCTACTTCTCTCCGGTGCTAGGACTCTTTTCTTTTGTACCACTGGTTCGGAAGCTTTATAAACACTCAATCGGTGCTCTGCTATCTCTTGGTATTCCTGTCATGTCTTCCGGCTTCCACGCAAATACTTCCTTGTTTTGTTTTAACATTGTCACCAGCCTTCTCTTAGTTTCCTCCGTCAAAGCTTTCCCAATCGTTATCATTTGGTCCGGAAACCTGGGTTAACTGGACCTGTTCTTCTAACGCTTGTTCTTCCACTACCAGTCTTTGCATGATGACAACCCTATTCCTTTCCGAAGTAATGGTGGCTATCCTCGGGTGGGGGAATTTCATCATTCCCTGGCCTTCCCAAAATGCAATTATAGGGGGATGCGGCTGCCACCACTAAAAAGCTCATGCACACCGTTCGGATCTTATCGCCCTCAGCCAGCTGTACCGGTAGACTTATCTCTCCAATGGAGGACTTTGTTTGCCCAGCAAACCCTACCAATGGAACCTCTTTTACTTTCATCTTTCGTTTCAAGGCCGGATCCAATTCTCGAAAACATTGTTCAAACATGATCTCCGATGCACTTCCATCGTCTATATAGATCCGGTGGACTAGGTGATCAGCCATATGAGCCTTAATAAGCATTGGGTCATCAGTGGGGTTTATGGCATTCAATGGGGGGAATGCTATAACCTGATTCATCCAGTCCCCTGATACTTCCTTCTCATGTTCTGGTTCAATCCTATCTACTGCTCGAATCATGTGGATCTCCTTCGGCTTGCCCCTAGGGCCCTTATCGTTTCTTCCTTGCCTATTTCCTCCTCTTATATCCCGAACCAAATGGTTAAATTTCCCCGTTTGAACAGCCTCCTCGATCTGCTTTTTCAACGCGTAACAGTCGTTTGTGGCATGTCCTCTATCCATGTGAAAATCACAGTATCTATCCAGGTTTCCCTTCTCCGGAGTTCCTGGAAGGGTTCCCGGAGGTGGTTTTACTAGATTAATCCCTCTTTCTGTGTTCATGATCTGCATCGGTGTTTTCAGTAGTTCGGTGAAATGGACGCTCCTCCTACTATCTCCTGGTCCCGAAATAGGATTGTTTCGTGGGGAAATGGGAGATACGGGAAACTTTCCCCCATACCTATGAGATCTGTTGGGTGAGCCGAATGATCTTCTCCCCTGTATCGACCTAGGTGTCGGTACTCCTGACCCTTTCCATGAGGTTCCTGAGTTTCCCGTCATTCGTCCTCCAAGTTCCTCCGTTCGCCCCGATGCCTCTTTTCCTTTGATGAATTCCTTCACCCTTACCATCATTTCTTCCACTGTATGAGGGACTCTAGCATTGAAAGATTCTATTAGCGTGGGCGGTTTAATTCCCTCCATGAATCCTGAAATCTTCATGGTTTCCGAAGCTCCTTTTACTTGTAACATCTCTTTTTTCCATCTCTCCACAAATTCTCTGAATCCTTCCCCGTCTCTTTGCTTCGTTTTATGGACATCGCTTCGTTTTATGGACATCTGTCGGTCCCTTCAAATATTTCCTTTGCTGAGTGAAGAACGATCCAAATACCACTTCCAACTCCTTGTAGCTATCTATCTGTCCCGGTTCTAACGCTTGGAACCAAATTCGCGCTGGTCCTACGAGTGTTTGTGCGAACATACGACACCACACAGGCATTGACCATAACTCTGTCTCTGCAGCTCCGGCAAACGTGTTAAGGTGGTCATCTGGATCTCCAGATCCATCATAGGTTCTGATGATACCAGGCATTTTTGTTTTCGGTGGGATTGGGAATCGAGCGATCCTCTTTGTGAATTTAGAGGAGAAATCTGACTGGTATGGCAAGCTTAAGTCCTCCTCTTCGCCTTCCGATTCTTCTTCTTCGTCGAAGTTCAGCTTCTTTCCTATAAATCTCTCCTTCTGAGAACCTTCTCCCATCTTCCCTTTCCCCTTTTTTAGGGATTCCGTACGTTCATACTCTTCTACCAATGTCCTTAGTAGATCTATGTTATCTTTAACGAATTTACTAGAAAATTCCCCATTGGTTTCAGTTTCCTTCTCCGTATTTCTACCGGAGCTCGGTCCATCATTAGTAACTAAGTTGATTGTATCTTCTGGAGTTTCCATTTCAAGTGAGTAGTTTCTTCGGTCCCACGGATGGCGCCAAAATGTTAATACAAAAGTTCACCGAACTCCAAAGTCTGACCCGAAGCAGTCTATGATTGACTTGAAGTCCGTTTCCTTTCGGATTAACCTCAGAAATCCTACGTCCGATTTACCTGCAATAAGAGAAGACACCTGGTTGAGGGGGGCTAAACCCCTGATTCAACTCGGGCGTGAGAATAAGTTTTCTAGTTCGGATAAAAAGATAAAAGCATAAGGCTGTATGGAAATAACTTACGGATACTTACTGTTCACCTGGGTATTTATAGGAGACCATCTGGATAATAGGATGTTCCCTGAGCTTTACTCCTTTTACCCAGCGGTTAAAAGGATGTTCCTTCGTCAGAGCATCTATTCTTTCCTCTTTTGTCGATTCCTTGTCGTATTCCCTCTGTCTTTTTCCTGCTTTGTCATTTTGTGATCGAACCATAAGATCGGACCACCTGGTTCGGTAGGACCCGAACCAGGTGATCAGTCCCTATGTCAACAGAAAGCGAAGATAGTTAATTGATGCGGGAACTGAAAAGAAAGGAAAAATAGTATGCGCTGGTTGTAAGAGGTTAGAGTGACGTTGAACGTCATCAAGGACTGATGGTAGACATCAAACACTGGAGAGCCGATGAAGATATACGAGAGAGGAGGCACCGATGTTGGTTGCCAAAAAATTGATATCTTTTTCTTTTCTTGCCAAATCAAGCTTCAAAAAAGCGTGGCTACGAGATTGATATGCCACAATGTAATAAGTGTAATTTAATTGGTTTAAGTAAAATCAAAAGTAGTTTTTAAAAGCGGTATAAATTAGATATAAAAAATTCATAAGCAGTAAAATATATTATTAAAAAAATATAAAAGCAGTTTTATAAATTCTTATGAAATGTAAGTGTTGAAGTATATTCCCGTGATGATTCCGTAGCGCCCGGTCTTAAGGCCTGGTGCGGTGTCTCTGCTTTGTAGGGTATCAACTCGTGTGGGAAACAAACAAGAACACGTCAACTCAGTGAGGCTTTCTCACCTATTCCTACATAGGGTAGGTAGGAATAGGTGAGAAAGGGTTCCATGTTGCCAATAAACTTTCCCTAAAGTAAACAACTTTGCTGACAATTATATATTTTGTTTGGTCAGAAGAGTCCTCCGAGTATATAAGATCAACACGATATGCAGCTAATTGAACAGCAGGAAGTAGTAGCCATAAGCAACTTCCCTTACAGATTTCTTGCTTTGATCTTACTGTTGTTGATGCTCCCCTTAAAACAATCATGCAACAACCCGTCTTTGCCCTGACTACTTTTGTGTATACTCGGCGTGATTTACGGACTCCAGTCAACCCTTGCTCTCAGGATTCCGAAGTCGTGTGTCGTCCGGAGCCATGGTCCCAATCTTGGAGTTAGCCTTTTGAGTGAGGGTTGTTTTGGAATATGGTGTGTTACCACTATATTCCAACCCCCCCCCCCCCCCCCCCCCCCCCCACACACACACACACACACCTTCTAGTCTAGCTTATGAGACCGTAGGTATCATCTGCTAGACTTACAAACACCTTAGTTGTATCATTTGTATCCCTTTTTCTGGTTTGTTTGGGAATTGGTTGGTTTGTCGCTGGTTGGACTTGTGGGCCCCTTAGACTGGTCAAAGTACCTAATATTTCTTGGGCATCATTGGTTGCATTAACTGTCGTTGTTTTGAATGTCTCTGTCAGCCGTCTTTTCTCACGTGCCTTGCTACAGGGCCCACGACTTTTGGGTTTTCGATGCAGGGGATCTTTTGGAAGTTGCACCCTGCTAGCCCACTCCCTTATCGTGTCCCCCTGCCTTAAAGTGTCCCCCATTTTTCCTATAAATACTCCCTTCTTTCCTTCTTTCTTTCTCAAACCCTAATTTCGCCCGCCTTCTTTCTGCCCCCCATTGTTCTTGATATGCTAGACTTACAAACACCTTACATGTCTCTTATGTAGCCCTTTTTCTGGTTTGTTTGGGACTTGGTTGGTTTGTCGTTGGTTGGACTTGTGGGCCCCTTAGATTGGTCAAAGTACTTCAATTTTCTTGGGCATCACTGGTTGCATTAAATGTCGTCGTTTTGAATGTCTCTGTCATCCTTCTTTTCTCGCGTGCCTTGCTACTGGGCCCACGACTTTTGAGTTTTCGATGCAGGGGATCTTTTGGAAGTTGCATCCTGCTACCCCACTCCCTTATCATGTCCCCCTACCTTAAAGTGTCCCACCCTTTTTTCCTATAAATACTCCCTTCTTTCCTTCTTTCTTTCTTAAACCCTTAATTTCACCAGCCTTTTTTCTACCCCCATTGTTCTTGATTTCCCCCCTTGAATTTCCACCATTTCTCGCTACTTTCCTTGTTCTTATTTCGCCATGGGAAAGGATGACTTGGTGTCGTCTTTCTGTGCCCTAAAGCACACCGAGTTCAACAAGATACGCAAAGATCATTTTTTTTCATGCTACGTGGCTTGTTCATCACCCACTGTCGATTGAGAACGTGCTGAACTGCCCTACCGATTCTATCGTCGTGTATGCATGGTGGTTTGATTTGTCCAATCTTCGCCTTCCGTTTACTGAGTTTTTTGTGTCTGTGATTGAGTATTATCAAATGTCACATGGTCAGATGAATCCCTTGGTTTTCGACGCCACTGTAGGTCTGTGGCGCCAGTTTTTCCTATTAGCACGTAGTTGTGAGGTGGATATGGAGTGTTTTGTGTCTGTGCCCTCTTGTTTGAAGAAATGGAAGGAGTCGTTTTTATGGGTGGATGACATCTTAGCCCCCATACCCTTGGTTTGGCGTGACGTGGTTGATGGGGGATATAGGGAGATTGTCCCTCCCCTACGGAACAATAGAAGGCCCAGATCCAACTTTCGCCAACCAATGAGATCACTGTGAGGTCCTATCCCACAGCTATGTTGATCCTTGCTGGTGTTTGTAAGAACTGGGTATCATTGTTTATGAAGCTTGCCATCACGCTACACGACCGAGGTATATTACTTCTCTTTGTATTTATTACCTTTCTATGGTATATTTCTTAAAAGTTGGATCTTCTTCCGCAACTATTATTATAATTATTTTTATTAATTTGAAAACCAATCAGGTAATTTATTAAACAATTATAAGATTTAATAATCATTATTATTAATTAAACCATTTATTTGAAAGTTAAAAATTACCACTAATAGTAATTTTTAAAAACTTAATTTTAAAAGTATTCTAAAATTAAAATATATCAAATTTGATTTATAGAGTAATATAGATTTCGAATAGATCTCATAATTGGACTCGTATTATGCGAAGTTAGATTCGCATTATGCGAACCATGTAACATTTTGTAAAATAACCTCATCCTCTTATACTATTTTAGTAATTTTCCCATTCTAAAACACTTGTATATACATATAATTTTTCTTTTATTGTTTATAGAATTAATGTCAAACATTTGTATGCAACACGAGGAAAATTGCCTAAATACAAATATACTCAATAAGGAAGAATTTTATTAACCGATTAAGCCATCTCATAGAGTCTCAACACCATCGTTTTCAAGTGACACTAGCTCGGTGAGTCGTTGCAAAAGCAACTCAAAATCGTCTTGCCTCTTGATGAGACTAAGTCGGACATAACGATCTATGGCACCAAAAGTGCTTCCACTACGACCTATGATGTTTCCTGCTTTTAATATTGAGCTGCAATCATATTCTTCTTCTCGCTCACATTTTACCCACGCATACGCTACAATGATTTATGATGCAAGCAAAGGTTAAAACGCCGACTCATTTAACTAGTTAAATGTTGCAATTTTCACGATTGAAGAATAAAAGTGAAACTTAAACTTACCCGGAGATGGTAGCCTAGTTTGGTTAAAGTAATTGCAGTATGAAGGACGTCTCTTATGGATCGAAAATCTTGTTGACTTTTCGAAAACAGAAGTCAACCTCTCCCAACGGTCCCTCATATTGTTATAAGCAAAATTGAAAAGCGGTTTTCCGTCGTCTTCAATGGCTACTTTTAGTAGCTTCAAAACTCTTAACTCCGTGTCCTTTGAAATCCCCATTTCAGCCTCTAGGATATAATATAAAGCCTTCAAGTATACATTCTTATCTTTTATCACTGCCCACCTTTAACATATATACATTAAATTTGTTTGGCAAATGAAGAATACATGGACAAATAAACATACTTACCCAAAACGTGTACCAGCATGACCGGTGAGCTTAGACAAAGTAAAGAGCATGACATCATGATCTGAAGGTCCGGAAATGGGTGTAAAATGTGGCCAAAAATAGGCATGATCGTATATCGTTTTCCCTCCAAGAACCGATTTCTTCAATTCCCCATCTGGATTGTTTGGTGAGGTTACAAATTCAATCACATCCATGTCATTTGTAGCGTTATTCGATTTCCATGAGTTTGTATCGCCTCCAAATTGAAAATTCTTCGAGTTAAATAACGCAGGTTGACCTTTGTACATCTGCATATTACAATAATAAATGAAAACAATGTAATCAATAATGTTAAAGAGTGAAATGGTATTTTTGAGTAATAGAGAAACTTAAACCAGGATTTCCATAACTTCCAATGAATAAAACAGAAAAAATAAATTAGTAAGTAAACAAAACATGTTACCGAATAATAGGGGATGGAAGCAACAACATTGGAAGGTGAGGAAACGTTTTCGGATGAAAGGGCATACAGAGTTGCACTAAGGAGTTGGGAAGAGCCGACACCAAAGACCAAATATCGTCCTTCAGTGACTGCATTCCCGACAACGGAATGCAGTTTACGGATGTACTTTTCAAGCTCCGATGAAAAAATATTGTCAGTGTACCAATAACTCATTCGATGCCACCCTGATATGACGATTGCACTATTTATTGCATTTTGCATCCAAAATGGCTCCAAAAATACAGGATCCCCACTGTAACAGATCCAAAATTAATATCCCTAATTATCAAATATTTTTAGAAGAAAAGATTACTATAAAGACAATGTTTGCACTTTATTGTTTTGATGGGGAATTAGAAATTGGATAAACTTTCACTAAAAGTTTGAAAGGTCTAAGATTCGATTCTCACTAAATGTTTTTTCATTGAGAATATTTAAGTGGCTCGAAATAAGTCATTTACCTTAAAGAAAAGTTTAATACTAGCAAAAGGTAATTGATAATAAATATATAAACAGATGAATTTCACAACACCTCCATAATTGACTTTTAATAAGAATAATCATAGTTATTATTCTTATTCTTGTTAGGAAAGCAAAAAATAAATTAAAAAAACAGCATAAAAGACTTTAAGATATTTGACCATCAAACAAATGCAGTACGTTCACATTTACAATTACATTTTTCATGTTTGACCAAAACCCAATAACTCGATTAAAACGGAGTTGAGGGTTCGAGTCTTATTTGATATAGAAGGGCATGATCTAAGTATATATTTAGGAGAAATGTGACCTGTTAGCATCTGCAGAACATCCATGAGAGAATTGAGAGCAATCTACACCAGTATAACAATTATAACACTCACAAACAGGTTGACCACCATCAGATATCGAACCGTCAAGAAAAGCACGTCCATGGCCAGAACATGAGATCGCTGCAACCGCCTCAGCCTCAGCCGCTGCCTTCTCAGTCCAACTCAACGAGGATGACCTGCAACTAGTTATATCCGGCTTCTTTTCTACCCACTCATCATGTCTACTTACATACAGATTTATACACACTGATATATTGATTGCTATAGAAATCAAGAAACAGATTCCAAAACAATATTTCTTCATATTTCCCATTTTTGGGGTTTATGTATTCTTTTTTAGATATGCGGATATGATAAAAGGGCCTTGAACACAAAACATTTTAAATATTAGAGCATTTCAAGGGATAACTTGTGAGGGGCCCCAACACAAAATATTTAAAATAAATATTAGAGCACTTCGAGGAATAACTTGTTTACTAACGTGAGATACGCAACTTAAGTTCAAGATTTTTTACTGGAGTGATAACAATGATTACGAAAGATATAGGACCTCCGATTTTTTTCTCTTTTAACCTTTTTAACATTTATATTAATTATTGTTAGAGCACAATTTGACAGGCTCAGTAACTTGGGTGTTTGGGATTCAACCCCTTGACCTCCTGCTTAGCAGTGTGAACCTGTCAAGTTCTTGGCGAGCCTAAGGTGGTCAAGTGGCTGGTTGGAGAAAGATGATCGGAATATGTTTACTGCGGGAAGTGTATAGGTATTCCGGTCAAGAGATACTATGTGCAAGTATGAGAGTGGAGAAGATGGCCTCCAAAACCTGAAGTGTGGAGTATTTATACCCAACACTACCAGGTATCAACAACGTATGACCATGATGACCATTTATGACTCATCAATAGGATTCCAACGGGTATTAAAGATACAGATAACGTCCATATCATTATATAACCTTATTAATGCTTTGACGGTTACACTCAAGGATTAGGCTTGAGTGTCTGACTGGTAGGATGTCAGGAGTATGATACTATGAGATGAATCCCAAGGCATTAGTGTTGGTTTGGAGAAATACGGTACTTATTAGATACAAGGTATAAGTATTGGCTCTGGAGTGCCGGACCAAAAGCATAAGTGACAGCCTAGGCGTAAGTGCTACCAAGGTGCCGGACATCGGACCACGAGTGCCGGACACCGGGATACGAGTGTCGGACACCGGGCCACGGGTGTCGGACGTCGGGCCACGGGCGCCGGACGCTGGGGCCAAATTCCCGGACACGGAGTCGGATTCCCGGACGTGGGGCTAACTGTCGGTTGTCGGGGCCTAAATGTCGGACACGGGGCCAAGGACGGGTGTCGGGGCCTAAATGCCGGACACGGGGTCAAGGCTAGGGTGCCGGGGCCAAGGCGGGTGCCGGGGCCAAATTCCCGGACACGGGGCCGGATTCCCGGACACGGGGCCGGATTCCCGAACACGGGGCCAAGGCTCGGGTGTCGGGGCCAAATTCCCGAACACGGGGCCCGATTCCTGGACACGGTGCCATTTTACCCGGACACGGGGCCATTTTACCCGGACACGGGGCCTGGTGCCGGGGCCATTTTACCCGGACACGGGGGCCTGGTGCTGGGGCCATTTTACCCGGACACGGGGCCGGGTGTCGGGGCCATTTTACACGGTCGCGGGGCTTCTGGGTGTCGGGCTTACGTTCCGGGTTCTGGTCCTTTTGTCAGATTGAGATTCAGTGGGCCGAACCCAAATGTTAGGTTTAATAGGCTATAAGTATAAGTCATCACCTACTAACAATATCATGCCCCCCAGTTAGGTTTTAAAAATTAGGTTTTGAAGCCTAACTCTTCTGCTTTAGGCGATCGGTAAGTTTTTATTTTTTTTATTTTTTTTATTTTTTGCGACGTCCGGTTCCTGTCCGGTGGCTAGATAAGTAGCCGGCATACAGCCGGCCTTTTTTGCCGGCGACGTGGTGTCGTTAGCCGGCATATAGCCGGCCTTTTGTGCCGGCGAATTTTTTTTTTTTTTTTTCCGTAACTGAGGCCCTCTCTTCTTTTTGTTTTTGGGAACAGGTGAGTTTACTCGTTCCAATCAGAAGCTTCGTCTTTTGCGGGTAAGTTATTGTTGTTTTCTCCATCCTTGCAGCTTGAGTCTTATATTTATTTTATCAGTATTCTTGAATTGTAGCAGTTTGTTATAATAGTTTCAAAAGCTGAAATGGTTTCCCGAAAAGAGAAAGAGAATGATAAACCCCTTTTAGAGAAAGAGGTTAGGAGATGCAGTAGTGACATCAATGATGTTAAGCTAGCGGATTTAATAACTAGGTTTCCATGCCTTAGTTCCTTCAATCCTGTAGCACCTACCATAGACCAACGTGCCACTGAGCCTCCTTCAGAAAATTTCCTTTATACACCAGCCTTCTTACCCATTCAAACCTTAGACTTCCATGTAGCTCCTTTTATATAAAAGTGCTAACTCATTACAAAATTGGATTTGCCCAAATGCATCCTGTAGGTGCTGCTAAGGTTATAATGTTTGAGATGTTGTTGGTTGGGATGAAAATTGCTTGTTCTGTAGATTTGTTTAGGCATTTTTATAAATGTGTAAATCTAGAGACTGGTTTAGCCTAGAACAGAGAGAGAGAGAAGCAAAGAATGGAAGCTAGTTGAGGATCCTCCTGATAGCCTTAAGAACTGGCGGTTTGACTTTATTTTTGTGGATAGATCGTTTATTAAGCTTTGGTCAAGTGCCCTTTTTAGCTGGCCATCTAAGATACCCAACGGAGTAAATGAACTCCCCGAGCTTTCCGTTCCTAAGGCAGAGGCATATGCACGCCTCCGCCGTATGTCTGTGAAGTATAGGATATGCCCCGAAGGGTGTTGGCGATGGCTGGAATTATTAAGGATGTTGAAGAGGAGACGGTTCCCGTCATTGTGTCGAAGACATCAAAGAAACGTGGGTCTCTTTAAAATCCTTTTTTGACTTTATTATTTCGTGAAGTTGATTGTCATTTATATCTTTTCTTTGTTGCAGTTATGGGGTTGCTAGATTTCTTAGTGGGGGATGAAGAATGTGAAGTAGAGGATCATCCGCCTGCCGTAGCTTGCCAGATGTACAAAGCAGCTGGTGTTGATTTCCCTGGTCGTTCTCCTACAGGAAGAGAGGGGCAGGGCCTGGAGGTTAGGCTTCCGCTTCCAAAATACTGAGGATGAAGATCTCGTAGGATCCCCTGCTGGTATTATTTCAAACCTTTTGGTCTATTCATTTAAATAATAGCTATATATAACTGATGTTTTTCGTTTATGTAGGTGATGATTTTAATCCAAATGGTTACATGCTTGAAGAGCAGGATTCTTCTCGTCAGAGACAAGGTACCTATGGGTTATGATTATTTTTCTTTGTTTGTAGTAACTAACTTGTCTTTCTTTTATGCAGTTGAGTTTGAGGATATTGGATCTGATGATGGTCATGAGCCAAGCTTGAATGGTGCATCTGTGTTAGGAAATAGGCCATCAATAGATGTTGAGGATTATGACCTTCCTACACCCAAATCTCAAAAAGTGTTGTTCCCTGCTTCTCCTCTTCTTGGAACAACTCTTGTAAGGCGTTATGGGGGCCTTCAGATGGCGCCCCATGGATCTACTAGTATGGGTTTTGTTGGCACGCCATCTGGTCAACGTTTTGTGCCTGCCTGGTTATTTTGTGTGGGTGACAATGGGAAAACGGTTGGATCTGTTAGGGATTTCATGGACAATGTTGTCCCACCTCAACTTGTTATGCAGTCCAAGTTGCAAGGAACTTCTGAATTGTTGGATGATGCTGATATGAGCCTTTTTCATGGCTTTATGGGACATATACTTGCTAGGCAGCGTATATGTGAAGATTATGAAAAATTGAAAGTTGATTACTCGGATCTGAAGAAAGAGGTGGAGAGTTTGGCCGTGGTTAGGAAAGATCTTGAGGCCGAACGTGAGATTGTTACCTGCCGGGACAAGGAGATTAGTGATCTTTCTGCCAAGATTTCCAACTTAGAGGAAGAGAGGGATGGATTGGTAGGGAGGACGCAGGAGTATGAAAATATCCTAGCTGCAAAGGATAAGGAGTTGGCGACAGTGACCAAGGCTTTAGAAGTTGAGAGACAGGTAGTTGAGTCTCAACGCCAGCAACTTGATGTTGCCTTTCAGGGTAGAAAAGACCTTCTTGCTGCTTTTCCTGAGTTGTTCAAGCTATTACTTGATCATCCTGATGTGATGAATTTGATGTTGGAAGTTAATCGGGCTACTCATGCATTTGGTAAACACATTGTAGGGACCAAGTTGTGATCCGTTGCCGGTGATGCAGTGCTACCCTTTCTTGATCCTTTGGCGCAAAGTCAGATGCGAGCTGCTAATGCTTTGTTTGAAAAGAAAAATTTTCTTATCCTGGAGCGCATTGTCCAAGACTTGGACATTTCTATTGATGATCTTCTTGCTATTGTTACACCACCAGTGTCCATGCCACCAGTGTAGTTTTTTCTCTCTTTTTTTATATGTTTGAACATTTTTCCTTTCTGTTATGAATATCAGCTTTATAAGCTTTATGGTTTGGATATTTTGCTTGGCTCTATGAGTGGTTTCTTTTTTAATAATAAATGTTTATCCGTTGGATATTTATCTTATGATTTGTTTGCTATTTAATCATATTACATCAGTGATGCATTATTTGGTTAACCGTTTATTTGTATTACTCACGAGGTATGTCGCTTCCCTATGAGAAGTGCTTATCTTTTCTCAAGTAGATGAAAAGACGTGTTCGCATGTTTTGGCTTAGACATGAGTGTCTGATTTGGCCTTATGCTTGTGATGTTGAACAATGTTCATAAAATAAAAAGATAATGCAGTGCATAATTGGGATAATATCAGACCAAACATTTTATTATAAGGCATGGTATCCATGTCCTTGACAGAAAACAAGATTAAACTTTGACAAATCATGAAAACATAGAATAAAAATTTATCAGACCTTGATCTAGGTTTAGTCTATGTATGTTTGATCTTCAATCATAAGGATGTGACCTTCTGGCGGTCCCGGTCGTTCAGTATTCTCCCCCCTCTTTTGCCAGGCATACGTTTTCTGGGTTGGGGTTCTGTTGGTTTGTTGTCTTGCAGCTGGCACTAGGTGTTCTAACTTCCCTTCGTCCAGCGACCTTCTTATCTCTCCTTTCAATTCCCGGCAGGCATTGGTGTCATGTCCATGGTCCTCGTGAAATTCACAGTACTTGTTCATGTTTTTCTTACCAGACCTGTGTGCCATTTGTGGTAGAGGTTTAAAAGTATAGCCTACACGCTCTGTCTGCAGGATCTCTTTCGGGGTCTTGCTGAGAAATGGCTCGGATGCAGTCTTGTCATAAGGGCTAAACCTTCTGTTGCCTCTGTCATCCCGTCTCTCATTTCTCCTATCTTCCCGCTGTTGGTCCTGTCTACCTGACGCTGACCCACCGTTCCAAAGCTTTTCCTTCTTTCCAGCCACTCCTCTTGGCAAAGAGACAGTTTCCCTTGATCTTAAGAAGTCATAGGCTCTATAGGTGGCTTCCTTGAAGGTGGCATGAGTCCTTTCTGCAAGTTTTTCCTGCAACTGACCAGGCAAGAGGGAAAAGGTGAAACCTGAAATTTGTTGGCTTTCTGGCAAACCTGGGATCTTTTGGCATTCCTGCGTGTACCGCCAGATGAAGTCTCGCAAAGCTTCCCCTTCCTTCTGCCGGATTAGGTGGGCCTCCAGATGTGTCTTGCGTTGTTTCTTTTGCTGAAAGAATTGATACACAAACTTTGCCTTTAGATCAGCAAAGTCCCTAATGCTCCTTTCTAGAAGGCCAGCAAACCAATCTCTTGCAAACCCTTGCAATGTTCCTGGAAACATTTTACAGGCTACCGGGTCTACCCATTTTTCTGTCATGATGGCCTGCTCAAACAAGGACATATGGTCGTCTGGGTCTCTTGTGCCGTCATAAGTGCCTACAATGGAGGGGACCTTCTGCTTGTCTGGCATCGGATATCTTGACACCCAGTCACAAAATTTTGAACTTACTATTGATACAGGCATAATAGATTCCCTTGGCATTTCTACTTCTGCTAGTTGCTGCAACAGTCGTAATAACTCTTGATTGGGATTTTGAGGTGGCGCCGGTGTCGGCGCGTTCTGCCTCAGGCCATCCGCCAACTGTGTTAACAGGACATCTGTTTCGGATTGTTGGGGGATTACCTGTGGTGGTGCTGGCTGCAGGGATGCCAATAGTTGAGCCAGGAGGTGATTTGATGAGGTTGGTGTCGGGACTGATGCTGCTCCTTGGCTATTCTGAAATGTCCTTCTCTGCGTTCCCATGCTTGGGTCCTCTCCCGTTCCTTGAGTGCCGGGTTGGGATCCCGTCGAGGCAGGCTTCCTAGGGGCTTCAAAGCCATGAAGTTCTGGGACAGCCTGCCTAGAGGCTTCAGCGGCTTCTTCGTGCAGTGTTGAGGTACGGGACATGGGGATCTGAAAACTTGACACGCTTGGCGTTGGTATGGCAGATGCACTAGCTCCGGACACCCTTGTAGAATACAAAGGTCCAGTGGTTGTTGATCGATACATACGGGCAGGACCTGAATCCCCTAGTGTCCAATCCTCCAAGGCGGAAAATCCGTGCCTGCCTGTCCTCCCCATAGGACCTCTCTCAAACACCATGTTTGTCTCCATGTCTGGTATGAATTGACTGGATGGAATAGGAAATGAAACAAATGCACGAGGTGACGAAACAGTCGTTGGTATCAGGGTGGTACTCCCTTGAGCTTGGGATGTGGTCACAGCAGCCACTGGGGAAGGGGTTACAGTAGTCATTGGGGGTGGGGCTATAGCAGTCATTGGGGGTGGTGTTGTAGTAGTTACTTCTGGGACTGAGGAAATTATTGGTGAAGAGTTCATGTCTTCCATGATGAAAAAAGAAACGAATTAAAGAAAAAACTTATGAAAATCTGGAAATAGAGATGAAACATCGTTGCTAAAACGGGTCCCACGGATGGCGCCAATGTTAGAGCAAGGATACTATGAGATGAATCCCAAGGCATTAGTGTTGGTCTGGAGGAATACGGTACTTATTAGATACAAGGTATAAGTATTGGCTCTAGAGTGTCGGGCCAAAAGCCTGAGTGACAGCCTAGGCGTAAGTGCTACCAAAGTGTCGGACATCGGACCACGAGTGCCGGACGCCGGGATACGAATGTCGGACACCGGGCCACGGGTGCCGGACGTCGGGCCACGGGCGCCGGACGTCGGGCCACGGGCGCCGGACGTTGGGGCCAAATTCCCGGACACGGAGTCGGATTCCCGGACGTCGGGCTAAGTGACGGGTGTCGGGGCCTAAATGTCGGACACGGGACCAAGGTCGGGTGTCGGGGCCTAAATGTCGGACATGGGGCCAAGGCTAGGGTGTCGGGGCCAACGCTCGGGTGCCGGGGCCAAATTCTCGGACACGGGGCCGGATTCCCGGACACGGGGCCAACGCTCGGGTGCCGGGGCCAAATTCCCGGACACGTTCCCGGACACGGGGGCCCGATTCTCGGACACGGGGCCTGGTGTCGGGGCCATTTTACACGGACACGAGGCCTGGTGCCGGGGCCATTTTACCCGGACACGGGGTCGGGTGTCGGGGCCATTTTACCCGGACACGGGGTCGGGTGTCGGGGCCATTTTACCCGGACACGGGGCCGGGTGCTGGGGCCATTTTACCTGGTCGCGGGGCTTCGGGTGTCGGGCTCACGTTCCGGGTTCTGGTCCTTTTGTCAGATTGAGATTCAGTGGGCCGAACCTAAATGTTAGGTTTGATAGGCTATAAGTATAAGTCATCACCTACTAACACTATCAATTATAATTATATAAATAATGTAAATTAATACATAAAAGTAATTAAAAATGTCATTATGTTATAGATAAAAATTAGAAATAAGATAATTAAAAATAAAATAAACTTTATGATAAAAAGACAAATAAATAAAAGATGAAGTCAAAAGTGAAAATTTAAATAAAAACTTGAAAAATTGAAGAAATCAAAACAACTTTCAACATTTTTTCTTCTTTCTCCACCAATTCAACGTTCACAATTTATGACCTACAAAAATAAAAATTGAAGATATCAAAACAAAATCAAATTATATATAAATAATTAAATTTATTAGAGAAAAAGAAAAAAAAAACAACTTCACCATGGCTCGTTAGCCCGGTGACGAGTCGTACCACGGCCATGACAACGAAGGCAGGCGAAGTGGGACAACAAGGAGTGGCCCTCGTTGTGATGGAGAACGACAACAACAATGAGTTGGACAACATGCCATTCCTTGTGCTCTTATGCCCAACATAAACAACGTGCTTTCTACTTTTCTCAATCAATAGGTTAATTTCGGTTTTGTAACCTGAATTCGTTGTTCTTTTGAACCAATCTAACCATCCGTCAAAGAATAGGTTTCAGACAATATCACAACATTCAGACCAAAGAATGAGCCCATATTCAAACCAGTAATCATTTTTAACCAAACTCCTTCTTCTCTACTGGATACACAAATTGAATAAAATCTATATTTTTTGTTATTATTATTCTATTTATATACTCCCTCATTTCAAAAAAAAAAATATCATTCTATTTATATTTTTCTTAAAATTATTATTTTATTTTTAAATGATAGTTAAAATGTATTAACTTTTAATTTTGTTCTTAAATATTTTAAACTTTTCAAAATTTAAAAATAACTTATTTTTTTAATGTATAAGCCAAATGAATAATCTAATAAAAAAATATTTCATTAATTATATTAATTTTATTTCGACCGTTTTTTATTTTAAATTTTTTTTATTTATGGAGTAATAATAATATGAGTGTTATGGTTGTAATTTATCAGTTTAGACATGAATTAAAAATTTGTATGTTACCTATTTTTCTTAAAAGTCGAGGTAATTCTTTGGAAAAGCCATTATTAAAATGGTAATATGATTTCAAATTTTAATCACAAATTATTAAACGCTAATAATATTATTCCATATATAATATATTGACTCATGTGTCCGCGTATATTCACAAAATTTTTGATACACTACTTGAAAGACCGGAAGAGTGTCCACCCATATTGTAAAACATTATCATATTCGTAAATTTCTGTCCTGTGAAACCAAGTGAGATCATGTAATAAAATTATCAATTCGTTGACACAAAGACATTGTTATTATCATTCTCTTTCATATAAGAAATACTCAAATATAAAAACAATAGAGACATGTACATTTTAATTCGTATGTATATATGTAGGTAAACAACCAGAGTCATTGTCAAACAATTATACATGCAGCGGAATATAGGATCACATAGTAAATATTAAATCGGATAAGTAAGTGTACTTTATTGATTCAGCAATTAATCCAAAAACCTAACGTAAGGTTTTACTACGATTGCGTACGCGACACCTTCTTTTAGCGACAGACTAGTATACTAGTACATGTTTAATTGCTTTGTACAACAAATGTCTTAGCAGCAACTCTTTATTACAAAAACCAAAAATAAAACAAAAACCCTTTTTTCAAATAGAATAAAAGAAACGATCGGCTAAACACATTTAGTCGACATTCTTTATTTTTG
This sequence comes from Senecio squalidus, assembly GCA_910822075.1. Classification (NCBI taxonomy): domain Eukaryota; kingdom Viridiplantae; phylum Streptophyta; class Magnoliopsida; order Asterales; family Asteraceae; genus Senecio; species Senecio squalidus. Next base: position 468,544 of record CAJVGC010000592.1, read on the forward strand.
TAGTAATTAGGGTTTAGGGTTTATCTTCTATTTATAGGTTTTCAAATCTAAGAGTTTGAGTTATATTACAATAAGGAAACCTCCTTATTTACATAATAAACCCTCTATTTAATAAATATTTACTCTTAACCATTAAGTAATATTTAATAAATAAATTAAACTTGTAGTCGTGTCTAAATGTCGATGTGTGCGCTTCCGTAGTCTCACACATTTACGGACACACATTTGTTAAAACTATTCAAATACCAACAGCTCCCACTTTTGAATAATTTTCAAACAAACATGATAACATCGATTAATGTCTAGCAACATATCAATGCTCCCATAAATGCACGAGTAAGTTTCTCCAAAACTCACTGTGAGTCTATATTCGGTTCATATCCTTTTGTTACAGATACTTAGTTAAAATCTTTTGATGGATCAAAATCATTCCATTTTAACTATTGTTTCTCATTTCGCGAATCACTTAAAGATTACCAAATACTATCGAGACACATCTGGATTTATTTGGGTTCGGCCGAACATACATCTTAAGTATTCATGAGTGGCCCAGTTTGTATCTAACTTCAGTTTTCACGGAAGGAACAAATCCTATCTTGACTACAATTGGTAGTCATCGTATTTCGCAACATTACCAAAAATAGCCTTTATAACACCCTTATTCAGGAGTGCGTTTGACTAGAATCAAATAATGCACTACGTACATGATTCCCAACTTGCATCTCAAGTCAAAGGACATTACACCTTATGAATTATACTTAATGACAAGGATCCATAAGTACTAATTCATGTGGGATAATCCAGTGTTCATTCCATGTACACCATCCGGGTTAGTTAGCCAGGCTGACTACTCAGATATTGTCTTAATTCAATTATGCTCCCACATAATCAAACGACAACGGATATTTAGAAAAATATTTAAACATAAATATAAATCAAGGATTAAAACATGAAAAATTAGATAACAATTATATAAGAAATGAAAGCACATATCCTCAATATTATTCATTCTTAATAAAATTGTTTATACATCCATATGTCCAAATACTAAATCAATCACAGATTACATGAAACAACTAGATAAACGAAGTCCTATTCCCTCAACCAAGTGAGTTAGGATCGTTTTAACCTGATCCTTTGATCAGTTAAGTTGTTATCTGTGTGAACTTTGAGTACTTAAATTTCACCACTCGATTCTCTTAAGAATATAGTGAAATTCCTCTGAAAGTGTTTAACTCCCTAATGAACCCTCAGGTTCATTGGCTATGATGATTGCACCAGCATTATTGCAATACATATCCAAAAGAGTCTTGGCTTTGGGAACACTACCAAGTCCAGAAATAAATTTCCAGATCTAAACAGCTTCCATATCCATCTCTAAAAGATACAATGTACTCATATTCTGTTGTAGAGATGGTTGTTTATGAAATCCAGCATCACAATATCCAATATTTGCCTCATGATTTCCACCATATACAAGAACCATATTTTAAGTATCCCTAAGGTACTTAAGTATGTTCTTTATCAGCAATCCAGTATCTTTCGCCTGGATTCTGTTGAAACTTGTTAACAATGTTCTGTGTTAAAAACACATTTAGGCCTTGTGCATCTCCCCACATACAAAATATATCCTTTTGCCTAAGCCTAAGGTATCATTTTCATGTGCTCCACCTCTTGAGGTGTAAGATCACTATCCTTGATGTTGAGATTAAGTCTATCTTTCATTGATAAATTTCCATGCTTGGAATTTGCTATACTAACTGCTTAAGTATATTATCAATGTAAGCTTACTTAACTCAATTAACCGCTTAGATCTATCTCTCAAGATCTTGATTCCCAAATAAATATCGCTTCTCCTAAGTCTTTAATGGCAAAACATTTTCCAAGATAAGATTTATCATCTTCAATCATTGGAACACTGTTTCCCATTGTTAATATGTCATTTACATATAAGACAAAGAAAGTAACATTACTCCCACTGAATTTTTGATACACACATGGCTTATCGAAATTCTGAACAAAATCAACCTTTTGATTTCTTCATCAAATCTTTTATTCCAGCTTCTTGATGCTTGCTTAAGTCCATAAATGAACTTCTTTAGCTTGCATACTTGTTGGAATGTAATGGATCAATAAAAAAATTTCTGGTTGATTCATATAGATGCCTTTGTCTATATAACCATTCAGAAAGGTTGTTTTGACATCCATTTGCCATATCTCATAGTCATAGAACGTCGCTATGGCTAAGAGAATTCTAATAGCTCTTATGTCTGCCATTGGGGAAAAGGTTTCCTCATAATCTATACCATAGACTTGAGTAAATCCTTTTGCCACGAGACGAGCTTTATAGATGTGTATTTTCCCATCCATGTATGTTCTTTATCTTTAAAAAGAAACGTTTTCAATCGATAGTCTTGGCATTTGGAGTTTTATCTACCAAATTCCAAACTTCGTTTGCATTCATGGATTGAATCTCCAAATTCGCAGCTTGAAGTCATTTATCAGCGTCTAAACCTAATAATGCAACTTTCAAGTTTCGAGGTTCATTAAGATCCTCTTGATACGTCTCCATCCTCTAGATTAACTTTTAAGTTCAACCTAGAAGGTGCACGTATAGTCCTTTCGGACCTACGAATTGGAGCATCAACAATTTGTTGTTGAGACTGAACTTGTGGCTCAATCACAACTTGAGTCGGACTAGATTGAGGCATAACATGTGGCTCAACTCTATCCCCCCCGAATTGTTGATCACCAGTGTGAGTAGAAAGTGATGTATCTCCCTCTTGAACCTCGTCAAGTTCTACAACACTCCCACTGTTTCCTTGACCGATAAGCCTTGTTTCGAAAAACACGGAATACCGTGCAACTTGAACAGTTTGTTGGAATCATTTTGAGAATGCATAAAGCAGACTCTAGATCATCATCCCAAAGATAATGGCAGAATATTAAGGTTCATCATCGATCTTACAGTGCCAAGCAAGATTCGATTTCTCCTTTCCGATACACCATTCTTTGATGAGTATAGGAAGGAGTAAGCCATTTGGTAATCCCAAATGCTTTGAGATGATCCTTAATCTCTAGGCTTAAGTACTCACCACCACGATCCGATCAAACGATCTTGATGGTTTTGCCGAGTTGATTTTCTACTTCGTTTTGAAACACTTTGAATATGTTCAACCACCTTATGTTTATGTTTAAGCAAGTTAAACATAACCATAATTGTTGAAATTATCCGTCAATGTAACGAAATAGCTAGCACCTTTCTTTGACACATGTCTAAAGGGATCACATACATCAGTATGTATGATTCCTAAAAGACCAGTTGCCCTTTTTGTCTCATACGAAAAAGGTTTCCTTCTCATTTTGCACGACACACACAAGATTCGCATTTATCAAATAAAATATCATTTGACTTTAAAAGCTGTGAAGCCTTTTAATGCAATACTTGTATATGTGCGCAATACAACAATGTCATAGATAGGTTGAGTCCAAGTTGGACTTAACGCATTTAGTGCTAATAAATATAGAATTATAATTTAAAGAAGAATGAGCATGCAAATCTATTTCATATATGTCATTAATATCAATCATATTAATATAATAACATTATGTTTGAAACAGAAATTCCAAATTCATTATTCTTTAAAACATAAACTGAAACATTCCCCCCTAAAATAAGCAAATGCATAACACAATTGTCTAATACAATTATTATGCCTTAGGGTAAATGTAAGTCTTAACTTCTAATGGCTTTCATAACTACACTTTTGACATAGCCTACGTATAGTTATAGAGATCCATTCTTCAGTTTCTTCTTTGCTCTAAATCCTTGTAAGGAAACACAAATATGAGTACCACAGCTAATGTCAGATACTCAGGTATTTTTTTTTAGAGAAAAAACGTAATTCTATAAGTGAAGATACTCGAAGATCCGGCGTTGCTGACTCTCTTCTTATCTTGCACCTCGGCTAGAGTAGGACAATTCCTCTTTCAATGCCTAATCACTCAACAGTGATTTCAACCATCATCCTTAGCAGGATGTTCTCTTTTCGCTACAGGGGTTAGCTTAGGCTTGTGAATATAAACAATTGCTTGTTTATTCTTTCCGTCTTTAGCTTTTCCCTTAGCTTGCGGTTGTCTGTTCTTACCAGTACCATACCACCACGAACCGCTAGGATCTGGTTGGTAACCGATTATGAAGGAATTTCTCAAAACTCTACGTGCATCAAATGAAGTTCTTGAGAATTTGCCATACCATTCATATTGTTGTTAGGAATGAATTCATCAAAACCTTGTGAAAGGCTATTCATAACAACAATAGGTTGATGGTAAGGGTAATTAATCCTTTCCAAATGATTAAAGCAGCTTTTATGTTGACAACGTGAGTTCATACTGACGTTTCAGCAACATATTTACACTTATGCAATTCTTGAATCAAGTCGTTCAATTCAAGACCGACTTGTTTCTCATACATAATGTGAAGCTTAATAATCATTATATCCGGCCACTTATCGCTACTTGATAAGTTGCCCGAGTTATCTCATCATAAGCATTCTTCGGCTCAAGAGATATCGGTTTATTAATGACTGGTAATTACTTCATCGCTCATAGAACAATTCTCAGCTGATGAAACCAATCATTAAAATTTGGTTCAGTAAGTATTCACTTTTTAACATTGTTTTGATTTCTGACATAATCCCGCTTGAATCGGGATTTTGTGCCATTTCTACAAAACAGAAGAAAGTTCTAATTAATACTTTCGACATAAAATTCTTAACTTAAAACGTAAAACCCATGGTTTACTTTTAGTTAAGTCTAGGACCCAATTGACATATTACCGTTCCATCAGTTGATCTGCTAGGAACTAAATAATACTCAAACGGTAAGGAACGATTCGTAATTGCATTTACCGGTGCAATTCCTAGAAAATGGGACTTAATGTCATAATTCGATCCTACGCATCAGTATGGTGATCGTGACATTAATCATGTTTCGTCGCATCTTATCGCTATCGGCGTTTACAGTCTCACTGCATAACCCGATTTAAGTCGTCCGACTGAAGACTGCAGATAGTCCACCATAGTCTCACTATGAGTGGTAATCCGCCTTGGATACACTTCACCTACGTCTCACGTAGAGTGACGAGCAAGTACAAGTTGTCTAAGCAATACGGATAGCAATTGACTTAAATTCCATGGGTGTTTAAAATCTACGTACGCAATTGCCATGCAACAATTTCGTAACGTAATTTAATTTAAAAACAAAAGTTTTTAGTTTACTGGTTATTAAACGTGTTTCTATGATTACCTAATTTATACAACTAATCGTAACATGGTCATCATTAAAACACTTTCGGTAGCTCTACGAGAGTACGACCAGGAAAGCATGTGAGGTGTAGCGAATGGTTCAACATTTCTTAATAACATTGCCTCATTAGGAGTGTACCCCACTCCGCATAACTTTCCTAGACATCGTCCCCTATTGTAGGTGAGCCTAGTTGGGTAATAATACGTTGAGCATTTACAATCTAGTTTATAAATTACCAATCACACGCTTATTAAATCGTTGGTTTTTAATATATTTTGTCAAATTTATATTTTCCATTACGGGAGAAAATTACGGTATATAAACCCAACCCGTTTTAGAACGTATAAAAGTGTCAAAATAAATTAATAACTCGTTGTAATAATTCTTTAGTCATATTTATTTAATTTTTGTTTCTTTCAAAAACATTTGACAAACAATATATAAATAATATACTTAAGAATTATTCTACGCATCAAATGGGTATCCTAAACATGTAAAGGTCTCTATGGTCATTCTTAATATACAAACCCTTTCACCCCCGTTTCGAAAGAAAACAGACCACATTCATCCGTTCACATAAAACAATTTTGGATTGCGTAGGTGGTTTGTATATTAGAATTATTCAATATCAAATAAACCACAAATAGACCTTTTAAGCATATTAGTTTTATTTAGGTGTCACACATATACACCTAACCAATTAATCATATGTGTCAATATATATACAATTTACTTTTTATAATATCATAATATCGAATTATGTTTATGAAGTTATGCACGTAACTTAATAAACATAATTTTATAAAAAATAAATGTGGTACACAAATAAGTAAACATCAAAAATTGCAATTAAAGTTTTAGACTTAATCAATGTTTAAACAAAAATTAAAAACCAAAAAAAAAAAACGTTTTTTTTTTTTTTTATTTATTTAAAAACAGATTTGCGTTTTAACATTCGTTTTAATCCCAACCTCGAATCCCCCCACAATTTTTGATGTTCACAACTCATCCAAGATAAAATTACTATGTTATGGCTGATACCACTGTAGGTAAACAACCAGAGCCATTGTCAAACAATTATACATGCAGCGGAATATAGGATCACATAGTAAATATTAAATCGGATAAGTAAGTGTACCTTATTGATTCAGCAATTAATCCAAAAACCTAACGTAAGGTTTTACTACGATTGCGTACGCGACACCTTCTTTTAGCGACAGACTAGTATGCTAGTACATGTTTAATTGCTTTGTACAACAAATGTCTTAGCAGCAACTCTTTATTACAAAAACCAAAAATAAAACAAAAACCCTTTTTTCAAATAGAATAAAAGAAACGATCGGCTAAACACATTTAGTCGACATCCTGTATTTTTGTAGTAATTAGGGTTTAGGGTTTATCTTCTATTTATAGGTTTTCAAATCTAAGAGTTTGAGTTATATTACAATAAGGAAACCTCCTTATTTACATAATAAACCCTCTATTTAATAAATATTTACTCTTAACCATTAAGTAATATTTAATAAATAAATTAAACTTGTAGTCGTGTCTAAATGTCGATGTGTGCGCTTCCGTAGTCTCACACATTTACGGACACACATTTGTTAAAACTATTCAAATACCAACAATATAAACATATATATTCTTTGTTGTATCAATATCAAATTTTACACATAATTAAGAACCAATCTGTTTTCTTTTTACCAAATTACATTTTTCACCTGAATACACAAGTTTAATTTACACAGGCCGGGTTAATAAACACATAACCCGGCTTGTTATATTACTTAAAATCACAATTATTAATTCAAGCCTTTCTTCACATTGTCTGAATGCTATTATTTTCAAGAGACACTAACTCGGTGAGTCGTTGTACAAGTATCTCAAAGTCGTCTTGGCTCTTGATAAGACTAAGTCGTGTATAACGATCTTTGGCACTAAAACTGCTTCCAGGACGACCTATTATTTTTCCTGCTTTTAGTACTGCACCACAATCTTCTTCTTCTTCTCGCTCACATTTTACCCACGCATAGGCTACAATCATTGTCGATACAATGCTTATAGTTATAGTTGATGATATAATTGTTTGACCATAATATTTAAACGTTAAACTTACCTGGAGATGGTAGCCTAGTTTGATTAAAGAAATTGCAATGCAAAGGATGTCTTTGCTGGATTGTAAATCGTGTTGACTTTGAGAAGACAGAAATCAATTTCTCCCAACGGTCCTTCATTTTATTATAAGCAAACTCGAAAAGAGGTTTCCCATCGCCTTCAACGGCTACTTTTAAAAGCTTCAAAACTCTTAATTGTGTGTCTTTGGAAATCCCCAAATCAGCTACCTTGATATAGTTTAAAACTTTGTCATATACATCTTTATCTTTAATAACCGCCCACCTAAATATATAACATATGTGTATCAACCGTCATTATATAACATATATGTACCAAGTTAGGAATATGAAATGAGAAACAAAATACGTAACATACCCAAAACGTGTACCAGCGTGACCAGTGAGCTTAGAAAGAGTAAAGATCATAAGATCATGATCTGAAGGGGCAGGGATTGGTGTAAAATGTGGCCAGAAATAAGCGTGATCGTATATTGACTTTCCTCCAAGAACAGGTACCTTTAATTCACCGTCTGGATTATTTGGTGATGTTACAAATTCAATAACATCCATGTCATTTGTATAATTATTTGTCTTCCATATGTTTGTATCTCCTTTAAATTGAAAATTCTCCGAGTTAAAGAACATAGTCTGTTCCTTGTACATCTTATAAATTACGAAACAGACAATCTAATCAGTTAATGATGATAATAATAAAGTGTAATTTACTTGTTGTTTTATCAATTAAAACTTGTTATTTACCGGATAAAATGGGATGGAAGCAAGGACGTTCGAAGGAGATGAGGAGTTTTGGGAGGAAAATGCGTAAACAGCTGCATTAAGGAGTTGGGATGATCCGATACCAAACACCAAATATCGTCCTTTGGTGATGGCATTTCCAACAATGGAATGTATTTTATGGATGTATTTTTCGAGCTCGTTTGACATCAGAGAGTTGTCAGAGTATTTGTAAGCGTAACTCATACGATGCCACCCTGATATGACAACTGCACTTTCGGCTGCATTTTGCTTCCAAAATGGCTCCAAAAATATAGGATCCCCACTGCATCATCATAAATGTCACAAATTTTTAAATATCAGTTAGTAGTAATACATATATTAATCCTACTTTCTACAATTTATAAAAGTGGATAAAAAAGTGTTTATATTTTGATATATTACCCAACCCGATGTCCAAACATTTAGCTAATTCAAAATTTACTTTTTTAAAAATGAAAAGTAGAAAGCAAGAAATCACATACCTATCAACATCAGCAGAACATCCATGAATAAATTGAGAACAATCAATACCAGCATAACAAGTATAACACTCACAAATAGGTTGACCACCTTCAGAAATAGTACCATCGAGATAAGCTAGTCCATGGCCCGAGCAAGAGATCGCTGCAACGGCCTCAGCATCAGCTGCTGCCTTTTCACTCCAACTAAGCGAAGACTGATAACTAACTATATCATCCTTTTTCTGTCCTAACCAACCTCCACCTATGTACAGATTTATGCTAAATAGTATATTGAGTGTTATAGAAACCAATAAACAAAATTCTATACAATTTATTTTCATTTTTCCCATTTTTGTGTGAGGTTCTATTTGTCCCTGATGTGATGATGTAGAAATAGAAATTTAAAAATGGGTAGATGTTGTGATTGATAGTGATGTGGCCCAATATGACTTTACCACAACCACCTTAATGTTAGGAAATAAAATATAACAGAATTAAATCATTGACATTACTTGTTAACCATGTATAAAATAGGCTTCTAGATTTCTATGACTAAAACTATTAAACTCATAAAAAGGATAAAATATTCCACTTATTATATATTGTCAAAAGTCACAGCTAATATAAAATAGATAAATCATATAAAAAAAGTAATCAAAAGATATATACCAAAGTTTAAACATCTCATTTATTACTTATGTTATATAACTCTTATTATTAAGTTCAGGGACGGAGCCAGTAGGGGGGCTGGAGGGTGCTCGTCCCCCCCTAACTGACCTGACGACTACCTTACCTTCATGACAAAAAACTGTTTTTTATAACTTATTTGACCGGAAACTATGGAAGTTTTTAAAGAATTGTGAAGCAGGTGAAATGAGAAGAAGAGGAAAGTAGATAATAGATTCATGGGGAAGTGGAAATTAAAAGAGTGTCTTGGTAGGTGACAAAAATATGTATTTTTTACATTACATATTAACATTAATTTTAATTAAATATATACAGATTTTCTTTTTTGTGAATAAGTAGACAAATTAATGATCTAATTGTATGTTACTACTAGCTTCTAAAAAGACAGTTTACGTTACTATCGGGAAAAAAAAATCGAGCCCCCCTCAACATAAATTTCTGGCTCCGTCTCTGATTAAGTTGTGAGTGTATGTATAAAAAGTTAGGGTTATGTTATTGGGTTGTCTTTGAAAGGTTTTTAATACATAAATTTGTTATACATTTATTAATAAATTGGTAATTAAAACTATTTAAAGCATTACATTTTGTTCGACTAATAAAAAAGGGTTTTGATTACTATGTTTTAAAGCTCAAGTTTTTAATTTGTCATAACCTATTAATTAGTATTAGCTAAAAATCTTTGATTGTTATTAAAAATTATAAAACATGTTATGTTTAATAGAATAGTATACGCATACTATAAAAAAAATATCTAGGTATCTAAGAAGTATAACCTTTTAACAAATGTCTAAATTTAATAAATATAACTTACAATAAACATCTCCTTTCCTCACTAAATGACAAAGGAATCATTTCACCTAATTCGTAGCACGCATGTAATTATTCATTCCACGACTTTGCTTAAGTTGACCTAATATTATGTGATTACAGAGTTGGAATTAGTCTGTGACCGACTGACCGGACTCTTCGACTTGCTAATTTATTCTGTTTGATAGTTAGAGTTTAAACTGATATATATATATATATATATATATATATATATATATATATATATATATATATATATATATATATATATATATATATATATATATATATATATATATATATATATATATATATATATATATATATGGTGAGGTTCAATAGGGATCCCTATTTTTCTAGAGATCCAGGGATCACCTTTAGAGCCACACAATTTCATTAATAGATCAAACCCACGGAGGGGTATTTTAGTCATATTGAAAAAATATTTAAAAAGTCACGCGCCCCTACAAATTGTACCAGTCCCTTTATTCTTTTCTTTACTTTCACTGTTTTTGTCTTTTTGTTTCACCCTAAACCACCGGTCAATTTCTGACATCATCACCACCGCCGGAAAATCCATCCCCAACGCCACCACCATCATCATCACCATCCACTTACTCCGCCATACCCACCTTACTCCGCCGACAACATTCGTCCCCACTACTAGTCTCTGAAAACCCCCAATTAGTCAATTCCACTACTCATTCTTCGACCGGCGGAAAAGATGCGAGGTAACAGAGTTTGGAGTTGACAAAGACCAAGCATTAAATCTTTAATTCCACCGGCGTCGAATATTAAAAGGTATAAAATCAGATCTCGTTTCCAGAAATTCGAGCTACTGATTAATATTATTTTTTGACTTAAAAAGTTACCTGTTAACTGATGGGATTGAAATGGTATCAATGTTCCTTGTTCAAATTCCATTTTGTACAGATTCTGTAAATCACCATCCCACATAGCTGGTGCCTGGATTTGCTGTAACAAAAAAGGGTGGATTTTTGGTAAGAAACTTTGACTTGAATGGACTATGCTAAAACGGTAACGTTGGCCCGCTTTTCGACTTGTATTTTGTGCTTATATGATTTTACTAGTAATTTTATTAATTAATAAAATGTTTTTTTTTGTATTTGATTGTTTTTGGTTTAGATCTAGTATAAATGATTGATGCATGTGGTACAAGTGGTTATTGCCATGGAATCGAGAACATTTGTAGCCATTTCTTTCTTTTATTATTCTTTTTTAACCTACTTTACATATCACACTATCACTGAACTTATATTTGAATAACAAATGTGATTGTATACTTTTTACATTAAATTTTTACATTAAAAACTGTTTATAATTTAGTGTCTTAGTACCTTGATGTAAATTGTCACAAAATGTATAGTAATCACCTGTGATTGTATTAATTTAGTGCCTTAAATGTCATAAAAAATGTTTAGTAATCACTTGTGATTCTAAAGTTTTTACATTAAGAACTGTTTATAATTTAGTGGCTTAATACCTTGATGTAAAATGTCACCAAAATGTTTAGTAATCACCTAGTAATCACCTGTGATTTTATTAATAATGTGCCTTAGTATGTTGATGTAAAATGTCACAAAAATCTTTAGTAATCACCTGTGATTTTTTTAATTTAGTGCCTTAGTATGTTGATGTAAAATGTCACAAAAATGTTTAGTAATCACCTGTGATTCTATAGTTTTTACATTAAGAACTGTTTTATAATTTAGTGTCTTAGTACCTTGATGTAAATTGTCACAAAATCTATAGTAATCACCTGTGATTGTATTAATTTAGTGCCTTAAATGTCATAAAAAATGTTTAGTAATCACTTGTGATTCTAAAAGTTTTTACATTAAGAACTGTTTATAATTTAGTGGCTTAGTACCTTGATGTAAAATGTCACCAAAATGTTTAGTAATCACCTAGTAATCACCTGTGATTTTATTAATAATGTGCCTTAGTATGTTGATGTAAAATGTCACAAAAATGTTTAGTAATCACCTGTGATTTTATTAATAATGTGCCTAAGTATGTTGATGTAAAATGTCACAAAAATGTTTAGTAATCACCTGTGATTTTATTAATAATGTGCCTTAGTATGTTGATGTAAAATGTCACAAAAATGTTTAGTAATCACCTGTGATTTTATTAATAATGTGCCTTAGATTGTAATATTAACAATCAATTGAAGGTTTGACACAAATATTTTGAATTTAATATGTTACTTTACTAGTTGAATTTTATTTGAAATGAGTAGACAAATATTTTGTTTGAGAATACTTTCGGTTTGGTGTATTTTCTTTGAACAATAACTATGTCACATGTGATTTTATTAAATTAAGTCACTAAATATCTTAAATGTAATTTTGTAGTCAACAAATTGTAAAGGAAAATCACCTGTGTTCTTAATTTAGTGCCTTAGTAACTTGATGTAAATGTCTATTAATCACCTGTGATTGTATTAATTTAGTGCCTTATATATTGATGTAAAATATCATCAAAATGTTTAGTAATCACCTGTGATTTTATTAATAATTTTCTTTAGTATGTTGATGTAAAATGTCACCAAATGCTTATTTAATCACCTGTGATTATGTAGTTTTTACATTAAGAAACTGTTTATTATTTAATGTCTTAGTTCTTTGATGTAAAATGTCACAAAACGTTTAGTAATCACTTGTGATTTTATTATAATTTTGTTTAATGATTATGTATTTTGGCTTTATTGCAAGTGGTTGGAATAAATTATTATTTAATGCATTTATGTGAAAGAATATTTACTTGGTAAATGTGAAAGAATATATTATTGTTTTGGTAAATGGGACACAAAAGTAGAAAGACAAAAAGACAAAAGACAAAAGCCCCTTCTCAGCCACAAAAGCGCGTGTGAGTAAAAAAAAAAAAAAAAGGTAAAAAGACCATATTACCCCTCCGTGTCTTTTCCTTATAAATTCATTAAAGTCAACTTTTAATCTCAGCCACACAATTTAGGTGATCTTGTGGCTGAGAAGGTGATCCCTGGATCTCTAGCAAAAAAGGGATCCCTATTGAACCCCAATCTATATATATATATATATATATATATATATATATATATATATATATATATATATATATATATATATTATATTTTACATATGTAAGGTTGATTTTTTTATTCTGTTACTTTTTATTTGTATTATATGATTCAAACTTAGCCACAAATAAGATCCCTCTTGTTTTAGATTCCATTTTATTTGGTCACTTTCACATGTGCTCATTGATGAGCATGAGCTCAACATTATAACGTCGGGCCTACTGACAGGCGGAGCCGGACAGTGTAAGCGATTACTCTACGAAACATTTTTTGTAATATAAAATAATAGTTATATTTATATTACTTTTAAAAATTTTGAAATTTTGCCACAATAAAAGTAAAAAGTCTGTACTTTATCCCCACATAAATAATAAAAATTTATCCATTTGATAAATTCGTTTTAGTTTGACCTCACATGAAAAAACGTCTGGTTAACTATATATCTTTCATTGAGAAAATCATACATGATGTATTTTATAAAAATCATCGACCTTACTATAGACTTTTATTTGGAAACTTTTTGTTAACAAAAAGGACATATGGCCAAGAGGTTAATGTCCATGTCTAATTTATAATAGGGTTAATACATCAAAGGGTCACTTTACTTTTTCAAAAAAACCAATTGAATCACTCAACTAAGAAAAAATATATAATGTTCGTATAACTTTATAAAACTGTTTGTTTGGATCATTAGGACCCACCACGATTTTTTATAGCAGGTCATAAGATTTCTTATATGAAAATAAAAAAAAATTATTATTTGTATAAATAGAAACACACCCTCACACACCATTTTTACCTTCAAAACACACACACACTAAAAAATGAAACTGAGATCCAAACAAACGGTAAAAACTAATCTAAAATAGACATGCTTAATTATCAACAAAATCATTTAACTACATACACCATTTAACCAACATTTCTTCAAAAACCCTAATTATCAACAAAATTGATACCGAATTCAACGAAACAATTCAAATTTCACATGCAATCAAAAAAACAAATACTAATCAACAAATTAATAACGACATTCTACACTACATATAAACTCGGTTGAGCTTCACTTTTATACTTAACCATGCTCATAAAAAATAAATCTAAAATAGACATGCTTAAACTGTAGCTTCATAATAAGAAAAACATTCATCAATAAAGTAACAAGAAGCAATCCCCTACAATACCATTGTCTACCAAACAGTAAATTCACCAAAAAAAACATCAGATTCAGGGGATAGGAGAAGCTTCAGCCTTGGAAAAATCACATGTCGGAGGGCTACAGCAGTGGGCTTGGACTCCTTAATGATTAGTAAACCTCTTACGCATGCGTTGTAGGGATATGCTCGACATCAACTTTTGAAAGTTGTTGGACTGTTGGGGGTACCTGTATCAGGCTATTAGCATAGTGTATATCATTTATAATAGATTAAACAAAGTCATAAGAACAACGTCTAACAAAAAAGATATATAATACAAATCCCACGTGTTTTCTATTATCGAATACAATTTATGTCCATTATTAAGAACTAAATTGATAATAAGAAAATAAAACCTTTCCTATAAAGTATACAAAACCTAATAAAAAGAGATCTGGTAGTAACAAGTCAAATTGTAATACAGAAGGACAAGAAAGGTTAACTTTGATGTTCATAACACAGTCGGCATTAGTTTGATCTCCATTATAATAAAACAAGATTAAAGAGGTTCCATCGACCCAATAAATTAAACTAGCAGTGTCCCAAAGTTATTGTATCTTTCAACGTCTAAGAGTCAGTGAATTGATTATTAACTTAAAACGTACAAGACTTATCGTTCTAATTATCGATTAAATATCCAATTTGGGTTTTACTCACTTAGGCATTTTATCAAACATTTGATGTGCATTATACCCTATCAATCTACCCAACAAAAACTTATGTAGAACGAAAACATTGTTAAAGATGGTACATTACCTTAGGATTTGTATAACGAGAGACGGTATTCGATTGATTAAACGAGTAGGAATTCAAGGGTTTTAGAAGAAACAGAAGACGTTTTCTTGACTGTTGCTTGCTAATTAGGTGTTTAACAAATAATTTTAGAAAATATGCAGATTCTTTTACTTGCATGTAATTTTAGAAGATATGCAGAATCTTCTTCCCCAATAAAAAATATTATTGATTCTAACTAACTGTTTTTTTTTTTTTTTGAAAATATTATAAACAAATAAATAAAATCTAATTTTTCTTTTAATAAATACATATGTCAGTTTTCTATTGGTACAAAAATGTCAAATAGATAAAACTAAAAAGTGAAACAGGTTACTAAAGGTTGCAGGTCATCCGGATGATTTAAATTGAATCTTTTCTAATCTTATATGATCTTTTTAAACATTTTTTAAACTAGAGTGAACAGTACATACTTTTTTTCAAGTTAAATGATTCAATCGAATTTTTTGAAAAAGTATGATTATCCTTGGACATATTAACCCTTTATAGAATTGAATATTACAATTTATGTTATGTAACAAATAAATACTTGTAGATTGGTTATCATTGGTGGTTAAAAGGCCAACGAAGATGGGTCCCATAAGATAATGACTAACAAGAAGTTAAAAGGGTAGGAACAGGATAATATAGTCATTTACTCATTATTATTATTATATAACACCAATGAGTTTGCAAATGGGGTCTTTTGGTAAATAAAATCTATTTCTGACAATAACTTAATATCGGCACGAGTTGTCTAGTGGTAGAATAGTATCCTGACACGGTGTAGATACAGGTTCAATTCCATGTAATTGTCAATGTTATAACTTTCTAGTATCTTATGTTTCGTATTTTATAAGTAATAAATCTTATGTTTCGTATTTCATAAGTGAATCTCATACTCGTTCCGTTTATTAATCTAATTTAGATCATTCAAAGCTGCTTAGTGTGATTGTCAACACAGTAGATTAGCTAGAATCATTACCAATTAAAATTGTCAATGTTATAACTTTCTATTATCTTATGTTTCGTATGTTATAAGTAATACATCTTATGTTTCGTATTTCATAAGTGAATCTCATACTCGTTCCGTTTATTAATCTAATTTAGACCATTTAAAGCTTCTTAGTGTGATTGTCAACATAGTAGATTAGCTAGAATCATTACCAATTGAAATTGTCAATGTTATAACTTTCTATTATCTTATGTTTCGTATTTTATAAGTAATACATCTTATGTTTCGTATTTTATAAGTAATACATTTTGGGATTAAAACTGTTTAGTTTCAATAATACTGATCAGTAGTAATGTAGTTTATACTGGTTAGTTAGTTAATACTGCGAGAAGAAGGTTACTACGACAAACATGCATGAACACAGTTACTACTGCTCACGTCAAGTTACTACTGGTGAAGACAAAAGGATGGTTACTACTACAACAACTCATTACTACTGCCCGATATGCTTGTTAATACTGCTTGAAGACTTTTAGATAAATATGGAATTATCTTTTCCATAATTTAAGCAATTGTAATTAATATTAAATTGTAACTGTTTTTAGACGTTTCCTAGCTTAGCTAGGTTTAGCCTCAAGGTCTATAAATACATAGATCCTTGTACTAGGAAAAATACGTGTATTGATCATTCATTAATATCAATATATTTTGGACAAACATTATTGTTATTCGTTGTTCATACATATTCATATATACAATATTTGTTTGATCGTTAAACTTTGTACTATCAAGGTGTTTATCCGCTGCTAAACTTCCTTGATAATCAAGATCTTACATTTAACTTACTTTGGGTTTATATAATCTAAACGATCCTGACAATACATCTTATGTTTCGTATTTCATAAGTGGATCTCATACTCGTTCCATTTATCAATCTAATTTAGACCATTTAAAGCTGCTTAGTGTGATTGTCAACATAGTAGCTTAGCTAGAATCATTACCAATTGAAATTGTCAATGTTATAACTTTCTATTATCTTATGTTTCGTATTTTATAAGTAATACATCTTATGTTTCGTATTTTTCAAGTAATATATCTTATGTTTCGTATTTCATAAGTGAATCTCATACTCGTTCCGTTTATTATTCTAATTTAGACCATTTAAAGTTGCTTAGTGTGATTGTCAACATAGTAGATTAGCTAGAATCATTACCAATTGAAATTGTCATGTTATTAACCAAAACAAAGATGAATACTCCCGTTATGCCCAGATTATAGATATTTAAACAAACACCAACATTTCTATTAAAAACAACTAATTCCAATATAACAAGCAATAATCTAAAGTAAGTGGAGGTGACATAGAATTGATCATACACGCAACGATGATCATATCATTTTTGCCTTACAAGCCATGGTACACAACGGCTATAACTTATTAGCCATTACAACAACGATAACTACAAAAGCCTATACGTAAATCTAAAAGGAAAAATGGTATTTGCACAACAAGTAACTAGAACTTATCGATTTCATACTTCCATAACAATTGTGGGGGAAAATACACTGTGTAGTTATCGTACTATCCAAAAATTTCATCTAGGTCATTGTACAAATATTTCGTTTAAATACATCACTTTAGTTCAAAAAACCTTCTATTTAAATCATTTAACCGGTTTTAACAGATGACGTAAATCTCTCTCATTTTTAGATTGCATAACCCTAAATTGGGAACCGGGTAAGTTTAAAAAAAATTAAGAACTTTTAATCTATCATCATTTTCCTTGTATTGGTCGTTATATTGATGTTTCTTCTTTTTGATTTGTGCAGGGTTAATTTTAAAGAGAAAATCGATATGCAATTGGTAAATGTAAAACTGTCGTTTCTGCTATTGAGGTAATTAATTGATTTATAATCATGTGTAATCTTAATTATATGTGCATTCACTTTCTATACGGAGAAATTACCTTTATATTAGTAATTACTCTGTGCAAAGTTTATGTGTCTTCGATTATAATTGTTCTTTTTTGCACTTATCTATATGCAAGCCCAGATGGTAAGCAATTCACAATTACGTCTCCCGATCGTCGAATACGTATATTTTGGTAAAATATGATGAATCACTTGAGGTAAGTTTACTCTTTGTTGGTCGGTTTATCATTTCGTATGAATGTAACAATTTATTGCATTTGGGTTTTGTTCATGACTTTGGTTTATTTTAATATTTGTTCTTGAGATAACCGAATTCTGTTTTGTTTAGAATGCACAACATCTTCAGAGAAGTGATGCAAGCTATTGATTTTGGTCGAAGAATGGCAGTCCAAAGGGAAAATGCCCTTTTTGATGATAGCTCCAATTTCATTATTTATCCAACTCTCCTCGGTATCAAAGTAAGAAATTATCCGGCTTTAAACATTTTTATATTTGGGTTCTTCAAGTTCAGTCAAAATTTAAGATAATTTTGTTAATTTGGTGGTAGATTGTGAATCTGCATACAAATACCGTTGCCCGAGTTCTGGGAAAGGTGGAAAATAAAGACAGGTTTTTAAGAATTGCTTTGTACCAAGGGGATCAAAGCAGCAGAAAAGTGCGGAAAATTTCCGCTGCTGCTGCAAATCTCAATGTAGCAAGGTTTTTGTTTCAAGTAGTAAAATAGTACAAGCTTTACAAGAATTTGTGTTCCAATGGGTGGTAGTTTTGCTTGTTTTGTCCCTTAATTGTATCACTGATTAGCTCGATGAGACTCATTTTATGATAGGATTAGTATAAAAACGATGACATGGAGGTTAACAAAAGGTAGTAGGTAAACAAACTTATCAAATTGAACGGTTTTTTGAAGTTAAGGTTATAATATAAAATTTTTATTCAACCAAAGTAATGTATTTAAACCAAATATTTGTACAATGACCTAGATGGAATTTTTTGGATAGTACGATGACTACCCAGTGCATTTTCCCATTACAACAACGATAACTACAAAAGCCTATACGTAAATCTAAAAGGAAAAATGGTATTTGCACAACAAGTAACTAGAACTTATTGATTTCATACTTCCATAACAATGATTGTTATGTATATTTGTGTAATTTACAAATTGTCCGAGTCCAAGAAGTCTGAATCAACTCAACTCGCTACCAGATTTGGGGTTGTGCATATCCTACAGAACAGAAGTCCAACAAACAGACATTCTTGTGATTTCAAATTAGGGTGTTTTTTTCGAGCCCCTCTAAACGTGAATTATATAACCTTTTGCAAGGTAACCATCATGATGTTCAATCAATAACGTTCTTTTGATAGCGTTAGTCAAACGAATAAAAGAAAAGGCGGTACAATAACTTGGTGTGATTGACAACATTGTTGGGTTGTTGGGATCATTACTTACAGCAATTCATTGTATTCATATATGGTGAATTTCGGTTGACCCACAACATCAAGTCAGCAGGTAGAGACCAATAAGTACCAAAAGAAGTACAATTTTGTTTTTATGATCATGAAAAATAACACAAAATGGTATTTAAATCAAGGCACAACGTAAATCCTCCCGTTGAAATGTTATACAATCAAACCAAAATGTTATTTGCACTTCAAAGAAGCTAAAAAATTGTCTATCAAGTTTAGGCAATCGAGTGCAAATAACATTTTACTAGTATTATTGAACGTAAACATTTCGCTAACCTAATTCTAAATATAACTATACACCACCACCATGATTTACAAACAAGCAAGGACAATTGATTAAATTTAAGTATTGAAACATATGAACTTAGTAAAAAGAAGCCCGGGTCGAATTGACTCAACTTAATATGTATATTAGCTACCAATATTCATCCTGCCAAAGAAGAAAAAAAATCCATATGTCAATATCCATTGGAAAACAAGAAAACCGGTCATTTTTGTGATTTTATCTTATAACTAACCTCTGTTATACTTAGACAGTTAGTTCCACCAGCTACTCCCATTTTTGCAATAATACCATCATTCTCGATCTCTGCATCAGTGAATGTGAGGGCCTTTTGTAACTTCCTTGGAGAGAAAATTTCGACCTCTATACTATATAACGCAGTTACAGGCCTATGATCGGAAAGTTTAAATTCAGCCCTTTTGTAACTTAGCTGTCTAATCCCTTTCCCATATGAAAGTATGCGGTCACACCTTAAAGAATAGATTAAAAAAAAAGCCATTCAAGAAACAAATACTACTAAATAGTTTAGTTTAATAAGTCAAACAATATATTATACATGCATACCATGATGGAGTTCGCCGGCCAACTTTAGGATCCTCGCCACAATATTTCTCTGAATTTTGCTCGTATTTGTAAGTTGGTGGAAAATCTACAACGCCTTCTGACCATCCATCAAATGCACGACCTTTTCTTAACTCCCGAATAAGCTGAAACAAAGTTCAAGATGTCAAAATTGAAGTTCTATTTTATGCACTAATAACAGCCAATTGACATATCTTTTGAGCTTACTTGATCACACTCTAGCAACCTGGACCAGTTGTTTTTGGAAATTAAATCGCGGGTCTTCTCATATGACAAATTGAGACGGTAATTCAGATCACCCAACCATATAATTCGACTGCAAACATAAAAAAACCAATTTGTAAGATGATGTTTAAATAATAGGAAAATATAGATGTTTCATACGAGAAAGGAACCATACTTACTCATGGTTTTCTATCCTCTTGGGAAGACTTGAGTTTGCAATTGAATGAAAACGAGTCCTTTTGTGTATTTCATGAACATCAGCGTTTCTTTTAATCACATCAGCATCCCTTTCACCAGAAGTTAGGTGAGTGCATATGAAACAAAAGAGTGTCTGATATATTGACATGCTTACCGATATTGACCCCTGAAATAGTAAAATGTTGTCAGTAGAAGATTTTTTATTTTAACTTAAAAAACATAATACACGAGACATTAACAATTCTAACCTTGTTACCTATGTAGCCCATAACACCAACACCAACAGCCGAGACGTGGACATTTTGAATATGCTTTCTCAAACGTCTACGAACCCAAATGGTGATAAATATTCCCACCATCTGTTTGCTTACTATTCTTACATAAGGAGATCTTCTTTTACGATACAATGTGGCATCAAGATCCAAGTCAGCAAAAGAAAAGGCTTCCTCTGGTATGACTTTATTGTCGACATTTATATATGACTTAAAAGAAGCATAGCTTCTGAAAGATTTTGACTCCTTAAAAGATTTAACGGTGTTGAAGGATTTCGGTTTTTCAGTTACACATTGAGCCAGTAAATCCAACGGTGGTTCTGGCCAACATAACCCTATTCTCTCAGTCCCACTAAGTATTCTTGCTAACTTCTTATTATTAACCGAAACTGGAGTTTTAATATTTTCCTCAAGATCTAGACCAGAAAAGCAATTTACTCTGTCTAGTGTCCTTTGAGAGGAGAAGCGTTTCTCTGAATCCCCTTCGCTTCCCATACTGACGATTGTATGAAAACTCCCATCATCCTCATTTGGAGCATCCATGAGGTCGTCAAAATTAGATTCACCATTAAACGGGTGGACTTCTTCTTCGCCCTCACTATCAGTTTCTAGCATTACTTCATCTTCTATATCCGGAACATCATCAGATGGTCTAAACCTTGATGGAGAAGTAGGGTTACTGTAACATTTAAATTTAGTCTTTTCTGAATGAATTTTATTAAGGGTTCCACGAATGACGTTTTCCCACAATGGGACTGGACGGTGGTCTTCAGCCCCAAAAATATTACCAGCATTTAACGGTATCATCTCCTGAAAACTGTATTTGGGAATCAATGATAAGCAAGATAACATATACAATAAGCAAATAAGCAAAGCAAAGAATGAGTTACCCAATGACATATATGTCAGCGGGATTGTCAACATCAAGCCAGTCTCCAATATCGAAGTCTTGAGGCGGAAGCTTTCCTCCAAGATTCCAGGTATTAACAGATACTCTGGCAAAACAATAACAAAAAGGTAAGGAAAATGAGGTTAATGAAATTAGTTTAAGATGATGTTTAGGAAACAGACTTGAGTTCTTTTGCCTCGATGTATTGTGCTCTACATGTCTCGGATTTTCGTCTTCTTGACCTGGGATAAGCTCCTAAAGGAAGAAGGAAGAAGAGTTGATGAGAGTAGTTGTATAAGAATGAAGAATGAAAGGAGTACCTTTAGGATCACTCTGGAAATCAAGTCCTTGTTTGTATCGTGATTCGTTGGGCCAGTCACATGCCTCTTCTGGGAAAATTCAATCAAAGGGAAAGTTATATAGGCAAAGAAAATAGATCTAAAATTGAGAAATAAAGATGATTTAACAGAAGACCTTCGGGTTCGGTAGCGTAGTTAGTATCATCATCATCATCATCCTCTGGATCAGCGTTATATTCTGACGCTTTTGAAGAACGATTCAGCAATTTCCGAAACACCACTTTTGGCCATAACGGCTGTTTACAAAACATATCATATTAACTATATATATATATATACATATATATGTATATGTAGTAAGAAATGTACCTCAAAACGGTGAGTTCTTGAGCCATGATGATGATGATCAAGTTTGTTTCTCATCAAGCTTGAATTTGAAAAACAACTATCACAACAAAAAGCTTTGTTAAGGGTTTGAAGATGAAGATGTTTTATCTCTTCCTTCTCAACTCAACTCTCCTCGCCACAATCATCAATCAATCTTATATATATATACAAATTTATTTTTATTTTTAATTGGGTTTTTAATCTAAAAACAAATATAGTAATAAAAGCTTGACAGAAATCAGTCAAACATATAATTTCAACTTTTTACTTACTTGAAAAATGTGAAACTTTTTAAAATAAATTCATATAATTATTAATATTAATAGCGTTTTGATGTTGTTGTCAACAAAATAAATGTATATACATAATTTTAATTTTCATTGTATAAACAAAAATATAGTATGTAAAAACTGTTTAAAAAAGTAAATCCAAAAAGAATTTGGATTAGAATTAGAAACTATCACCTTATACAAATTATTCATAATTTGAGTATAAAAGATAAAATATCTAATTAGTAAACAAAAGTATTTCAAAGTCCCACCAGCTTTGACTTTTATTATAACAAAGTTGTATTTTACTCCACTATTTAACCCGTTGCTTAACAAACTATTTTAATTATTAGTTTTAACTTTTTATCTACTAGAGTAGAGGGTTTTAATTATTAGTGTCACCTTAATTCCATAACAAATCCAATCCCCCCCACTCATCTTCTATTACCATACCCCACACTATCGTCAGAACAAAATATTCCCTTTCTCTCTCACACAAAAACAGAAACTACAAAACACAAATATATATATATATATATATATATATATATATATATATATATATATATATATATATATATATATATATATATATATATATATATATATATATATATATATATACTAGCTTAAATCCCGTGTAATACACGATATTAAATACCAAAATCTATAAAAGAAAATATGGAAAGTTCAATTACTCGAGTAAAGTAGACAACATATTAATGGTGTTTTTATATATCAGAAAGTTGTCTAAATAAACGGTCCAACTAATCACGAAATATGCATTTTAATTATTTCCAAATGAGCTAAAAGAGTAAACATACACTTGCAGTGCGTCGGTATTTAAGAGACATACATTGAAATTATTACAATCTATTGCAAAAATAAATCAAACGAATAAAAATATACTCACCTTCGTTATCAATCCGAGATCTAATAAAACAAAATATTTTAAATTTAGATAGAGACAAAAGGGCGAATATTGATTAACCATAAATTAAAGTAAGATTAATATCTCTTTGACACTATTGGTAGGAAAATAGGTGGCATAATCTTCATTCCATGAGACTTTTTCTTTTTCTAATAGCAAATCAATTGCAGATTAAATTTATATTAAAATATTTAAAATTATTTAATTGAGTATGACATCACTATTGATATAAGCAATCCTAGGTGGATAGCTTTATAATTCGCCACATCAGCTAAATGATGTCAGCGGTAACTCCCATTTATTAGATAGTATGATATATTAGATTTAATCGCTTATTGTTTCTAAATAAAAAATCTTCACTATTAATCTTTAATTTATTTTTTATAATAATTTACTTAATAATCTTAACTTTTACATATGTGGACCCTTTTTTTGCAGTCTCAACCAAAAGTATTATATCCTTCAACTTTGACGAGATTTTGGATCATATCTTAAAAATTGTGAATAACTAATTATGAAAATTATAAACTATTTCTTCTTTCTTAAACCTTTTATTATACGTATTTAAAAAAAAAAGAAGCATAATAGTTGCATACGGTAGCTAATTTTGAATCAAAATTGAAGCATGACATGTAACTTTTCAAAGTCTAACAAATTTATAACAAAAAAAATATTTAATATGTGAATAAAACAAAACATAAGATAATTTATAATTTTAAATTAATTTAAATTATCCGTATCTCTATACGAGAATAAATTAATATTACTATTTTGTATTCTTATCAAACACATAATATATATTTAACTTTTTCCTTTTTTCTTCAATTTGCTCGTACTTTTGGTTACTACGTGACATATTATTTAATAAATTACAAACGAAAAAAAATAGACTATTTAATATAGATTTATAAATAAAGATTCTGAAATTACGAATATATACACACATGTCTAAGTTCTAGTAATATATATATATATATATATATATATATATATATATATATATATATATATAGGTAAATGAGGATTTAAATGATTATCAAACGACACGTAAGCAACCTTTTAAAACGACACGTGACAATCTATATTAATATCATTTATAAGACATGTGGCAATTTAGATTAATATTTTTATTAATATCAATTATATATAGGTTTTAGATAAACCTTATTAATTTCATATTCTATATAGATATTGATTATTTATTTAATTTAATTAAATTATATTAAATGAGTTTTTAATATAACTACTACATTATTTTCTTTATTACTTGGATACCAATTTTTATATATTATATGGATATAAATATAAATAAGTTGGATAAATACTAATACTATCATATAAATTTTGTTTTACCTATTATTATGTTATATACCAACATATACTAATATTAGTGGCAATATATTTTATAAGTATTAAGTAATTTTATATTCAAATACAAAACTTATAAGTACAACTTCTCATGAATAATATATTTTTTTAAGGTTAGAATATTGATTTTTCATATATTATATAAAACATAATTGTCATTATTAATTGGATAGTATGCAACCCACGAAATCACAAATACTCACAAGGAGGAATCTCACTTATCTCACAAGAGGAAACTCTCAAACGAGATTATACCTTTCTTTTTTATCACATTTAATTAATTTTTCAATTACTATACATCGTACGGGTATTAAAATTAATATATATATATATGTATGATTTATAGTAAAGAAAAAGAATATGTACGATTTTCAGTAAAAACCCTCTATTTAAACAATAATATTCAAATAAAATTATATATTATATATTTATCAAACATTACGCAGATATACTCTCCTAGTTAATTATTATTTGTCCCTACATCCAACAACTTTGAATATATAATAAAGTAAATAAAGACTTAAGCACTTTAGTAATTAAGATTAAGTTAAGATGATGTACTAATTAACAACATTTGAGTATAGTTAGTAGTTTTGGAATTGTCATTATCTAATGTCTAATATCCCCTTAAAGCGAAAGAGACAGGACCCTCACTGAACACAAAATATAAACTAGTCTAACAAAATGCAATAAATGAGAAAAGAAAATATACTAAATTCAACTCTATAAATGATTAAACCAGACCGACTTTGACCCGACCCGAGAATCATGTGAGCATGACAGCCGAGTGATGTGGGTTCAGAATAACAACGACGGGTTGGCCCACGCCCGTCGTCGGAAGGCGGTGCAGGCTGTATGTATGTCTACTAACAATGTGTCGGCTTATTTCACTTCACCGACTTTTTATTTATTTTTAATTTCTTTTGAAAAATAGAAATAGTAAAAAAAAAATACAACTAGACTTTGCCTTACATCAACAGTCAGGTTATCTTGAACCTTAAAAGCATGCGAATGACTTCTTGACTTTAAGGCACGCCTATGTTCATGTTGTCGTGTCTTTTCCTTTGTTACATCACTAGTTCCGCTTCATTTTTTATATACATTTGATTAGAAGAGACTTGTTACTTAATAATCTTCTTAGCCTAACTTTATAATCTCGACAAGTATTATATATCAATAAGTCCAGCTAGACTCCTCACCCGCAATGCTCATTGTCCTCAAAGCATAGCTTGAAACAACTCTGTTGGGGATATTCACCGAACAAGCATAGCTTGAGTAGGTACTCGTCTCCGATGACGCTTGCAGCCCACATAGGTGCACAAAAAAAGTGTGTAGTTCGATTTCGTACCCAAATATTTGTGGAAAATACGGGTCGAGGTTAATTAGGGATCTTTTAAAAAAAAATAAGTTATAGGGACCAGCTTCTCCACCGAACATTTTTTTTAATTATCTATTTATTAATTTTTATTATTATTTTTATTATTTTTTAATATTTTTTAAACTTTTTCTTTTTAAATTTAGAATTGTTTTTTCTTTCGAAAATTAATGTGATTTTTATCTTTTAATTTTGTGTTTATAAAATCACATGTGATATTTAAAATTCGTAAAAATAAAATCACATGTAATTTTAAACTTCGTAAATTAATTTTTCTTTTGACTTTTTTTTTTCCTGAAAATCACATGTGATTTTTATCAAGAAGATTTTATATTTGCAAAATCACATGTGATTTTAACTTTATAATTTTTTAATTTCAAAATCACATATGATTTAAACATAAAAAGAAAAAATTGGTGAAAATTTTCAACCTACAAAATTTACTTTATAAAATTACATGTAATTTTCAACAGAGGTGGAGACGTTGAAAGGGATAATCGACGGTTACGGATGGTTGACGAAAATATATGTGAATATCACATGAGATTTTAAATATAATTTTTATACTTGTGATTTTCATAAAAAAAAGAGGAAAAAAAAGTGAAAAGGAAATTTTATATTTTTAAGAAAAGAAATAAAAACAATAATATAAATAATAATAAATAAAAATAAAAATAAAAAAGAAAATAATATGAAACAAAGTTAAAACAAAATGGGTGGCCTAAAAACTTATCCATAGACCTCTTTTTTTTAGCTTATCTCTCTCTTTATATATATATATATATATATATATATATATATATATATATATATATATATATATATATATACGTAAGATTTTTTTAGATTATCATTCCTTTCTACGTTATAATCAACTTTAATAAAGAGAGTTTTTATGTGCATCAAAATTTTGATGGTTTTGTCGTTGTACATCAAATTAAAACATTTACTAAACAAAAACAATGAATTTGATGCATAACACCTAAATGATATATTTTTTGATGTATATCAAAACTTTTTTTTTTAAAAGTTGATGATAAAGTAAAAAAATAATCAAAATACAAAATTAATTACGTGTACCAACTTTTTTTTTTTTTTCCTTTTTACTTCTTTTATTTTACAGGTCTTTTTATTTGAACCTTTTTTTTTTTCTCTATATACATATAGAGAGAAAGAGAGCGCGCGCTCGCAAGAGAGTGAGAGAATCTAGATCACATAAAAATGGGATCAAAAATAAAAACACGTTCAAAACCAATCTAATAAAAACTCAAAATTTAAATTAAAATATCTAGAATATAAATAGAATTTAAAAAAAACTAATTATACTATTAGAATGGTCATTTAATTATCTTTCCATAAAGTAGTCACCTGATATAGTTTTGACGAGTTACTTATTTTTTGAAAAAAAAAAATTGCATCAAAAATTTTAAAAACGCATCGAAGTTTTTGAAAAATGCGTCTAACTTTTTGAAAAAATACATCTAATTTCTATAAAAATGAATCTAATTTCGAAGTAAAAGAAAAACTAATTTTATTTTTCACATGAAAAGCTTATAAAAATTATTTAATTAGGATTTTCTTCCAAATAAATCTTTCGGAAAAAGCTTTTTAATAAGGTCTTTATTGATTTTTTTTATGTTTTTATACTTTTTATATTTGGATTTGTTTTTACATGAACCAGTGCCTGTAAATTTACCCACCTGAGAGAGACTCGAACCCGAGACCTCGTACAGATAGACAATATGTTATAACCAGTTGGACAAACCTTAGTGGACTGAACCTCACCTTTTTCTATATATATATATATATATATATATATATATATATATATATATATATATATATATATATAGGGGAGGGTTCAAAAGGGATCTCTTTTTTGCTAGAGATCCAGAGATCACCCTTTTAGCCACACAAATTCATTAATAGATCAAACACACGGAGGGGCATTTTAGTCATATTCAGAGAATATTTAAAAGTTACACGCGCCCCTAAAAGAAAAGAGAATATTAATTTTACCCTAAAACAAAACTCCCCCCATTGGAAAAATATCTTCACTTTAGTAACTGAAAACCCCCAATTAGTCAATTCCACATTTCAGACAAACCCTAGAAATTCCAGTCGAATCAAAATCCTCGATGACGACCACCAAGAAATTCCAGTTAAGAAAAGGTCGTGCATTTGATGGATGGTCAGAAGGCGTTGTAGATTTTCCACCAACTTACAAATACGAGCAAAATTCAGAGAAATATTGTGGCGAGGATCCTAAAGTTGGCCGGCGAACTCCATCATGGTATGCATGTATAATATATTGTTTGACTTATTAAACTAAACTATTTAGTAGTATTTGTTTCTTGAATGGCCTTTTTTTAATCTATTCTTTAAGGTGTGACCGCATACTTTCATATGGGAAAGGGATTAGACAGCTAAGTTACAAAAGGGTTGAATATAAATTTTCCGATCATAGGCCTGTAACTGCGTTATATAGTATAGAGGTCGAAATATTCTCTCCAAGGAAGTTACAAAAGGCCCTCACATTCACTGATGCAGAGATCGAGAATGATGGTATTATTGCGTTATATAGTATAGTAATCACCTGTGATTGTATTAATTTAGTGCCTTAAATGTCATAAAAAATGTTTAGTAATCACTTGTGATTCTAAAGTTTTTACATTAAGAACTGTTTATAATTTAGTAGCTTAGTACCTTGATTTAAAATGTCACCAAAATGTTTAGTAATCACCTAGTAATCACCTGTGATTTTATTAATAATGTGCCTTAGTATGTTGATGTAAAATGTCACAAAAATGTTTAGTAATCACCTGTGATTTTATTAATAATGTGCCTTAGTATGTTGATGTAAAATGTCACAAAAATGTTTAGTAATCACCTGTGATTTTATTAATAATGTTCCTTAGTATGTAAAATGTCACAAAATGTTTAGTAATCACTTGTGATTTTATTAATAATGTGCCTTAGATTGTAATATTAACAATCAATTGAAGGTTTGACACAAATATTAACAATCGATTGAAGGATATTTTAGCAATCGATTCTTAGATCCGATTTTTTTTTAATTGCAGATGATGACGCTAATTTCAAAAGAAGCTATTGAAGAAAGAGGGGATTCAACAACCAACAATAATTTAATATGTTACTTTACTAGTTGAATTTTATTTGAAATGAGTAGACAAATATTTTGTTTGAGAATACTTTCGGTTTGGTGTATTTTCTTTGAATAATAACTATGTCACATGTGATTTTATTAAATTAAGTCACTAAATATCTTAAATGTAATTTTGTAGTCAACAAATTGTAAAGGAAAATCACCTGTGATTTAGTGCCTTAATACCTTAATACATTTAAGGTTCTTAATTTAGTGCCTTAGTACCTTGATGTAGAATTTCATCAAATGTCTAGTAATAACCTGTGATTGTATTAATTTAGTGCCTTATATGTTGATGTAAAATGTCATCAAAATGTTTAGTAATCACATGTGATTTTATTAATAATTTTCTTTAGTATGTTGATGTAAAATGTCACCAAATGCTTATTTAATCACCTGTGATTATGTAGTTTTTACATTAAGAAACTGTTTATTATTTAATGTCTTAGTATGTTGATGTAAAATGTCACCAAATGTTTAGTAATCACCTGTGATTTTTTTAATAATGTGCCTTAGTATGTTGATGTAAAATATCAACAAATGTTTAGTTCACCTGTGATTTTATTAATAATGTGACTTAGTATGTTGATGTAAAATGTGACTTAGTATGTTGATGTAAAATGTCACCAAATATTTAGTAATCACCTGTGATTCCATAGTTTTTACATTAAGAACTGTTTATAATTTAGTGCCTTAGTTCTTTGATGTAAAATGTCACAAAACGTTTAGTAATCACTTGTGATTTTATTAATAATGTGTCTTAGTATGTTGATGTAAAATGTCACCAAATGTTTAGTAATCACCTATGATTCTATAGTTTTTACATATAATTTTGTTTAATGCATTATGTATGTGAAAGAATATAATTTTGTTTAATGCATTATGTATTTTGGCTTTATTGCAAGTGGTTGGAATAAATTATTGTTTAATGCATTTATGTAAAAGAATATTTACTTGGTAAATGTGCTCAATATTTGTTTAATGCATTTATGTGAAAGAATATATTATTGTTTTGGTAAATGTGACACAAAAGCAGAAGACAAAAAGACAATAGACAAAAGCAGAAGCGCGTGTGAGTAAAAAAAAAAAGAAAAAGGTAAAAAGACTATATTGCCCCTCCGTGTCTTTTCCTTATAATTCATTTAAACTCAACTTTTAATCTCAGCCACAAAATTTAGGTGATCTTGTGGCTGAGAAGGTGATCCCTGGATCTCTAGCAAAAAAGAGATCCCTATTGAACCCCAATCTATATATATATATATATATATATATATATATATATATATATATATATATATATATTAACATGGCGTTAAACATGGCGTTAATATATACTATCAGAGACGATGACGAATAATGTATGTTTATATATATATATATATATATATACATATATATATATATATATATATATATATGCTCGGTAAGCATTCTTAGAGGCAAGGAATGTAGATGCTTTGACACTTCTTAATATCGTAGGTGTTATTTAAGAAAAACATATACACCTCGTCAAATAATAATACATATATTTTATATTTTATAAAACTTGAACTCACTATAAATTTTGATTAATAGTCCAAGTACGTCACGTCCTAGTGAATGTAGTTTATAGGAAAATAAGTGCTAAATATGAATTATAATAACGTAGGTAAAGACTAATATAAAAAGTGGGTAAAACTTATTCTTAGGCGTTACAACAAGTCAATGTATATGTGAAATCTAATAATGAGCGTGGACAAATGAGTCAAGTCTAGTCTATTATTAGGTGGTGAATAGTATATGAATGACGAATATAAAAAGTGGTGTAAAAACTTATTCGTCGCTTTTTTCTACTTCATAAAACTCAAAGAAATTGAGAGACAGAAAGAATATTGTAGATATGTTCACGGAAAAATAAAATTTTAAAAAATAAGTCAAACACAAATTTCACACCATCATTATTGTATAACTATTTTAAAAACTTTGTATTAGAAGACAACAACTGTTGTACATATTTTAATATACAAACGTAACCCATCCACCATAAATGTATGATATTGGTTTAATTCACATCGACTTATGGTCCTAGTAAATATTTGGGAACAAAATCGAACCCATACAAACTTTTAGACACGTCGTGGGTAATGGTGTCATTGAAAACGGATACATGTTCAAGCTTTGATTGATTAGTAAAATTACTATTTATGGTTGTTGTCACTAGTTTTCAAACTTAATAATTTTCATATTTCCTAAAACATTTATTTAATTTTAAGATACTAGCAGTTCAACAATTACAAAATATAATTCTTTATCTATGCAATTCTTTCTAATTATTATTAGTTTAGAGATGTTTACGATACTTTTAATTTGAAATTAGATCAAAGACTAAGATGTGAGATATAACCAAAGATTTAAAGTATAGCAAGTGTTTGCATTTCTTTTTATTATGAATTGTTTTATTTAGCTTAGATTTCTATAAGACCCCAAGATTTTTTTATTGAGCTCTAACAAGATTCATCTTGCTTGCGCGTCGCGCAAGAGGTAATTATGTATGTTAATATTTCTCTTAAATAATTTCTAACAAATTAATCCCACTCTAAAGTTAGAGGCTTTTTTAGTGTTTCTTATTTTTACTACCTCAAATAGAATAGTTATATCTTAAACAACTAGATTATTGTCCCGCGATAGCGCGGAAAAAAAATTGAATCATAAATTTTATGTTTATGTAGATTTTAATTTATTATGAGAAAATAATGTTGTACGTATAAAACATATATATACTTTTACATTTATACACATATTGTTTATAGTTATAATAACATATACATTTTTATCTTTATACATATATTTTGATATTTTGTATTAAGAGATTTTAGAACAATAATAAGGTAAATTATAGTACAAATTGAACGATTTTATATATAATTTATTATTATGTTTTTATTTTATTAGAGATTGAATGAAAGAGATAATGTAATTATATATTGTAAGATGATGTAAAATAAAAAATAATCTTTGATAACATTATCAATCTGATCTAACGGTTGACATGAAAGAAGTTAAACCATCCAACAGACCTTACTTCGCCATGTGACATTTAAGGCCCCTCTTTTATTATATATTAAAAATTTTGTGTTAGCAAATTTTTATCAAAAACAATTTATAAACTAGAAAAAAATATATTAAATTTGTATTAGCAAAATTTGAAGAATTTTCTTTACCAAGTCCATTTTTTATATACTAAATTGAAAGGTTGTTATTGCAATTTAGTAAATGATGGTGTTGTTTTTACCTATCACCCTTCAATCAATATATTGCCCCTCATCAGCTGGGCTCCAATTACTTATGTCAACATTTCTCGCTATTAATAATATAATATAAAACTTAAAAGCGCTATTCATTAGCAGAGAATTTGGGAATTAATACTAAAGGAGAGTAAACGTTAGGAGGTGTAAGTTCAATCATTCATCTTATTGTTCGCAATGTTACCACCCGAATGCATCTCCTGGATGGAGTAGTTTGGTTTGAGATTCCAGTGGGGTTACATTTCAAGTGTTTGGCTCTGGTCATATTGAAACCTTTTCCATGTTTTGTGTCATATGAGAGTTTAAAAAACGTAATGTTATTTTTATAATTATTGTAAGAAATAAAATAAATGATGTAATATTTTTACATTTAATGAAACAGTTTTATTTTATTTTTATCTTTAAGTCAAAATTATATGGTATATAATTAAAAAAAAAAAAAGAATAGTTGACAGCCTGCTAGAGTTTGGTATTTTTTACAATGAAAGAGTCGAGGAAAGTTGAGAGAATTGACTGATATGAAGTTAAAGTGACGTTGATATATTCAGGAAATTCGTTTTCGACAAGCCTTATGTGCCAAACTAGTCTTTAGACCCGTGTGGTTACACGAACATTGTATATTCATGATTTTATAAATATTTGAATGACTAATAACTACTATCAGTTATTTTATTTATGTATAAAACATTATGTAATATTGCATAAATACTTACAATCCTGAGC
Organism: Senecio squalidus; assembly: GCA_910822075.1. Lineage (NCBI taxonomy): Eukaryota > Viridiplantae > Streptophyta > Magnoliopsida > Asterales > Asteraceae > Senecio > Senecio squalidus. Next base: position 502,351 of record CAJVGC010000592.1, read on the forward strand.
ATAAAAGTTTTATATTCATATTCATTATATTTATTAATTAAATCTTTATAATATATAAAAAAGAAAAGCATTACATTTAAAGTGTTTATCCATTTATCAAGTTCATAGCAAAATTAGTCAATTTTTTTAATCGAAAAGTAATATTTGTAATATGTTTGATATCACATTTTATTTAATTAGAGGAAAATAAATATGTGGTTGTTACAAATGTAACCCTACATGCGAAACCAATACAAATTTTGTTATTTTGTTACAAATTCTTCAAATTTGTATAATTTAATCATATTTGTTAAACAAAGTTTACTAATTTTTATCTATTTATGTTCTTTAATCACGTCTTTTTACAATAAATGTTTTTTTTTTTATCAATTGACATCTATCAATTTTTTTCTTTAACAACTTGTTCATAATAAATAATGTCCCCCGGATTTTAGGGATCATCTCTTATTTGATGAATATATGAAAAATCAAGCGTTTAATAACATATAAACCACAAACGACATAGTTTTTTATGAGTTTCGCATGTAAATTTACATGTCACTCCCCCCTTAATTAAACACATTTATAATAATATCTAAAAATAGATGGTAAATCATCCAAAAGATGCAGACAAATTTGTATTGATTTCTATTGAAATGAAAACGATTTATTACTAATTTTGCGAAAATTATTTGGTTATTATTAACTTTGGGATTTTTTGTAAAAAAATTTTAGTTAGGAAATTCTTCAATTTCATAAATATAAAATAGGTAAACACAAAGAAAAATATGAAGATGATGTTGAAAATGTGAGAAATGTTGAGATAGAGAGAGCAAAACAAAAATGTTGAATTATAAGTTGTTTGTTTTTGTTTAAAGAATATATAAATACGTGGATTAATATTAATTTTGAAAAATTATTGTTGTAGGCGATAAATTATTTAGTTAAATTGATTAAAATAAAGAGTTCGTTAATAATAATAATTTATTGATAAGTAATTTTAAAAAAATAATTCTAGTGATAAATAATAGATTAAATTGACTTTTAAAAAGAATAATATATAAATAATTTAAAAAACTCTTTTTCTATATATATATATATATATATATATATATATATATATTAAGATGGTCTTGGAGTGTATGATTATTTTTTTCTTTCTTAATTAATAGTAACTAGAAGGATTCCGTGCGTTGCACGGGTTCGTCAATTTCGGCGTTAGTGTTAGGCAGTGTTCGTTCTTCGCTTTGTATTCGCTCTTCACCTTGTGTTCATCATTGGGCTTATTCCATCGCATGCAAGATGAGGCCATTGTTCGTGCCCGGGTATGGGATGAGGGTGTTTTTTTGGGTTTTTTTGGGCTTATTATTGTTGGGCTTCCACGTCTTTTTTATTTCTTACTTATCGTAACTTTTTTTTTACTTTAAATAATACTTTTACGACCTTCCATCCCATCAGGTCCGGATCAAGTCATTGATCGAAGCGAGAAGAGGAGAGGATGTCGTTTATCCTACTCCGGATAAAACGACTCGAGTTTTTGTTTTTTTACTTTTTTATCGAAGTATAAATATAGCTATTTGCTAAAACGATGCCGTTATTTATTATTAATCTGAGTAGATGTTCGTATTAGTTGAATCCAAATAAAATTCCGAGGTGTAGAAAGCGTAAAAGTATTATTTAAAGCTGAGGGGGGGAAAACGCAAAAACATATAAAGTGCAGACAGGAAAAGCTAAAAGTCGTTTAAAGTTTAGGGTAAAAAAACGTTATATTTTTTAAAGTTGAGGGTGAAAAAGCGTTAAAGTTTTTAAAATTGAGGGGGGGAAACCGCTAAGTCTTTAAAGTTTAGGGGGGAAAACCAATAAGTCCTTAAAGTATAGGGACTAAAATGCAAAATTCCAAAACATTAAAATATAATAATTTGCACATTTCCATAGGAAATGTTCAAATTTAATTAGGTGGGTATAGGGGTGTAATCAAATCAAGCTTTTATCAAATAATTTGAGCTCGAACTCGAGCTTGACTCGATTGAATCGAGCTTTTATCAAGCTCAAGCCCAAACTCAAGCCAAAAAATAAGCTCGAAACCCTTAACAAGCCAAGCTCAAGCTTTATATAGCTTGACTCGAGTTCTTATCAAACTTTTTCAAGCTTTAATGTATATATGTTTTCATAACAAATTCTTATAAATAATTAGGGGTTAATTTATAAGTAGTAACCTAATTATAAGGACTCAATTCGAAAATATATGATTAAGTATTCTAGAAGGAGTTTTAATTTAACCTAACGACTGATATTCTCTAGTTCTTTATAGTTTTTTTCACTTTCCAACTCATCAGGCCTTCAGTCTCTTCTCCGATCATTGTTCACATCTTATCTTTTTACCTTTTTTAGAAAAATTAATTGTAAGTTAGGCGGAAAGTTATTGTTTTGTACGTTTGAACGTTAATTACTACTTTGGCTTGTGTTTGTTTCTAATATTGAACTTTGGTACGAGATTGTTATTGTTGGTTTTATTAATGGTGTTCACTTATAATTTTTATTTGTTTTACTTTATACATATGTTTATTGAAAAGTTTGGACATTTGGCTATTACATACAAAGATTTTGTATACATTCAAGCTTTCAAGTCAAGCTTAAGCTTTGATTGAATCCACTCAAGTCAAGCTCAAGCCTAGATGATTAAAGCTTGACAAGCTATCAAGCCAAACTCAAGCTTATTATTTTTCTTTCAAGCCAAATTCAATCCTTGTTAAGCTTGAGCTCGGCTTGACTCGGTTACACCCCTAGGTGGGTAATTAATTATTATCAATGATTAAGAAATAATATACTTGTTGAGGTTTTTGATTATTGGTTTTTTTGTTTATTATTTTTGTTTGTAATTACCAAACTAATGTAAATAGATGGTAGGCTCTGTCACATATATTTTGATTAAATTAAACTATAGTTTGTTAAATATGGGTGAGAAGAACAAAAAATAGGCTACGAGAGACGACAAAGGAGGCACGGTGTTATTATTTGATGGACCGAACATTTTTCTATTTCTAATTCAGACAAATCACATGTTGTATGATTCATGTTATCCATTTAATATTTTAAACATATCTAATCGTAATCTGTACATAAATTTCAACTATTAACTAAACTTAATATTAAAATCCACATAACGTAGATATCCATGTTTATTTTTAAACAGTATGAATCTAGTGTGCGGTAAACAACACGAAAACAACTTGGAGGTAGTGTATAATTGTATATCTTTTCTTTAAATAACAATATTACTTCAACTTGTTTTTTTTACGGATATAAATGACTGTTTTTAGCCGATGTCTTCGACAGAAGAAACACATAATTGTAATCAAACATTTTACTTTTGATAAAAATTTATCCAAATTTCTTTGTCACCACCACCAAGAAAGAAATGGACATTTCTTTTTAGTTCATTTTTTAATATCCCCACCCCTTACTATAAACCACTCTTTTAGTTCAATTTGGTTGATTTTGCAGTTTATTTCTTAAAACGTCTAAAATAAATATTGAAATTGTTTATCTAATGCAGTGAAATAATTATTCTCCATCTTAATTTGTTAACTCCTGGCCAGTTACTCAGTTTTCATCAACATAGATAAACGTTTAATAGTATCCACTTAAAATATTTTATGAGTTTTTATTGATACTTAAATGCTCAGCCACTCAAGACAACTCAGGACCAAACAAACTCTTGGTCCAAATTATGTGTTTGGTCCTTTTATCTTGGCAACAAAATAATAATACCTACTTATATAAAAAAATTGACTTCTACCCAGTAGTGCATGCACGTTTGTTGGATTCGTATTGCTGTAAATTATTTAAAATAATTGTTCAAATTTAATATTACATTATTAAAACCGATAAAATTCATAAGATTTCGATGACCATAAGTAGCATTATTGTTTCGTTGACAATTAATTACCAAAAAGCAATGGTTAAGTTAAACCTAGAAAGGATGTGGTTGTATGAAAGTATTTAATTTATAAGATTTCCCGAAACCAAATCTGTTGCGCGCTATATATACTTGATTGCCATTGGCACGATATAATACTTTCATATGATACATGGTTGTAGCCTTGTAGGCATAATCATGGGTTACAACAACATCAATTCATGCATAAAGTTCGGTAAGCAATTACCATAATTGGGTTCTATAGCATGTGTACTATGAATGTTAAATATGTAAGATGAAAGACATACTTAGCTTATGTATGAATGCATTGTAACTACATATGTGTATGTGTATGTACTAAGATGATGAAGGAATGATGTACCTTATTTATTGATTTGCTTCTATCTCGTAATAATTTGTCTCTTGTAGTTGAAGAAAATACATACACTTGATGTATGTATGGCTGAAGATGAAGATTGGGAAATTGGGATGCAAATGTGTGGGGGATATATAGTAGATGAAGAATGAGGTAGGGTTGGGTATTTTGTTTTCAAGAACTATATAAAAATATGTGAGTTGCTTCAAATATTAACTATTTAAGTCTTAAATAACAAAATTATAAACAATTTATTGGATTTGGACTTATAATCCTTTAATATTCATTTCGACTAGTCCTTTATTTATTTGTGTTTTTTCCTTTGTTTATTGGTGAAGTAATTTGGCACATAATATAAAACTCATTTGTCATTAAATTTCAAACCCCCACCCCATTATTCACACACTATTATAAGTTCCAAAAGTCTCCTTTTCATTATTTTTTATAAAAATCTACAAGTGATAATTAGGCCAATTGTCATGGTGCATAATTATACTTGTAAGGGCAATACTCTATGTGGTGCTCATCACTCGGGAGTTTTGTTATTTGTCCTTTATTTCATTTTCCATACTTCTTTATGAATTATCAAGTATTAAGATTTCCTTTTTGTGTTTATTTAATGCTTTGACAACGAACTCTGGTATCGACATAAGTTTTAATTTACCTGATATTCGGGTTCATGTCGAGCACCATCTCACCATATATAAAACAAAACAAAAAACTCCTTTTAACGATTAGATGTCATATTGTGACCATTACAAATGAGTATCCCCATGTACACAAGTTGTCCATGGAGGCCTCTCTCCCTCGTAACAATGTATTATAAACCTCGAATGATTTGCTAGCAAAAATACTCATATAAACTAAAACTAACAAAAGTTGATAATATTGATTTGCATTTTTATTACTAGATGTAAAAAGCTATGTATCAAATCTAATTATACAAAAACTGCCTTCGGATTTGTTAGATCGTCATAATATTGTTAATATACAAAGGATACGAGACATTTTATGAGTGATAATAATGTTTGGAAGAACAACTAAGACCTCTACTTAAAGTAGTATTAAGAATGGGAGTGTATCAGACTATGTTAAGTATAGATGATATATGTTAGTGTTTATGTATGTATATTGAATTGTATCAACAAAGTGTAATCTATTAATACGAGTGGATAATCCACATTAAATAACCCTATATATTAATACGAGTAAATGTAACAATCTTGATTAGAAATACCAAATGGCTTCTAACCGACGGAATATGAGTTGACCCATTAATCTATAGGTTGTGGATTTCAAAACTCGTAAATGCTAAATGTGCGAATTATATAGTGCGAGTGTATTATATGCCTAATATTATCCTACAAAATAGTTTGTCATGGTCTATTGTTAAAACATCTTTATGTCCTTATAAATGTCTAAGGTTTAAAAATACCTAGATGTATAAATATCTTCGGTGACTACGAAAAAGGTTCAAAATAATTACATGACACCCGATTAAAACGCGTACATTTAAGTAAACACGACCTTCTCTAGATAACCTAATCATGAATATAATATTTACCAAAATATTTGTTTCTGAAATTGGTAGTTACGATCACAACAAAATTCTTTCCTTATCCTCTTTTCGGCTTTGGTGATGTAAATGAGGAGTAGAAGTAATATTTCTTTCTTTAAAAAGGACGAACAATAAAACAATTTTTTTTTATATGAGTGCACATGAGAATCCGCCATTCAATAATGCATTAGACGGAACAAAAATTTGCTGGCATTAGATTGATGTAGTGAACATGAAATTGTTAGAAGACAAGAATATTTTGAATTTTGAATGTATATTTCTAAATTACCATAATTATATTTTATACTTTATCATTGGACCATAATAATACTCCGTACTAGAAAACTAGTAATATGTTAAAAGCCACAAACATAAACATCGATAGAGAAAAACAAATGAAAACGATTTTGATCGGATAAAAAAAAAAACAATAATTGGGTAAATAGATGAATATCTTTATGTTCAAATTATTCAAAGAGTACACACTACAAGAATATAACCTTTTGGCGACGACAAAAATCGTCGCTGAAAGGATGCTAAACGACAATTTGTTTTAAATTTTTGACTTTGTCAGAGCTAGACCTTTAGAGACGACGATTTGGCGACGACCTAGACTTTTAGCGACGACACTATTTTAATTAATTAACGAAAAACAATAACCGCCAAATACCGTCAAAACTTACGGCGACGACAAATCGTCGCCGTAGGTGTAACTGATTTTTTTTATTTAATTAATAAATAATTAAATGTTTATTTAAATGATTTTTAAAACATTAGAATAATTATTTAATTTGGTTAGGCTTATAGCGACGACAAATCGTCGTTGTAAGTCTAGCTAAATTAATTAATTATTTTAAATAATTTAATATATATAGTTTAGTTATTATTTAGATTATTAATTAGTTAAATAATTTACTAAGGCTTCCAGTGATGATTTGTCGTCCACGAAAGCCTTAGTAATTAATTAAATAATTAAATAATCTAAATAATAATCAAACTATATATATTAAATTAAATGTATTAAATAATTTGATATATATGATTTTTTATAAATTAGATTATATTTAAAAAATGAAAATATAATATATCAAATTAAATAATATATAATGTTAATTTTAAATAATAATTTTTTTTTAAATAAAATTATTTGATAATAAGAAATTAAAAATAACTATATTATTAATGTCAATATACTTAAATTAAATATATAAACATATTTTTATAGATCCGATATCGTAATTAAATAATACGATTAATAATCGTTTACTATTATAATGGAAAGTTATAATACGACATGTTGTGGTATAAGTATAACTTTAAACCATAACCACATAATGCTAGACCTTAAATTCTAAACTCTTATCCCTAAACCATCATAACCCTAAACCCGAACAACATTCATCGACTATCGACTATTAAAGCTAACATGAGTAAGGCAAAGTTGTATAGACCATTCATCTATCGACCATTCATCGACTATTAGAACACCATAACCCCCTTGCTAGACCTTAAATTCTACTCATATGCTTAAACCATCGTAACCCTAGAAACCTAAACCATCGTAACCCTAGAAACCTAAACCATCGTAACCCTAGAAACTTAAACCCGAACAACATTCATCGACTACTCACCATTTATCGACTACTAAAGCTAAGACTAGTAAGGCAAAGTTGTATAGACCATTCATCTATCGACCATTCATCGACTATTAGAACACCATTCATCGACTATTAGAGTTAACCAGAACAACATTCATCGACTACATACACCATACCTAAACCCCAACACCATAATCCTAAACCCTAAATACATAGTACCAGACATACATGGCATCCAATTATCAATGATTTGATCGATCATTACATAACTTGTAACAATGTTAATGTATACTATCACACATAGATGTATTCAATCGACTACTCACCGTTGATCATCGACAATCGCAAAACCAGTCGATATCGTTTTTCCACAGTTTAATAACTTATACCTAATATAATTTAAATTCATTTTCATTACTAATATTATTTACACGTTTTCGTTACTAATATAATTACATAATAAATTAAAAAAAAATTGTGTAAAGGCTTTCAGCGACGTCAAATCGTCGCCGAAGGTCAGTCAACCAAAGTCAGCCTAATTGGTTTTGCCCGCCAAACTTTTGGAGTTTTCCCGGGTCAGCCTACAACGACGATTTGTCGTCGCCAAAAGCAAAAGTCGCCGCTGAAATATTTGGTCTAAATTAATTGCAGATTCTTATCTCTATCAATTCCATCAAAACACAAAAACGATTTCTTATCTCTTACCTCTTTCAAATCGCCATTTTCGCAGCTTTGTGGATATTTTTTTCAATTTTTGTTTCCTCCACCACCATTATCACTCCAAAAATCGTCTACCACCACCAAACCGCCACCACTCCACCAAACCTCCACCAAAGCGCCACCAAACATCCACCATCACCACCAATTCCGCCATTCCTCCTCCACCATCTAGGTTTGTTTCTTTTTCTTTTTCTTTTTCTTTTTCACAAACATAATTATTTTGTTCATTTTGTAATTTGTTAGATTATTAATTTGGGAATTATTTTGTTAGATATTTTTCTCACCTATCCGGTTATTGACTTTATTGAGCATCTCTATTAAAGGTTAGTATCAAAATTAATTTTGGTTCTATTTTTGCTAATAAGAATTTGTATAGTTAGTATGTATATAAGTTTGTATAATCTTTAATATAATATAAAAGAGGGGCCTTAAATGCCACATGGCGAAGCAAGATCCGTTGGATGGATTAACCTCTTTAATGTCAGCCGTTAGATCAGATTGATGATGTCATCAAATATTATTTTCATTTTACACCCTCTTACAATACATAATTACATTCTCTCTTTTATCCAATCTCTACTCAAATAAAAAACATAATTATAATTTATTTATAGAATCATTTAATTTAGAATATAATTTACCTTATTATTATTCTAAAATCTCCATACACAAAATATCAAACCATGTGTATTGTTTGAGCAAATAGTGGCAGGCTCAGTAACTTGGGTGTTTGGTGTTCAACCTCTTGACCTCCTGCTAAGCAGTGCAAACCTATCAAGCTCTTGGCGAGCCTAAGGTGGTCAAGTGGTTGGTTGAAGAAGGTGATCGGAATATGATTACTACGGCAAGTAGGTATTCTGGTGAGATAATACTGTGTGTGTGGAGAGGATGGAATGTTAGTGTCCTTTTGAACTGCATCAGGGTAGGGTATTTATACCCAACAATCCCCAACATGGGAAACGGTTGTCCATAAAGGCTTATCATGGCTCTTGAATGCTATTCATGGGGTTCCAACGTTCGTGACTTTATTGTCATCATAATGATGCCAACGGTCTGAATCCTAAGGCAGGAGCTTAAGACCGTCTGGCACAGTGCTTAGAGGGAAAAGCAATGAAGTCAAGGACCAGGAACCCGGGAGCCAGGAGATCGGGAGCCGAGAGGCCGGGAGCCGGGAGCCGGAAACCTGGAGGCCGGGAGCCAGAAGGCCGAGAGCCGGAAGGCCAGGAGCCGGGAGGCGGGAGCTGAGAGCCGGAAGGCCGGGAGCCGGGAGGCCGGGAGCCGGAAGGCCGGGAGGCCGAGAGCCGGGAGCCGGAAGGCCGGGAGCCAGAAGGCCGAGAGCCGGAAGGCCAGGAGCCGGGAGCCGGGAGGCCGAGAGCCGGGAGCCGGAAGGCCGAGAGCCGGGAGCCGGAAGGCCGGGAGCCAGAAGGCCGAGAGCCGGAAGGCCGGGAGCCAGAAGGCCGAGAGCCGGGAGGCCGGGAGGCCGAGAGGCCGAGGTGGAAGGGACTAAGAGCCTTTCCTTGATGTAGAAGGGACTTAGCCTTTATACTGTGTTGTGTTAGCTTTTTAGGGCTTATAGGCTATATGTATCGAGCCTATTCCCTACTAACACTATCATGCCCCCCAGTTAGGTTTTAAAATGGTTTTTTGAAGCCTAGCTTTTTTTTTTTTTTTTTTTTTTTTTTTGTTCTTATTGTCTCTTCCGGCTATTTTTTGGCCATGCCTTTCTTGGCCGCTTGAGGTTGCCTTGAGTAGTTCTGACCGAGGCCATGTCCAATGTGTCTTTTGAAAAATAATGTTTTATTGGGTGATCAAGCCAATAACACATTTTTAACCTGTTATCTTGGATGTTGTGTGACACCATCTTGGGTGTGCGTAAGAGTAATTATATTGAGTTGTGTCTATGACAATCATTTGAGTACCTATGGTTCTTTTGCATTCCGATGACATAGCTAGATGTTGGCATCTCATGTATATTTCATATCGTGCCGATGACACTTTTGTTGGTTAACCTTCAATTTGTTTTACTCGCGAGTGATGTCGCTTCCCAATGAGAAGTGCTTGCCTTTTCCCGGTAGGTAAAAAGACGAATATGTGATTGCATGTTTGGCGTAGATTTAAGATGTCTATATGTGCCTTTTGCTAAATTTCCCTCCAAACGTAGTTTGGGGTGGTGCATCAGGTTTGTTGCCTTGTGGGATACATAGATCAGACCACTTTGTATTTTGAGGTGCATTGCTGTGAATGACTCCTTGAAGAGCGTTTTCTTATGGTTGGCCAAATCCCTGATGAGTGAGTTGGCCAAATACCAAAGTTTGCCAGATTTCCCAGATATCCAGACTTGGCATCCAGACTGGCCGGCTGTTCTTGTTTTTTTTTTTTTTTTTTTTTTTTTAGTTAGCCGGCATATAGCCGGCACTTTTGTGCCGGCGACTTGGCTTGCTAGCCGACATATAGCCGGCACTTTTGTGTCGGCGACTTTGGTATGGTAGCCGGCATATAGCCGGCACTTTTGTGCCGGCGACTTTGGCATGGTAGCCGGCATATAGCCGGCACTTTTGTGCCGGCGACTTTGGCTTGGTAGCCGGCATATAGCCGACACTTTTGTGCCGGCGACTTTGGCATGGTAGCCGGCATATAGCCGGCACTTTTGTGCCGGCGACTTTGGCTTGGTAGCCGGCATATAGCCGGCACTTTTGTGCCGGCGACTTTGGCTTGGTAGCCGGCATATAGCCGGCACTTTTGTGCCGGCGACTTTGGCTTGGTAGCCGGCATATAGCCGGCACTTTTGTGCCGGCGAAAATTTTTTTTGCCTTTTTTTTTTTTTTTTTTAAAACTTTCAGCATTGAAACAACTGTTGGCTAGGCACATCCGGACGGGTGTTGTGGTTGCAAGTGCTGACAATCAGCAATAGTATGTAAATATTAAATGTAGCACCTCTTTAGATTCATTGCATTCCATGTCCTGGGTAATGGTTGTCCATCTAAGTCAGACAGGGTGTAGGAGCCAGTTCCATGTGCTTCAAAGACACTATATGGGCCTTCCCATGTGGGACCCAACTTGCCCAAGTTTTCGGTCCTGCTAGCTTCATTCTTCCGCCATACGAGATCTCCCACTTTAAAAGATGTGTGTCGGACTCTTTGGTTATAATACTTAGCCATCTGTCTATGGCTTTCTGCTTGTCGGATGAGAGATATTTCTCTTCGCTCCTCGATGATATTCAAGTTCTCTCTTAGGGCTTCTTCATTTAGCTCCGGATTGAAATGAAGAGTCCGGTGAGTAGGGATTGTAAGTTCTGGTGGGATAACTGCCTCAGTGCCATAGACTAGGCTGAAAGGGGTTTCAGATGTAGTTCTGCCGGGGGAAGTTCTATGTGCCCAAAGAATGCCTGGGATTTCGTCTACCCATGCCTTTGCATATTTTCCCAATCTGGCCTTAATTCCCTTGACGATTGCTTTGTTCATGACTTCAACCTGACCATTAGCTTGTGGGTGTGCCACAGAGGTGAATCGTTGTTGGATATCCATATCCTGACACCAAGTCTTAAATGGGTTATCTGCAAATTGTTTTCCATTATCACTGACTAGGACGTGTGGAACTCCAAAGCGACATACTATTTGTTCCCAAACGAAGCTTATCATTCGAGGCCCGGTGATAGTTGCCAAGGGCTTAGCTTCAATCCATTTTGTGAAATAGTCCACAGCCACTAAAAGGTATTTAACATTGCCTACCCCAGGGGGGAATGGTCCGACAATGTCGATTCCCCATTTGAAGAATGGCCATGCGCTAGTCACTGGAATGAGGTCCTGCTTTGGCATTTTTGCATGATTCACATTTTTCAATTTCTTCCTTTGCATCTCTGTGCATGGATGGCCAGAAGTATCCAAGTCTCATGACCTTAGTGGTTACCGAACGAGGGCCTGCATGCATGCCACAACTTCCACCATGTACATCCTGAATTAGATCCTTTGCTTGTGTTGGGCCGACACATCTTAGATGTGGACCCAAAAAAGACTTCCTAAACAGGTAGTTGTCTATGAGGAGATACATTGGTGCTTTCATTCTGATTTTCCTTGCTAGTTGTTTGTCTTCCGGGAGTTGTCCATTCTGAAGGAAGTTTTTTATTGGAGTCATCCAACAGTCTTCCTCCGTTATTGCGGCCACTTCCTTTGTTGGCACTATGGATTTCTCAGTTAGGACTTCCACCAACAATTCTTTCTTGAGGTGGGCGAAGGAGGATGCTGCAAGTTTGCTCAATGCATCTGCTATTTTGTTACGGTTTCTTGGCACTTGCTCTATGGTAAATTTTGAGAAGTCCGAAATGATTTTTCTGGTTTCTTCCAAGTATTGTTGCATGGAAGTTTGATTTTCTTCATAGCTACCATTGATATGATTAGCTACCAACTGGGAGTCCACAAAAGCTTCTATATTTTGAACTCCCATCTTTCTAGCTATTCGTAGCCCTGATAAGAGAGCTTCATATTCGGCTTCATTGTTGGTTGCCGGGAAGTCAAACTTAAGGGCGTAGGTATACTCGTTTTTATCTGGATCTGTGAGTATGAGACCAGCTCCTGACCCTTCTAGGCTGGATGCGCCATCTGTGAAGAGGGTCCAAGGAGGGCTGTCTGTCACTAATGGATCCTTTGGTTCTTCCATTCCTTCGATTTCAGCCAGGAAATCTGCCAAGATTTGTCCTTTCATCGAGTTTCGAGGTTGGAAAGAAATTTCATGTTCTCCCAGTTCAATTGCCCATTTTGCTAATCGTCCCGACACTTCTGGTTTACCCAATATTTGTTTGATTGGTTTGTCTGTTAGCACTTGGATGGGATGTCCTTGAAAATATCTCCTCAAACGTCTAGACGCATGAACCAAAGAGAGTGCCAATTTTTCCAAACATGGATAATTAACCTCTGGGCCTTTCAGTGCCCTACTGATGAAATAGATCGGCATTTGTGAGTCGCCCCGTTGGGCTACTAAAACTGCGCTTACACATTCCTTGGAAGCAGCCAAGTATATAGTTAGTGTCTCCCCAGCTATTGGAGCCGTGAGTGTTGGGAGATTGGCCATGAATTTCTTCATTTCTTGAAATGCCACTTCTGCTTCTTCGGACCATGAGAAGTCTTTTTTCCGAATGCATCCCTTTAAGGTATTAAAGAAAGGGAGGGATCGATCTGCGGCTTTGGACAAGAAACGGCTAAGTGCTGCTAGCTTGCCATTTAGGCTTTGGACTTGCTTTTTGGTGGAAGGAGATGGCATGTCAATGACTGCCTGAACCTTCTTAGGATTGACTTTGATGCCATTAGGTGTAACAATATGTCCCAAGAATTTTCCTTCCTCCATGCCAAAACTACACTTGGATGGATTAAGCTTCATGTTAATATTACGTAATGTTTGGAAAGTTTCCAGGATATCAGCCAACATGATGTCTTCCGTATTGCTTTTGATAACTATGTCATCTACATAGGCTTCTATGTTCCTTCCCACTTGATTTTTGAAAGTTTCATCTATTAGACGTTGATAGGTTGCTCCAGCGTTTTTCAAGCCAAATGGCATTTTTTGGAAACAAAATATGCCTTGGTCTGTGTGAAAAGCTGTTTTGTCTTCATCACCTTTTTTCATACAAATTTGGTGATAACCTTTATATGCATCTAAAAAGCATTTGAGTCTAAATCTATCTAAGGATTCCACTTTCCAATCGATTTCTGGTAAAGGATAGTTGTCCTTTGGACAAGCTTTGTTAATGTCTTTGAAATCAACGCATAATCTCCAAGAACCATCTCCCTTCTTTACCATAACTGGATTAGCAATCCAAGTTTGGTATTTTACCTCTCTGACAATCCCTGCTTCGACCATTTTGTTTACTTGGTCACATGCAGATTTACTACGATCCGGGGCCATGCCTCGTTTTTTCTGTCGGATTGGCACAATATTGGGATTCGCGTTTAGGGAATGCTCTGCTAGTTCCCTTGGGACACCAGTCATGTCTGATGTCTGCCATGCAAAGACATCAAGGTTTGATTCTAGTAACGCTATGAGTTTAGTCTTTGTCTGTGTTGGGAGTTGTGAACCAATGGTCACTGGTTGTTCAGGGAAATGTTTATTAATAATAACTTTTTGTTCCGGACCATCAATGATTTCCATTGCCGGATCACTTTTGGGACCCTCTACCAGTTTTGGTTTCTCTGCCTGTTTGCACTCTTTAGGCCATGACGTTCTAGCCCTGACTGTGGCTATGCCAGCTGGGGTAGGGAACTTTATCATGCCATGAATGGTTGATGGAATTGCTCCAAATTTTTGTAATGCAGGCCTGCCCAGTAGGACATTGTAGGCCGATGGTGCTTCAATGATTGCAAAATTAATCATTTCTAACCTATAGTGTGGATATTCTCCTAACATCATGTTTATTGCTACCTCTCCGATTGGCCAATGCGTCTCCCCTGAAAACCCCACTAGAGGGAATTGTGTTGGACGCTTTGAATTTTGTACTTTTTCAGGGAGCTGCCTAAAACAGTGGGCATAAATAATGTCCATTGAGCTCCCTGTATCAACATATGCCTTGCTCACTTCATAGTTGGCTAACCGGATTTGTATTACTACAGGGTTGATGGAAGGAGTTTCAATTGGTGGGAAGCAAATAGGCTCCCTCACCCAATCCAGAAGGACTGATGCCTTCCTTTTGCGAGATGTGGTTTCTTCCTGCGCCATGTATATGTGATTAGGTGGGGTGGTGGATGGGGTATTGGTGGTTGTCTTTGGCTTAAGTGAACCGATTTGTGATGAGGAATTTTCTTCCATGGAGAAGAAAAAAAAAATGGTGGTGAAACTAAGAAATGAAATGAAAAAAGATAGAAATGAAATGAGACACCGTTGCTAAAACGTGTCCCACGGATGGCGCCAATGTTTGAGCAAATAGTGGCAGGCTCAGTAACTTGGGTGTTTGGTGTTCAACCTCTTGACCTCCTGCTAAGCAGTGCAAACCTATCAAGCTCTTGGCGAGCCTAAGGTGGTCAAGTGGTTGGTTGAAGAAGGTGATCGGAATATGATTACTACGGCAAGTAGGTATTCTGGTGAGATAATACTGTGTGTGTGGAGAGGATGGAATGTTAGTGTCCTTTTGAACTGCATCAGGGTAGGGTATTTATACCCAACAATCCCCAACATGGGAAACGGTTGTCCATAAAGGCTTATCATGGCTCTTGAATGCTATTCATGGGGTTCCAACGTTCGTGACTTTATTGTCATCATAATGATACCAACGGTCTGAATCCTAAGGCAGGAGCTTAAGACCGTCTGGCACAGTGCTTAGAGGGAAAAGCAATGAAGTCAAGGACCAGGAACCCGGGAGCCAGGAGATCGGGAGCCGAGAGGCCGGGAGCCGGGAGCCGGAAACCTGGAGGCCGGGAGCCAGAAGGCCGAGAGCCGGAAGGCCAGGAGCCGGGAGGCGGGAGCTGAGAGCCGGAAAGCCGGGAGCCGGGAGGCCGGGAGCCGGAAGGCCGAGAGCCGGGAGCCGGAAGGCCGGGAGCCAGAAGGCCGAGAGCCGGAAGGCCAGGAGCCGGGAGCCGGGAGGCCGGGAGGCCGAGAGCCGGGAGCCGGAAGGCCGAGAGCCGGGAGCCGGAAGGCCGGGAGCCAGAAGGCCGAGAGCCGGAAGGCCGGGAGCCAGAAGGCCGAGAGCCGGAAGGCCAGGAGCCGGGAGCCGGGAGGCCGGGAGGCCGAGAGGCCGAGGTGGAAGGGACTAAGAGCCTTTCCTTGATGTAGAAGGGACTTAGCCTTTATACTGTGTTGTGTTAGCTTTTTAGGGCTTATAGGCTATATGTATCGAGCCTATTCCCTACTAACACTATCATGTATAAAAATAAAGGTGTATATGTTATTATAACTATAAACAATATGTGTATAAATGTAAAAGTATATATATATATATATATATTATACGTACAACACTATTTTCTCATAATAAATTAAAATCTACATAAAAATAAAATTTATGATTCAATTTTTATTTTTTTCCGCGTTATCGCGGGACAATAATCTAGTATAGTTTATATCATAAATTAAATGATTTTTAGTTGATAGAATATGAATGTAAAGAATTTGTATGAATCAAATTGTATGATTTTTATAATATGATAGAAGTTATATGAATTAAATTGTATAATTTGAATGTGTAGAATTGTATGATTTGTATGTATAAAATTGTATGATTTGAATGTATAGAATTGTATGTATAAAATTGTATGATTTTTACTTAGTAGTTATTTGATAAATTGTATAGAATTGTATGGTTTGTATGTATATAATTTTGTATAATGTAGGTTTAGTGATTAATTTCGGAGTAATGATACCTTAGGTCTGAAATTAATCGATCCCGTAGAATACCCGTCCGAAATTAATTTATTAGAAATTAATTTCGGAAAGTCCCCATTTTGGGACTACTTTTTGAATGGTTTGTC
This sequence comes from Senecio squalidus, assembly GCA_910822075.1. Taxonomy (NCBI): domain Eukaryota; kingdom Viridiplantae; phylum Streptophyta; class Magnoliopsida; order Asterales; family Asteraceae; genus Senecio; species Senecio squalidus. Next base: position 518,948 of record CAJVGC010000592.1, read on the forward strand.
CCATTTAGGATATGAATGTGTATAATTGATATATTTGAGAAAAATTTGGTTAACATTTTTCCTTTACTCCTACGAATATGTGTTCAATACACATGTTTGGGGAGTTAAAGAGAAATGCTGCCAAATTGTTCTTAAATAGTATATCAATTATACACATCTATATATGAGCCAAAACATTCAAAGAGTGGGTTAGGTTGCCTTCCATTGTTGGACTACCCGGCTTTGTAGAAATCGTAGTGATGTTTTTGACAACTTGATTAAATTATATAAAAAATAGTATATAGTTCTTACACAAATTTGAACAAATCTTACATCCGCAGAAATGACTATTGATAAGAGTTGGATTTATATTAGAAATCGTATTTCCCCCGAATTTCAAACCGGTCTTGAAGCGTTTATCGAAAGGTGTAAGAACCACTTGAATCAAGAAGGTGAATGTATTTTCCTATGTGACATGTGTGGTAATAGAAGATGGGGTACCCATATACAAGTTGATTATCATATAGAAAAAAACGGGTTTGTCGAGTCTTATGAGACGTGGACATATCACGGTGAAGAAATAGATCCGTATATAGTACATGACTCACCTCCCCAAATGGTAGATGTATTGAACGATGTTCGTCAAGAGAATACTGCCAATGAACACGAAACCGATACCAATGAGACAAGTAATGATTCTACTGACGATCCGAGTGATACAAATTACGATCTTGATAAATTACTAGCTTTTGCTGAAACCGAGTGATACACGAACTTGAGTATAGTTGGTCAATCATCGACAATTGAAATTATTTCTACAACAACCCATAACGATGATTTTATTGATGACGTTGATGTTGATGCTAATGTTATTGATGATTCAGAACCCGAATATGTCGATTCTGATAATGAATGCGAACCGGATATTGTTTATTCTAGCGATGAGGCAGATTGATTTGTAATTGTTATATATAATATGTAAAAGAATTGAAATGAAATGAAATTGTTATTGTTTTAGTTGTTTAATCATGTTTTTTCTATGTTGGTTCATTTATATAGTTGTTACTTACTACACATATCATTGTTCTGTTTATTGTATTTGTTCTATACATATGACTTCAGTCGCTCACGGAGGAGATGCTGGTGCTGATCCACCCGTCCTTGGGATCCGCCAAGGGGTCATATTGGTAAGAAAATATTATTTGTTGGTTTAATTATGTTTGTTTTATATTTCCTTTTTGCTTTTAATTTGTTCATTTGAATTTTCCAGGTCCTGTAAAGAAGAAACGTGGAAAAACCACAAACAAAAAATTGCGTGATCTTTGGAAGGCAAATAAGAAAAAGCCTTTGGAGATCAGGTTTGATACCAGAGATCAGCAGACTTGTAAGCCCATTGGGCCGTACGGTCAGAATTTCATTATTTGGTTGGTTCCTTGGTGAAGGACAACACATTTCCAAAACATTACGAGAGTTGGGCAAAAGTGCCAATAGTTGACAAGGCGTTGATACTTCCGAAGTAGAGGTTTGTTTTGGTTTTTATTACATTTTTGAATATTTATTAAATCTATACATTCTAACTATTTTTTTTTAAATTGTAGAAATACTTCGACATGAAAAAGTGGTTTAATGGTGGTCAGGAGGAGATTTGGGCTAGAGCCGGGTTGGAATGGACTTGTAAAGATAGATATAGGGATGCTAAACATACGTTCAAAAGGGATCATTTAATTAAACTAGGTGGGTACGAGAATGTTGATTTTCTTAGGGAAAATCCCCCACTAGGGGTTGATTACGAGCGCGTTTGGCTTCCGTTTATGGACCGGGTGACAAACCCGAAGCACATGAGCGTTGTAGAGAAAAACGCCATAAAAAGGAGCAAGCAAAAGTTTGCAAGTAAGCATGGAAGTCCGTCCTATGCGATGAGGAGGGACAAAAGGGTAAATAACTTTTTAATTCTTAGTTTTAATATTATTCATATATTTTGTGTTTAATTTGATATTATATTAATTTATTTCATTTGTTTGAAGCGGGAGGAAGACCCGGGGAAGAACTATCCAAGTCTTATCGATAATTATCAAGAAATGCATACGGATAGAAGAGATGGCACTTGGGTCTCGGATGAAGCGTGCGATTTGCATGTAAGTAATTAAGGTAAAATGGTAAAAACGGGTAAAATGGGTCAAAGTGGGAAAAATGGGTTAAATGGATAAAACGGGTCAAAGTGGGCGAAATGGGTTAAATGGAAAAAATGGGTCAAAGTGGACAAAATGGATAAAACGGGTCAAAGTGGGCGAAATGGGTTAAATGGAAAAATGGGTCGCAGTGGACAAAATGGGTTAAATGTATATAACGGGTCAATGTGCGCGAAGATGGGTAAAATGGGTCAAAGTGGACAAAATGGGTTAAATGTATATAACGAGTCAATGTGGACGAAATGGGTAAAATGAGAATAAACATGGTTAAAATTGGTCATTTGAGTCAAATGGGTCAAGTTGGGCGAAATGGGTGATATATTACAAACCAAATACTACTAACTTATAATTATTCTTATTTGGTTTATTTTTAAGCGAAAAATATTGGAATTGAGGACTAACTCACCCTCCGGTACAAGCGAAGAGGAAATATTGGAGGAGGTTTTGGGAACTCGAAGTGGACACAATCGAGGTCGGGGAAGAAAGTTACCGATTTCTATCACGGGAGGATCTTTGATGACTTCATCTTCGAGAGGAAAAGGGAAGGCTAAAATGCAAGAAGAAAATGTGGTGACTATGAGTGATTTCACCAAATACTTGCAAGCAATACAAGCCGCAAACCCGAACTTTGTTATTCCCGACTTTCCAACAAATAATCAAAACGAGGACGAGGAGAACGAGGAGGATAATGATGAAGATGATTGTTGAAGGTTTGTGTTTGAATAATATGGAACAATTTGTAGAATGTTTGTATTTGAATAATATCGAGCGTTTTATGTATTATCGCGAATATTTGCGAACAATTTGTTGAATGTTTTAATTAGTTTATGAGAATTTGGATTATTTGATTATTCATTTCCTTTTTAAATTTTGTTGGGAATAAGCTGTTTGGATCAAAATAAGCAGAAAGTCGGGAAATAAGCTGAATATCAGCTGCTGTATTTTTTTTTTGCTGTAGGACCTTCAACGACGATTTATCTTCGCCAAAGGCCTATTTAAATAATATTAAATAATTAAATAAATAATATTAAATAAATAATATTTAATAAATAAATAATTAATTAATTAAATAAATAATTAAAAAATAATAATTAAACATTAAATAAATAAACAATCACGATTTGAAAAAGTCAAAGTGGGCCCGCTGCTCAAAGAATGTTTTCTCCGGCCTTTCCAATTGAAAAATCCATACTTCCAACTCGGATATGGCTTGATATGGTGGAAAATAATGCAACAATTGATGTTGATGACTATCAATGTCCATTCCCTATTTTTCTCTCGATCATTAAATACCATCCATGGGGAATCTTTCTTGCCAATCATCCAAAAGTGCCAAGAGTTTATCTGCAAAATATGTGGCATCACATGAAGTATCAAGCATCGGATAATTGTAATCCCGAAAAACCGATTAAGGAAGCTTTGATTTGTGATTTTCAAGTTTGTCATCTAGAGTTGACAGTTGCAGAGTTTCAGAGAGTTCTATCTTTACCGTCATATTCCGAGTTTGAACCGGTTCCGCAATAGGACGAAGATCTATTTCCGTATATTTTTGAACTGGGTTATCAAGGAGAGTTATCATCTTTGAATTTAGATTGGGATTTAATTCCTAGACGTTGGCAATTCTTCTTCAATTGATGGTGCACAATCTTACGTCAAAGGAGCGTGGGAAAGATTATGCGAACAGGGTCACAGTTCTCATGTGGATCACGTTTATTTTCAAAAATAAATATGATGTAGCGCGACTCATTTTTGATGATTTACGAGAATTCATTACTAGACTGGAAAAGTATTTTAAACAAGCGGAGAAGAAGGATGAGGAATCTTTGATCCCTCCGAAAAAAGTGCTTAAGCGGAATAAAAGGAGATGAAGAAGCCATATATTCCTTATCAAAGATTTCTTCAAACGATTGTAGCAAGGGTTCTTCGTAATGCTCCCGGCGATTTGAATAGACGTATTGGCGATCATATGTATCCGAAGTTCTTTACTCATGTATTTCGATCACGTCAATTAGCAACGGAGGAAGAAGGAATGCCGATTCCCGATCATTTGCTCAATCATATACCAAATGGAGATTCTCACTTACTTGCCTATAGGAATTCATTAGCTCGTACGGATCAATCAGAACCGATTATTCCTTCCCCACGAGTAATAGCGCCTACCCAAAGTGAGGGTTTAGATTTAGGGGAGCGAGATGATGAGGAGCTTAATATTGGTGGGAATGATGATAACGATGATGATGGAAATGATGATGTAGGGGGTGACGGGAGAATTGTGGTTGTACAAACACCAGTACACACTCCGTCGGTACTTGTACTTGCGAGTCTTTCGGGCACAAATGAGGAAGGAGTTGAAAAAAATGTGAGTGTGGTTGAGCGAAAAAAGAGTGGGGACAAAAAGAAACGAAAAAGATCCCCATCCGATCCTAGGCATAGACACCAGGGCACCAAGTCTTCTACTCTCCGTCGTGAGGCGACAGAGAGTATTGAAAAAGACGTTGACTCCCCACCGACGCAAATGGCGGATACCCCCCTTCACCACTCATTATCCCCACTGGGTAATGTTTCAAAAGGCACAGGACAAAACCCAAGTCAACTAACGTCCACTCCTTCGGAGCCGGATGTTATTTAAAAAGAGAGTCAAAATCCCAGACTCTCGACATCTATTGCACATGAGTCATCGAGTCCCCCTAACTTAGAAATTTTATCTAGGGTTGCACTTGATTATAGTAGTCTTAGTGGCACTAGCGGAACGGTTATAGGACGTTCACAATCCGAACGCTTCCAAGGATTGACCGGAAATCCTGCCTCCGTCAACATTACGCCAGCGGTCGAAGCAGGTTTTTCTAGTGGTGCCTTTGTGTCATCCTTAAATACGGCAATGAGTAATCTAAGTGATCTTGGTTTTGAGCCATGGATGATCGAGCTTGCTCGAAATTCTATACCTTACCCGAGTTCCAACAGCAAAAATAAAGAGGTGGATGAGCTTGATCCGGTGAAACGAATCCGTTATCATCTGGATGTGATTGAAATAAACGAACGATTCCGGTCGATGATCGCGAGGATAGGTTAATTCATCCGAGGCCATATTTGTTTCTGATACTTCCACCACCTTCCTCAACAACGGTTTCGGTGCTTACAAAGTCAAAGAAAAGGAGGGTTAAGTGCAAATTGTCAACCATAGTTGAAACTCCGGAAACCGAGGAAGAACTTCATGAAACTAAACCAGAACTACCATCAACGGATCTTCGATCATATTATGAAGTGGTTAAGGAATTTCTGAAGACTCTTCCTCATGGGTTAATAGAAGAAACTTTACTTGAGAAGATTCTTTATAAGGAACCGCATTCGATTCGGGATGTTATGATTATGGATGCGATTGCTCTTGATCGTGATTATAAATCGAAAAGTTTAGAATAGCTATTTGATCGTGAACAAGAGGATCTTGAATATGGTATAACCAAGTACAAAGCCTTGAAATCAAATTGTCGTGCTCAGGCCAAGGATAATAAACGTCGACATTCGGGTGATGATCCTGATGATCAACCGAATGAGGGGGGAAATGAGAGACGTTTAAAGAAGATTAAGTTAGAAAAGGCGGCGGCTTTGGGGTCAATTAAAGAAGGAAATAAAGATGTGGTAAGTCTTGATGATGATAATGAATTGATTGATGAAGAGATTGAGATGGAAAAGTCGGATCAGGTTCAAAACGAAGAAATAAATGAACAAGAAAAAGTGGTAAAAGAAGGGAACAAAGATCGAGACGTTTAAGATCTTTACCACAGTGCAATGATACTTGAAAAAGATGAAGATTTCAATCCGTCGATTAGAAAAGTTATTTGTGTACGACTTAGAGAACAAAGAAAGTTTGATGAAAGCAATAAAGGCGATTGGAGATTGAGGAAGTATGATTTTGAAAATAGATTGATGCAACGGGATGTAAAAGATCTCCATGATGAAGACATGCAAAGAGAAATAACGAGGTTGCAAGATGAACACAAGGAACTTTACAAATATGCTTTATCGAATGATCCTTGTCTTCCAAAGTATGATGATATTGATCTTGAAGAAAAAAAAAGGGTACATAAAAGAATAAACAAACCATTCATGGAAGATCAAGTTAAAGATTTCTTTGTTCAAACTCCAAAAAGGGTAGAACCGGCTATATAAAAGAATAAACAACAAAGGAATAAACAGAAAAGGAAAAAGAGTTGTGGAGCAAGTTCAAGCACTTCATTCATGAAAAGCGTAAAGGGGTTGACAAAGTATATTCGGTTCATGGAATCTCAGATGTTAGAGATATTAGCTCAAAGTTTTATAATGGAATCGAATATGCGACATTCAAAGTTGCAAGAATTAATGAAAGGTCAACAACTTTACCGAAGCAGATTTTAATGATCTTAGTCGAAATGATATAGAGTGGCTCTTCATGTCGATGAAAAGATGGTCGAATAAAAGGCGTTCAAAGATTTTCCGAATCTAGAGTAAAACGCTTTATGGAAGGAAAAGTTGAGGAAGGAACATACTTTGACTTTCAAATTTCCCTTGAAAGCGGAAGAGGAAAAGTGAACTTGGTTTCTCCACAACAAAAATTCTTGCTAAAACATGTAAGGAAATGGGCGATAGTGAATATTGGCGATAAAGGGATTATCTACTCAAGCCCACATTGGAGTGAAAATGTTGTAATGCTATTCAAGGAAGTACATCATTTCTCAACATGCACACTACATTTGATCAAAGGCGAGATAGAAACCATTATAAAAAATGGTGATGAAAATAACAGCGCAAACTTTGATGGCTATACTACAATCAAAGCTCGAAGACAATATGAAATGTAACAAGAAAGAGATGAATGTGCAAAACTTTATCCCGAGTTCAAAGAAAAAGAATCTTCAACAACTTAATCCCAAGCTCAAAAAGATCAAGCATCTGAAGAATAAGAAACTCCAACTCAAGAATCGAAGAAATGAAGGTTATCATAAGATTTTGAAATGTATTGTAAAACGTTTAATAATTACTTTTTTAGAAACGATATTAAAGGGGGAAATTGAAGAGATTAGATTTAGTTAATATGGTTTCTAGAAGGTAATTGTATCATGTAATGAATGTTTACCCTTTTCTTATAAATAGGTAAGGGATGTGATATAATAATATGACTTTTGGTTGATTCTCATACCTAACACTAATTGATATGTCTAGATCAACCTGATGCATTGCATATTTGTACCTTATAAATAGAATGTATAACATTTTTTCCCTCTCTTCAAATACAATACACAATGAACATCCATCTAATGGGTAGTGATATCCACACAACAAACAATTATTTTACCCCTTTATCTAATTTAACACATTTACTGAAATTTATCGTTCAAAACCAAGAAATCAAATCGGCCAAACTCTTCATCACACCAACAGCTAATTACGCCGACGACCATCTTTATCTTCCGCATATGCCGCCGTCACGGTCTTACCCTTTTGGTTAACACAGTTCTTTTTTATTTAGTGAATCGGGATACAAGTGGTCATCAACATTGAAATGGCTACTTTCAAACTACGCAGTCTACTCCAAAATAAAACCGTAAATGCAACTTCGGTTTGTTGCTTATTTGAGTCATGCGTTGTCATAACAGCCATCGATACCCTTGTCTACTTAGTCATTGCTTTCACCAATTTAATTACATTTGTTTATTGTTTGATTATATTTTATATATATGTGCATCTATATAATGGGTCAAGTATGTCGTCTAATTTGGTCCATTATTATGATTATGGTTAGAGTTTATTATAGTCTGGTTTTAGTGTGTTTATTTGATTATTACATTTTCAATTTAATATGATTTTACATGGATTTGTTGACCAAACTTATTTTAAATTTCAAGTATATAGATGTTTCAGATTTGTATTTGCGTTTATGAGCTTTAGGGTGGAAGACGGTTAAGGATTGGAGGTAAGATTAGTACAAATTCAAGGGTTAAAGGGTAAAAGTATATAAGGGTAATAGGGTCTAATTAAAGTAAATTGCTGGGAATGGCTAACTTTTGTTGTGTAAATATCAATTTCTCTATTTAATACATTAAAGTAATTGTTAGATCTATCAAATAGGTATATCTATCATCTTCCTTAAAAGATATTAGTTAAAGATGATTACATATGATGGTTTGCAAGTGCACGATAACGTTATAGAAACAAATGGGAATTAAAAGAAAATATGTGTCGGTCTCATTTGAATGTTGAAATTGAACTATTCAAAGTCCACTCTTGTATATCAACACAAATAGTTTTGTTTAATGTGTTACGTAATATATGTTTTAAATTAAAATGAAAGATTTTTTGTTGTTGAGTTTATTATAACTCAAAGTTTTTTCATAAGTTTTTTTAAATAGTTGAAGTTTCAAGACTCGTCAGAACTTATATTTTTAATAAACTCGTCGAATCAAACAAAACTTATTAAGTGACTTATCATAAAAGATTAACTTAAATCTCAATAATTTCTTAAAAACATCTTCATCAAATATATCCTAAGCCACTTAAAGTAACTTATAAAATGGCCTTATAAGAAAAAAAAATAAGCTTAATATAACTATTATAAGAAAAAAATAAGCTTAATATAACTATGATACGTGGTTGTCGAGTATGTGGTAGATAGTAGCAAGAAATTTTAGTAAGATAAGGAAATGTAGTATTTAACTATTAACTAACTCTAAATAAATAATTAAAAAAATAAACAATATTTTTACATTTTATTTAATATGTTTACTTTCGTCATCTTTTGTTTTTATATTATTATTTTGAAGATGATACTTGCTCTTTTGGACGAAGGAATTGATTATCTCATTTTAATAGATTTATTTAATCATTCTATTATTGGAGAAGTTGACGGGTAACCTAATCTTATTTTACATAAGAAAGTGAAAATTTATCCCTAAATGAAGTTGCAATTAGGTTGGATTGGCATTAAGATAAGGTTTAATAAAATGTTAATTAATCGATATTAAACAAGACAGCTAGTGCATAAAACTTATATTTATATATAAATAAAAATGCCCATTAATTCCATATAAATTCAAAATAAGAATAATGGTTATACAGTCATATATCCTTACAAATAGTGATGACAAAAAGAATATGAATACGAGACATTCTTTTGACTATGCTGTTTGATACCTTTCATTTCACATATCTACTATTCGACCAATGTCACTTAATATAAACTACTGTTACCAACAAAATCACATAAACATTCTTTTTGACACAATGGTGACCCATATTTAGGCAAAATAGTTTGAAACCTATCGGTGGTTGAGATCCTTTAACATTATTAAAATATTTTTAGATTAAAATAACCAATTACAACTCTTAATTTTATAAGTCTATATATTTTAATTTATTTTTATTAAAAAATTGATTATCTCAAAACCGTAAATGTATTGATCGAATAAATTATACCATTAAAACGAGTATCATTTCCTCTTTCTATAAAGCACTAACTTGATATACTTTTGACGAAAATTTCTTCCTGGTTTTTTAACGAGTTTTAGAAAATTTATATTATAAAATCAAAGTTTTATCACATATGGTTTTAGTAGTTTGACTAATGATGTCTATATTTTTTTTTTCCGATCCTAGTTGAATATACATCACATAACATTTACAGGTTTTGACATTCACATATGGTGTTCATATCAAATATGATATATCCTTACGAATATCAACATTTGAACAAAAACGAAGAAAAAAAAAAGTCGTCAAAATTCGATTTTTTTCCCCGGGTCTATATAGATAATATTTCATATAATAGTGTTGTGGTTTAAAATTCACATTTAACGATTTTAGTATTTTTAAATCTACATTTTATATTAAAATCACATGTGATATAATCTTACGAGTTTAATCCTTTGTCCAAAAACAAAAAAAACAAAAGTTGTCAAAATTTGATTTATTTTCTCCGGGTTTATATAAATTATATAACATTTTTTTATTTTTGAAGTTTACTCATTTATTTTAAAATCTAATGTGATATTAACTTTACAATTTCAATACCCACCCGAAAATCCAAAAACTAAAACTCGTCAAATTTATATATGATCACTGCTCTAATTAAGGAGGAGAACACGACAGTAGCAACTATATAATTTGTTTTGTGTAACGATTAACAGTTTACAAGATAAAATAATTTAAAAAAATATTTCAAAGTAGATTTTTATTTTAATCTTAGTCATTGAATTGAAAATGGATACCTAGTTAAGATCAGGTCATTTGATCCTTAGAATCATTAGTATTCTTTATTGCTCTTTTCTCTAAAAGTTATAACAAAATGAAAACAAAAATACAATGGTCGCAACAATATATTTATATCTATGTAACCATTTAGAGATTAAAAGTTACTCCTTATGTCTTATAATAAGTATATACAATATATGTGATTTACCATTTTATATAACAATTACACTGTCCATTAAGATGTAGATATATTTGTTGATTGGTTGTCCTAAAAATTTATAGAAACCTCAAACCTAACATTTTTATTTTTGACCAAAAGCTAAAGCTAAACATAACATCATTTTGTGGTTAACCTCAATTTAGTTAACCTTTTTTTTAGTTAACCTTTGTTTCATTTCCTCGTTACAACGTACATTAAAAATATATCCCCCGTTAAAGAATATGTATAAATACATAAATTTCGGGTTAATAATATGTTAGTATTTGAATAGTTTTAGCAAATATGTGTCTGTAAATGCGTGAACCTACATGGTTGCACACATTGACATTTAGACATGACTATTCGTTTATTATTTACTAATTATTAATTAAATGAGTTAATTGTAATAATTAACAAATGGAAGGATGTGTTATGTAATTATGGATGTTTCCTAATTATAATTCAACTTGTTCTCCAAGACATTGTTTGGCTATATAAAGAACATCAAGTCCCTTATTTTTCCTACGTGAAATCGATTAGGCTTTCACCTAAATCAATTTTTTTTTCTTTTTTCCCTAGTCGATCGGCCAAGCACCCACACAAGTGTTTCAGTTTGTTTTAGAGTTCGAACAACAAGGGTTTCAAATACCTAGAAGGTGTAGTTCGAACATACGGTTTAAGCAAGCAAGCAAGACAAGAGTTGTGGTGATTATAACGCATACTAGCATACAAGTATGTTTCTAAAGAAGGTCTCGTGTACAAGCCTGTAGAGGGATTTCACTATAAATCTCAAACGAGGTAAATCAACAACAAATGTACAATTTTTAACATATTTAATACTTATTATGTTTTTGATTCTAACTTGCTTCTGTTGCATGTTGTTTGAAAATCTGATTAGATATATACCTATGGTGGTATCAGCCAGACCATAATTTAAGTTAACTAGTTAAAAACATCAAAAATTGGGGGGGGGGGGGGGGTGGTGTTTGGTTCGACCAAAAGAAGAAAACAGAATTTTTGAGTTGAAGCCCGACTGCGACGCAGTGTTTTGTGAGTGCGCCGGAGCGGGATGTTTTATAAAAAAAATTGTTAATTAAAAACTAAACCTAAAATACAATATTTGATGTTTAATTACCTTTGTTAAAATTTCATTAAGCAATAATCATAATCGTAAAACTACATGCATACTTTTACGAATATGATTAAGACTTTAGATATTTGTTCATTGAAATTGGATAAACATATTATTACACGAGATAACTGAATATGTGCGACACTTTACATAAATAGACTTCAAAATGTTATTTGCGGGAATTATTTGATAATTGAATTATATATGTATTAAATAACTTACGCAATCCATAATTGCTTATTTGAACGGACGTATGTGGTCCGTTTCCAAGCGAAACGGAAGTTATTTATATATATATATATATATATATATATATATATATATATATAAATATATATATATATATAATGACCTAGAGACCTTTTTCTATTTAGGACTCACCCAATTTGTTGTGTAGATTAATCATTTCATATTATTATTTTTGTCAAACGTTTTTTGAAAGAAATAAATTTTATTGTGACTAAGAATTTATTTAACGAATTTTTTGATTTATTTTGACTCTTTTATAAGTTCTAAAACGCATTGGGTTGGGTTTCACCGTAATTTGCTCATGTGACGGAACTTATTAAATTGCAAAATATATTAAAAAATCAAAACTTAAAAAACGTGTGATTGGTAATTCGTAATTAAATGCACATCCTCAGTGCATAATTTCCAACTAGGCTCACCTATATAAAGGACGATGTATAGGAAAGTTTGCGAATGTATTCTACTCCTAATGAGGTTAGATTTTAAGTGATTCTTTTTCATCCTCTACCCTGACTTGCTTTCCTAGTCGTACCTTGTGTAGAGCTACCGAAAGGTTTTACGATCATGGTGGTACATTTGATTATTACATACACTTGGTGTATAGGAATTAGGAAATCATAGAAACATGTATAAAACCAGTAATTAAAACGTTTTTGTTTTAAAACACTCAAATTATGTGACGAAGTTGTGTGCATGACTCTTCGTACATAGATTTTGTCACCCATGGAGTTAAGTCATATTGCTATCCATATTGCTTAGACAACTTGTACTTGCTCGTCATTCTACGTGAGACGTAGGTGAAGGGTATCAAAGGTGGATTACCACTCATCGTGAGACGGTGGTGGACTATCAGCAGTCTTCAGTTGGACGACTTAAATAGGGTTATGCAGTGAGATTGTAAACGTCGATGAAAATAAGATGCGATGAAACATGATTAATGTTACGATCACCATTTTGATGCTTGATCGAGCTATAACATTAAGTACCATAATTTAGGAATTGCATCGGTAAATGCAATTATTGAACGTCACTTACCTTTTGAGTATCCTTTAGTTCCTAGCAGATCAACTGATGGAACAGTGATATGTCATTTGGATCCTAGACTTAACGGAAATTAAACCATTGGTTTTACATTTCTGTTAGGAAATTCTATGTCGAAAGTACTAATGAGAACTTTCTATCTGTTTTGTAGAAATGACACAAAAATTTGCTACTGATGAGATTTTGAATGAAACCAAAACAAAGTTAAGAAGCAATAAGCTTTCTGGACCAAACTTTAATGATTGGTATCGATCACTGAGAATTTTCCTAAGAGTGATGGAAAGACTTGAGATCGTTACTTCACATATGATCTCTAACCCAAATGACAATGCTCCTCAAGGAGAAAAGTATCATTATAAGGCAACTTTTAATATTCGTAATGAAGTTGCTTGTCTCATGCTCAGTAGTATGACTCCTGAGTTATGTAAGCAATTTGAGAGAAAATGGACCGATCAGATGATCAATGAGCTGCGTGCATTGTATGAGAAACAATCTGGCCTTGAGCTAAATGACTTGATTCGAGATGTACATGCATGTAAACATGTATCTGGAAAACTAGTGGGGACTCATGTTCTAGCCATAAAAAGCTTGTTTGATCACTTAGATAGAATGCAATACTCATATCATGAACCTGTAGCTGTAAGCATTGTCCTCAAGTCTCTTTCACCGAAGTTTGAGGAGTTTACACCAACTATAACATGCAGAGTATGAAAAAGAGCATTAACGAACTCCATGCTATGCTGGTGGAATTCGAAAAGAGCATTTCCAAGAATAAGGTGAATGACAACCAAATCCTTGCGATTGGTGGTGGTCACGCCCAGAAAAGGAAGAAAAAGCAACCGCTACAAGCTAAGGGACAAATTTCTAAGACTAGTAAAAATAAACAAGTTGTTTATTCTTCCAAGCCTAAGAAAAACCCTCCAGCTAAAAAGGACAGGTTGTTAAAGATGATGGGTGTCACCATTGTGGTGAGATAGGACACTAGAAGAGTAATTGTCGTAAGTATCTATCTGAAGTGAAAAATAAGAAGAGAGTCGGCAATGTCGGATCTTTAGGTATTTTGACTATCGAATTATTTTCTTTTTTTTAAACAAATACATGGGTATATGACACTCGTTCTGGTACTCATATTTGAAACTCCTTATAGGGTTTTAGAGCAAAAAAGAAGCTGAATAATGGATCCTTGTATGTGTACGTCGGCAACGACATACGTGTAACAGTGGAAGCCATCGGAAGTTATGACTTACAATTACCCTCGGGCTTAATTTTTGTATTAGACAATTGTCCTTATGTTCCTTCAATAGTTAGGGGAATTGTTTTAGTTTCAGTATTGACAGATAATTGTTTTAATAATGCACTTACATATTTTGGTATTTCAATTTCAAAGAATAATATTCCTTATTTTAATTGTATTACTATTAATGGGATAGTTGAAATTGATTTTCATGATTGTCTTTCATATACTAATAATTCAATGTTTAATATAAGCACTAAAGGAGCCAATTCTAACTTGGACTCATCCTACCTATGGCATTGTCGTCTTGCACACATAGGCAAACACCGTATCGAAAGGCTTCAACGTGAATGGATTTTGAAATCAAGTGATGATCCATTTGATAGGTGTGAGTCTTGTGTATCGGAAAAATGGAAAGGAAACCCTTCTCGCATGAGAATCGAAGGGCAACCGACCTACTAGGAATCATACATAGTGACGTATGTGGTCCCTTTAGGCATATGTCTAGGAAAGGAGCTTACTACTTCGTAACACTTACGGATGATTTCAGCCTTTATGGTTATGTTTATTTACTTAAACATAAACATGAGGTGTATGAAACATTCAGAGTGTTACAAAACGAGGTAGAAAACCAACTCGAAAAAACCATCAAGATTATCCGATCGGATCGAGGTGGTGAATACTTAATCCTAGAGTTTAAGGATCATCTAAAAGCGCGTGGAATTGTCCAACATCTTACTCCTCCCTATACACCACAACATAATGGTGTATCGGAAAGGAGAAATCGAACCTTGCTTGATATGCTACAATCTATGATGAACCTTACAACTTTACAATTATATCTTTGGGATTATGCCTTAGAGTCTACTGTACGCATTCTCAACATGGTTCCAACTAAGAAGGTTGATAAGACACCATATGAAATATGGTATGGGATAGCCCCTAACCTATGATACTTAAAGGTTTGGGGATGTGAGGCACTCGTTAAAAGCGATACGCCTGACAAACTCGAGCAAAGATCTGTTAAGTGCATCTTCGTAGGATACCCAAAGGAAACAATGGGTTACTACTTCTATATTCCTGCCGAGAATACTGTGAAAGTTGCTCTGTATGTTGAGTTCTCCGAAACAAAGCTTATCGCTCAAGGAAACAGTGGGATAGTTGTAGAACTTGACGAGGTTCAGGAGGAAGATACATCACCTTCTACTCACAATGGTGATCAACAATTATTTTTTTTTGGGGGGGGGGGGGGGGGGGGGGGAAGAATTGAGCCTCAATCTGATCCTCAAGTTGCGATTGAGCTGCCTCGGTCTCGCACTCAAATTGTTGATGCTCCAATTCGTAGGTCCGAAAGGATAATACGTGTACCTAATAGATTGAACTTAAACGTTAATCTAGAGGAGGATGGCGTATCAGGGGATCTTAATGAACCTCAAACCTTGAAAGCTACATTATCAGGGCCCGACTCTAACAAATGGCTTAAGGTTGCGAATTTTGAGATGCAGTCCATGAAAGACAACAATGTTTGGTATTTGGTTGATCGTCTACCAAATACCAATACGGTGGGTTGTAAATGGTTCTTTAAAACAAAGACCAAAATGGATGGCAATATACACATCCATAAAGCTCCTCTCATGGCAAAAGGATTTACTCAAGTTTATGGAATAGACTATGAGGAAACCTTTCCCCCGGTGGCAGTCGTTAGGGCTATTGGAATTTTCTTAGCCATAGCGGCGTTCTATGACTATGAGATATTTAAAATGGATGTCAATACATCCTGACTCAATGGTTATCTAGACGACGACGTCTATATGAATCAGCCATAAGGTTTTATTGATCCATTACATCAAAACAAGGTGTGCAAGCTTAAAAATCCATTTATGGACTTAAGCTAGCATCACGGAGTTGGAATAAAAGATTTGATGAAGAAATAAAAAAAAGTTTGGTTTCGTTCAGAATTTCGATGATCCATGTGTATATCAAAAAGACACTGGGAGTAATGTTACTTTTCTAGTCTTATATGTAGATGACATATTGGTAATGGGAAACAACATTCCAATGCTTGAAGATGTTAAATCTTATCTTGGAAAGTGTTTTTCCATGAAAGACTTAAGAGAGGCAACATTTATTTTGGGAATCAAGATCTCGAGAGATAGATCTAAGCTCTTGATAGAGTTAAGTCATAATGCTTACATTGATAAGAACTAAAGCGATTTAGTATGGAAAGTTCCAACCCTGGATATTTACCGATACAAGATGGACTTAAACTTAGTATCAAGGATTGTGCTTCTACACCTCAAGAGGTGGAGCGTATGCAAAGGATACCATATGCTTCGGCTATAGGGTCTATTGTGTATGTGGTAAGATGCACAAGACATGATGTTTATTTTGCTCAAAACGTTAGAATCTAGGCGAAAGACACTGGATTGCTGTAAAGAACATACTGAAGTACCTTAAGGCTACTAAAGATATGGTCCTAGTGTATTGTGGAAATCCTGAGGCTGAGCTAAAAGTTACTGGTTATTGTGACGCCGAATTTCAGACTGACCATGATGACACCAAATCTTAAACTGGATATGTGTTCACCATGAATGGAGGAGCTGTAGTTTGGAAAAGCAAGAAGCAATCCACTACAGCCATGTCTGCAACGTAATCAGAGTACATAGTAGTTGCTGAAGCTGCAATGGAAGCTGTTTGGATCCGGAAATTTATTTATGGACTTGGTGTTGTTCCCACAGCCAAGTCTTCTATGGATATGTATTGCGACAACACTGGTGAAATTATCATAGCCAACAAACCTGGTGTTCAGAAAGGAGCTAGACACTTTCAGAGAAAATTTCACTATATTCGTGAGCAAGTCAATTAAGATGAAATTCGAGTACTCAAAGTTCACACGGATGATAACTTAGTAGATCACTTTGAGAAGGCTCTGTCAAAAACGAAGCTAACTCACTTAGTTGAGGGCGTAGGACTTCGTTTATCTAGTAATCACATGTAAATCCGTGAATTTAGTATTTGGATAAATAGATGTAATAAACAATTTTAGTTATGAATAAAATAATATTTGTGATATTTTGTTTTCATTTGTTATAATAATTGTTATCCTATTTTTCATGTTTTATCCTTGAATAATGTTATGTAATATTATTCTAAATATCTGTTGTCAGTTGGTCATATGGAATATGATTGAATTAAGACAATATCTTAGTGTTTAGTCATCTTGGCTCACTAACTCACATGGTATCCCACGTGAACTATTACTTATGGATCTTTGTCATTAAGTATAATTCATAAGGTTATTATCCTTAGACTTGAGATGCAAGTTTCTACACATGTACTTAGTGCATTACTTAATCATAGTCAATACTACTCCTGGTTAAGGGTGGCAAAAAGGCTATTTTTGTGAATGTTGCTGCCAGGTCTTGAAATCCTCAAAGCTCACAATCTATGTTAGGATTCAATAACGTGGAATTACAGGTTATTGACAAAGGTAAAGATAATTAGAAACAAGGAATCAACGAATCGAGAGATTTATTCAAAAGCCTTTAATTGGCGGGAAATTCAGTTACAGAGAAAATCTCTAACAAAACTCACACATTCTGCATGACTTTTACCCCTATTTATAGGCTATTCTAACTAACTATTACATTACAAACACCCTTATGTTTATTTAAAAACACTTCTGGTGAACTATTAAATTACAACTCAGTTAACTTTACTTCGGGTGAACTTGAACTTAACTATTGCGAAGAGTTAGTTCACCGAGCTAAATTCTTCCTGAGATTACACTTTAACATTTAGTTCGGGTGATGAACATTGTTCACCCGAACTAAAACTATACTACTCTAAACTATGACTTAGATCTTTGGAAGCTTCACCATCACTCTTGTATGCTCTAACAATCTCCCCCTTGGATGATGCTTCCAAAATCTTCATCTTGCTAAAATTGAGCTCCCTTCCCATCTTCACACTGCCATTTGATCCTATCTTCCATCTCTTACACCTCTTTTGATTTTATCAATTTCAGAAGCAACACATTCTACTGCCATTCTTCCTTCTTTGTCATCAGATTTCAATTTCTCAAGTGAAAGGTTGAATAGAGTAATAATGTCTTCATTTGTGAGCTCTCTGATATCAGCCATTTCATACAACCTATGCTTTTCTCCATCTTCTCTGACTAGTACACATCCATCACTCACATAGTCAACCCAGCATCTTAAAATCTTAGCTCTTTGGTGTACAACTTTGGTTCTTTTTAAGGGAGAAATGTGCATTGTCATTCTCTTTCTCTTTGCAATAAACTTCTTACCAAAGTTGAAAAACCATTCTTGGCACAATCCTTGATAAACGTCTCATATTCATACCCATATGCATAACCAGCATGATTTACCATCTTCAACTTTCATAGTTGTTTGGCATCTTCCACAGATATTTGCATTAGTTTCTTAGTTGTGTTGAAGGATTGAGTCATTATTCCTCTTTTGCTCTTTCTTTGTATGACTATTCCTCCATTATAATGACCTAACCTCCAATCAACAATAGGTGGAAGAATACCCTTCTTAAGATTCATTAATTCTTCCCTCTCTTCTCTTAACTCCTCCTGGGACACATATTTTATACTTGATCCAGAAGAACTGCCCTCACCTTGAGCAGGAGTATCAACATCATCAACAGGAAATCCATATTGATCTAGATCTCCTCCATCAGTTGCGGTCTCATCTATCCATTGAGATATTTCTTCTATCATAGCAGTTACTGCAGGATCATCCACATAATAATCTTCAGGTAAAGTAGATTGTGAAGGTTGAGCTAGAAAAGTGGATTGTGAAGGCTGAGTAGGAGCTTGATCTTTCTGCTGAGGAGACTTAGCAAACCATGATTCCTTCTCCATATATTGAGCAAAATGGACCTCTTCTTGCTTCACCTTTGTCTTTGATTGAACATCTTGACTCTATTTTTCAACCAGAGACTTACAGTCTGACTTGGATCTACGATCTTTGAAGATGAACCTTCAACAGTTTTCACAGGAGGAATCACTGGAGTTTCTGTTTCTTCTCCTCTAGGACTCTCTACATTCAAGTTAGCATCCTCAGAAACCCTTTATGTTTGTCTTTTCATCAACTTTTCCTCAATCTTCTTTTCCCTCTGTGCTTTTAAATCCCTTACCATCACCTTTGTCTGTATATCAAGCCAGTTCTTCGCCAAAGTTTCAAGCTTCATTTCCCCAACTGACCTTGATGACATTCCTCCAGCTGTAACAAGATAACTCTTCAGATGAATTTTGTACTGCTTCTCTAAAAGTCTTTGTTTGAGTCCAATCATATTCTTCTTCAGACTAACCACTTTTGAAGGAACCAAAGTTGAAGTTTTCATTGTTATGATTTTAATCCTTCCTCCAAGTTTGACATTGCTAGCACCAACATTAGGGATTTCTTCAATTACTTTATCAACTTCCGCTTCCTTCACAGTCACATTTATACTTTTATCCTCCTCTTTATCACTGTCAATCTCTATTATCACCTTCTCTACCTTCTCTCCACCTAACTCCTCATTCCACTTATCACTGATATCATAAGTAGACTGAGGATTTCTCTCCTTGATATATAAAGTAAATGTTTCTTCAGCATTTTCATCAAAGATTCCTTCATATAGAAGACCCTCATAATGCTTTTCAAACATCTCCTGGTCTATTGTATCTCCAAATTGATCCACAACTCTGAATTTCTTCACATTTTTCACTGTATTTACATCTTCATCTTCACCAGAGTTTTCTTTGTCATCGCCCGATTTAAATTCCAAATCACCAGAATTAAAACCTTCTTCACCCGATTTAATTTCCTCCTCACCAGACTTGATTATTTCCTTTACCCGACCTAAATACATCTTCACCAGAGGTAGACTATGTGAATTTTCCTTTTCCTTTACACTCTCAATCTCCTTCATATTCTCCATTATTTTTCCCACTACTGACAAATCCACCTCTATTTCTTCATTTATGCTCTCACTGATTTCCATTTTTACTGCAGTTTCACCTTCAACATGCACTTCAGCCTCTACCTCAACATACATCATTTCTATATCAGCATTATCTCCCCCTTTTGACGCATCATCCATATGAAGATATTTCTTGCATTTAGCCCTCAAATTCTCCATAGTTATACCATTTACAGCTTGCCTCCATCTGAATTGATTAATCAATGAAGCTTCCTTCCTCAACAACTGCTCTAACTCCTCACTCTTCTTTGTAAGCTCCAGAATTTTCAACATACTACTCCCTATACCTTTTGTTCTTGAACTGTATACACAAATAGGAGAGTTAGATAAAACATATGTTTGCACAATAGGAGGTGGAACAAATTGACTTTCTTCAGTTGCAACATTCCAATCACCTTCTTGACCACTTCCTTTAATTTGTTCTGCAACGGGTGATTGAGGAGGATGGGAAGGAATATGAGTCAGGATGCTCATCTTGTTGTTGTTGTTGTGGTTCTCCTTGTTGTTCTTGTTGAGTTGCTTCTTCCCACTGCCCTTGTAGCTCTAAGAATGTCTGAATAGCCACTCTTGCTTGGTTAATCATGGGTGGGAAGAATGGAGTGATATGCCTAGAAAACACAATTGTTTCTTTAGAGAACGACGTATTCATTTTGTTCACTATTTTCCAGTTCATATTCTCATCTTTCAAAGTTGGACCTTCAAGCATAAGCCCGAGAACCTCAGAATGTAGAATGATTTGAAGAAATCTTGGGTAAAGGAGAAACTTTTGGGAACTGCCCTCTTCCATCCTTTGCATGCAATCCATGATAGTTAAACCTTCGTTGAGTGATCAACCAAACAAATGCAGAAGCTAGAGTTTGATTCATCTCATTGAACCCTCCTAATCTTCCAGAAATACAACATACAAGCACGTGAATAAGGTATCTCCAGTTGAAAGAAACCCTGGTATTCTTCACAATACTTTCTGGAAAATCTCCTTCATAACCAATCTTTCTACACACAGTCTTTATCTCCTCCATATCCAATATTTCTATCCCTTCAACATCATCTAACTGCAGAACTCTCCTTATAACTTCCTCAGTAACTGCCACTTATTCCCTTTGAAAAATTGAAGACATTGTCCTTACTCCATTAATTATACCAAACCTAGCATTCTACCAAAACTCTTGAAGCATATCTCTGTATAATATTGGACTCTTCAGAGTGACTCATATCAAGAAAATCGGCCACATTATGCTTGGAGTTGTGATGAAAAGCCATATGAAACAATCACATATCATTAGTATTCAAATACAACAGTAAAGAATAAAATCAGATTAAAATAATCATCAAATTGAAAATACCTTAAAAGAAATAGAAAACAGAGGAACAATAACACTGAAGACGCTTGAAAACAATCTTAGAAGCACTAAAAATTGAAGGAACTGATCTAAACTTAATCGCTAAGGAGAATAAATAATAATAACTTTTATTGAGATTAGAAATTTAGAACCGGATAAGAGTTGCAAATTGCATGAATTAAAAATGATTAATTAAATTTAAAAATATTAAAAATGAATTCGGGAAAATGTTATATTTAATTTCGCACCAAAAGTCACTCGACTTAAGGAATAGTATACCAGAATTAAAATAAAATAACAATATTTTTAACCTGACTTAAAAATATAAAAATCCAACTTAAAAATTTAAGAGAGAATGTCACAAATCGTCCTTGTGGTTAGGCCCTTTTTCATGTATCGTCCTTTTCGAGAAAACTTAGCACAGATTATCCTTTTGTTTTTCAAAATTATCGTCTGTGATCCTTCCGTCCAAATCCGTTTAAATTTAGCCGTTAAGTGGCCCCATGTGCCTGGCACATGAGGGTAAATGAGTAATTTATGTTGTCACATTACACAAAAAGAAAGACAAAGACTCAGAGAAACCCTTTCTATTTCATTTCAATTACACACACTCACAAAAATATATACATACATATATTTATATCTATATCTATATCCTCATATATTACTAATATCATATAACAATATTAAGAACAAAATAATTACTAATATCATATAACAGCGAGACAACCATTGTGGTAAACGGGAGCAAAGCAAGGGAAAGAGAGGTGAGTGACGCGCTGAGGGCGGTTGCCGCTTTCCTTCCTGCAAATGGAGGTCGCCGGAAATATGAAATCCGTAGTGATTCTAGATCTCTCCGATAACAGATTTTCCGGTGTGATACCGGAATCAATATCGTTAATGAAGGACTTAAAGGAATTGAGTTTGATGAACAATAAACTCACCGGAAACATACCGGAAGGAATCGGTGAGCTTCCAATGCTTGAGTTTCTGTTTCTATGGAACAATTCGCTCACTGAAATTCTACCTCAAAACTTAGCTACAGAGACTTGATTCTATGCCGTCGTTTTTTGTTCCGGCGGTTTTTGTTCCGCCGGCGAAGCTAGTCAGAATCCGGCGGTTTTTGTTCCGCCGCTCGCGATGCCGCCGTTGCAGCCGGCTGATGAAACGGTTATTCCGCCGCCGTCGTCAGAAGTTGTAGGGTTTAGATTTTGTTGGGATTTTAGTAGAATTTCATTGATTCAAGAACTGATTTTGATTCTCAATTAATATTTGGGGAAATATGATAAAATCTGGAATTGAATTAGGGATTGAATAACAAAGAGGGATAAAGAGCTGCTTAATTACTCATTTACCCTCACATGTTTATCATGTGAGGGGGTTTCACGACAAAATTTTAACGGATTTGGACGGAAGGATCACAGACGATAATTTTGAAAAACAAAAGGATAATTTGTGCTAAGTTTTCTCGAAAAGGACGATACATGAAAAAGGGCCTAACCACAAGGACGATTTATGACATTCTCTCAAAATTTAAAGGACCCGACTTAAAAAATAAATGACCCGACTTAAACTTATGGTCAACAAAGTCAATTATAATACCCGAAGTAGAAATATTACCAGACATAAATCAAAATAATACCCGACATAAAATATGAATACCCGAATTAATTAAATCAAAATTAACTCTTTAAAATCTTTCTGGGTTAAATTCTTAACACTAGAACTGAATCAGTTAATTTTGAAATAGTTTATAAAGAAAAATTTCAATTTCAAAATCAAAAACTTATATTCCATGAAGTGTTAAATTAGTTCATAAGAGTAAATTTTCAATAGAAATGAATGTTTTATAAAATGCATAAATCTATATTTTTATTAAAGTTCATCATGTGTCAAAAATCCATACACTGCAGGTTTTAATAATTTTAAAAAGGACATGGTATACAATCCAACTAATTTAATTCTTGTCAAGTAGAAATAAATTAAATTAATATTTTACTTAAATAAGGTATATATATATATATCTTATTGTCATTAAAACATAGCAGTTTTATTACATACTATGACACATTTTAATCAAAGAATTTGTATGAACACATGTCTAATCTTCAATCTTTATTGAGAGTCCCCAAAATATGATTTCTCAACCTTATTGAAAAGCTTTTTCTCTCAAAATATTTTTATGATTAAATGCATGTTTTTATTGTGCAAAATTAGACTTAGTACTGTTGTTTAATTCTTTCCCCTGTCTTTGCTGTTTATCTAGTTAGCATCAAGGTTCTTAAAGGACAAAAGACTAGTTTATCAAAGATTTGGACTTATTCACCTGTCTCTGCCGTTTATCAAGTTAGCATCAAGGATCTCAAAGTCAATAATTATTCAAAACACTATAAAACTTTATAGTTTTTATGATAAATAGATTAAAATGCCCATATTTACAGAAAATATATCTTTTCCTTGTTTTTCTACTTGACAATCATTGAATTCCCATTTGAAAGTTATCAATTTAAATGACTTTATGCAGTGAATAAACCACATATTGCTAAGGATTTCAAAATACAGAAATATATGCATTTATTAAAACATTTGGTTTCAAGATATTGTTTAATTATTGAACAATGTTGCTGGAATTTATGTTTATGAGTCATTTCTTAGAAAAAAAAGTTGTGAAACATTTTCAAATTTTATACTCTTTTTGGTTTTTCATATTTTTAATTTGATTTTCTATAAAACTGACTCAAAAACTTAAAAATAGAATATAAAAGAAATCTTTTTGTGTTTTATCTTTACATACTGAAATCACATTTAACTATACATACTGAAATCACATATTTTTTGATTTTTTTTTCTGTACCAGATTTAAAATAAAGACTACTAGACTTAAAAAAAAAAAAAGACTATCAGACTTAATATAAATACTACCAGACTTAAAATAAAATACCAAACTTTTAAAATAAAATACCAAACTTTTCTCCCCTGATTTTTGTATTTTGAAGTAAAAAGAAAACAAAATGCAAAAAGATATGTACAAAAATAATTTGAAGAAACACTCAATCAAGATTCATTAGACCGATAGCCTAAACAAGAAAATTAAATCTTTATACATCAAATGCCTTTGTGAAAAGGTCTGCTAATTGGAGGTCTGTGTGAATCTTAACCAAGTAAATCAAATGTTTTTCAAAGCAGTCTCTTATGAAGTGGTGTCTAATCTCAATATGTTTAGTCTTTGAATGTTGCACATGATTCTTAGTTATGAACATGACAAGAGTATTGTCTATGTGAATAGGAGTGTTCATAAAGTTAAGGCCATAGTCTAGCAACTGATTCTGAATCCATAAAACCCGGAAACTATAAGAACCAGCAACAAGTATCTACTTCAACAGAGGACTGAGAAACATAGGTTTGTTTCTTGCATTGCCAAGATACTATCCTATTTCCTAAGAATTTGCATCACCCTGTAGTAGATTTCCTATTCAAGTTGCAACCTCCATAATCACTATTAGTGTAGGCATAAAAGTCAAAGGTAGAATTCTTAGGATACCAAAGGCCTAAAGAAGGTTGTCGCTTAAGATATCTAAATATTCTCTTAACAACAACTAAATCAGAAACCTTAGAGGCAGCCTGAAACCTAGCACAAAGACAAACTCCAAACATAATATCAGGTCTACCAGCAGTAAGATACATCAAGGAACCTATCATAGACCTATATAAATGTTGGTCAACACTCTCACCATCTAAATCAGGATGCAATTTGGCCCTAGTGTCAACAGGAGTGGAAGCTGTTAGGTCTCAATAAGATCTCAAACACTAGCTAATCAATTACAAATAAGTATTTAGATGTTAATTGTTACGAATCGATTAATCACTCAGTTTCTTAGTTTATTATAGCGGAAATATAATAACAAAGCAACGAGAATAACAAACAGTAATATTGATTCAAAAGGTACAACGAATTACATAGCTCAAGCTCACTATTTAT
This sequence comes from Senecio squalidus, assembly GCA_910822075.1. Classification (NCBI taxonomy): domain Eukaryota; kingdom Viridiplantae; phylum Streptophyta; class Magnoliopsida; order Asterales; family Asteraceae; genus Senecio; species Senecio squalidus. The sequence goes on from CAJVGC010000592.1 coordinate 544,504, forward strand.
ACACAATAATAGTGAGCTTGATAAGTACGAATCCTAGTAAATATTCTAAAAGGATAGAAGATTAGATCTAACCAACATACCTAAAATAAAGCAATACGTTTCATTATGGAGCTGAGTAGTCAGCTTCATAATGCCTTAGTCGCTTTTCGTCACTCAGACTCAGAGTCACTCAGACTCAAAGTCACTCAGACTCAGCAACTATGACTTTAATAAACAGATTTATTAACTTGGGTTAAATCGTTGATTTTCCCAACAATCTCCCCCTATCTGTTTGGATTAAAGTCTTTTACAATTAATGCATCAAAAATAAACACAAACTTAAAATGTTAACATAAAACAGTTTGTGAATATAAAAATACATCACTTTCTTCTCTTGGAAGATCTTTTCTGCTTCAATGGCACCTCCCATGGATTAGGCTTATTCACTTCCTTTGCCCATTGCAGTCTCTCTGTCTTCCATCCAAGTAGTTTCTCCATTTCAGCATTTGATTTGTGGAACAATAGTTGATATTATTTCTTGATCAGTTCAACCTTGTCCATCAATGTTCCTATATCTTCAATTCTTCTAAGGTTATTGAATAACCAGCTGATTAGCTTCATACGGAAGGGGATGCATTGATCAGATTCACATTCACTGAGTAAAGCAATGCAGTGATAGATTGATGACATGTTCAATCTGTCCTTAGCCTAAAACATTCTTCTCCCCCATAATCAACATAACAAAGGCCTTCATGGTTATCATTCTTCACATAAGTTCTGTCTTGAAAGATCACACCTTTGGGAACAAGATGAAGACTACTTGTTTCTAGACCAAGTGATTTAGCCCCAACACTCACTCTATTTACAGTGCAGAATGCTCTATAGTCCTCATCTGAGATCAGCTTCAGCATATGAGCAACATTTACATTTGAAACAGCTTCTCTTTACTTCAAGTCTGTGTGCAATGTTTTTTATTCTTAAGCTCAGACTGGCAATTGCTTTCCATTCTTCTAAACCCAGAGTGTGCATTTTGTGTACCCCAACTCTGAAGGATCCCTCTTTGTGATAACACGTTAGCATGAGGTCAGATCCACCAGTATCAGCACAATCCAAGTCTTGGAGTTTATTCATGTTTCTCCTCATTGCAAAGTTTGACTCAATGTAGTCTAGTCTAGCTTCCTCCCTTAACACCTGCTTAGCCATTAGTCTGTCAGCTTCTATCCTCTGCTGTTCTTCATCAATGGCCAACTCTTATTCTTCTTTCATCTCAGCTTCAAGTATTTCAGCAGCTTTTGTGCACTCATCTTGTGTTTTTGTGGGATGGGCCTCAAACTTCTTCATGTATAGCCCTTTGACATACTCCTTGTATCTTTCAACTGTCATCCCAGCATTGTGAGCATATCTTTGAAGCTTTGCTAGTTTCTCAGCTTCATCTTGTCTTCTCTTTATTTTAGTTTCTAGCTCAGTCTGAACAGTTGGCTCTTCCATCCCAATTTCTCCTCAGCCTGATCAGTTTGATCTTCCATTTCATTATCAGTATCAGCTCCAACTTTTCCTTTTCCCTCCTTGTCACTTCCTTGGTCTTCTTTCTCAGATTCGCTATTGGATATGTCGCTGTAATCAGTCTCATATAAGTCTTCAGACTGACCAGTTTTCATATTGAATCTTGTTGTCTTGTAGTATCTTTTCTCCTCTTCATCTCGTTTTCTTTTCAAGTCTTTATGGGGAAGGTCAGACTCATCAGTTGGTATAACAGTTTTCTCCCCCTGAGTCTGAGCATCCCCTTGTGATACCTCAGCAACCTGTTTCCCCTTCCTCATCATACTGATCTCAGAAGTCAGTTTCAACACCATCCCCTTTAATTCCTCCAGCTCCTCAGTGTTTTGACATTTCATAACATGTAACTCAGTCTGCATTGCATTCATTTTGACATCAACCTGAATTGACATGTCCTTAATTGCCTGTAACAGCACAGGGACAGTCATAGCAACCTCAGACTGAGGGAGAGTAGTAACAGTAGGTATTGAAACAGTTGGTATAGCTTCACTCCCTCCTTCTTGTTTAGGAGAATGATCCCTAGACATAGAAGAGGAAGTCTGTACCTCACTCAGTTTGGGAAGTGAGGCATTGACAACTTGTGCATAGGAGTGAGAGAAATTTGGTGGTACCTTATCGTGAATTAGCACAGAGCTAGTGAAAATTGCCTTAGAGATTGGCTTTGAAACTGAAGGGGGTGGTCCCATACTAGGTACAAGGATATTCTGGAGTGGAATATCGTCTTCAATGCTTACCACATGTGTCAGTGTGGCAGCAGCAGCGTGTGTCTCCAAGTTGACTACTCTAGGGGGGCTTTGGGTAGTCATGGTAGTCTTGATGTGAGTGCTTTTTCAAATGAACTGGGTGAGTTCATTAGATTGGTTGCTAAGACATCAAGTTGAGGAGTGGACTGCACCTCAGACTGAGAGGGGATACTCTCAGACTGAGGGATAGAAAGGTTGATATTCATACCTGAGTCAGCCTTATCGTGCCCTGCACCACCCATTGCCACCTCAGCTTCTGTAACAGGAATGTTTGCCTCCAAATTCTCCTCAACGCCATCATTTTGAGCATCTGAGTCTGAATGGTCAGACTCAGTGAGCTCATGATCTATAAATGGGTTGTCAATCCACTGAAGCATGACTGGGGTTAATCCCGGCTCATCCTCAGTAATATTGATATAAGTGAAAAAATTTGGAGTCAGCCTGGGAAGAGGGCACACATAAAAGGTTTGTTCAAGTTGCTCATAAGCCTCTTTTCCCAGAGCCTCCTCAAAGCTGAGTGAAAGGACACGAATGAAAGGAACATCATTCGGTCGTTTTTTCTTTAAGGAAAGGGACATAATCTCGTCAAAATAGAGTTGTGAAAAAGAGATTCGTCTACCCGTTACCATTGAATGAAAAAGATGAGTCTCAAATTCATTCATCTGATTAAGACTCCCATATTTACCCCCGAAACACCGTGTGATCATGGAAAATAGGAATTTCCATTTGCCGGTAAAAAAAATTATATTCAATTACGCCTTGGATTTCAGGGTGACCAATGAGAGGGAATGCCTCAGCTCGAGCTCGTTGTTTGGTCAGTCTGGCCTGGAATCCCCCTTCACCTGCTTCAAGAACGGTTGGAAGCAATAAGGTTGCGCGAATAGTCTCCTCAGTGATGGTAATAGTCTGTCTCCCATCATTATACGTGCCAGTGAGTGCAGTCTTGTCATCATTGGCGGTGCAGGTGTACCACCACTCACATAGCACTGGTGGGTACATCACCGTTTCACAAAAATAAGTGCCATAGAGTGGGTGCGCCTTCAAGAATTGACACGGTTGTTCAAATCCCATGTTCTGTCGATTGGCGGGAATATCAGTAGTGGCCACCCTATTATTATCTTTGATTTGAACCCTGCTGTGAAAGTTAGCGCCAGGAATCATGCGAGAAGTAACGTGAAGGATCATGTTCATATCCGCCATTGATGAGATTGCTCGAAAAAGATTAGAGAGAAATAAGAGAAAATAAGAATTAGGTTAAAATTTGAAATTAAGTTGAATTTAAACTAAAGGAGCAAAATTTAAGTAACTAAGTTAGGAAACTTTCCATATAGTCTATGTAATTTAACCCTATTGACAATTATGACCCTTGAGGTGGACACAAGATTTAAAATTGACTCTTAAAAAAATAATAAAAAAAATTAAAAAAAAACTTTACAGACTAAGAAAGAAAGAAAGAAAAGAATAAAAAAAAATTATATACGAAAATTACATTTAGTCTGAGCACATGGTCAGAATGATAAATCTGGAGCTGACTGACAAGTCAGACTGAAAAAACTTGAGCTGACTAAAAAGTCAAATTGACATTTATTCTTTTGACCGATTAAGGACTTAACATGCCCAGTTCTCCTAACAGATAGAAAAATTTGTCCTCACTCAGAGGTTTCGTGAAAATGTCTGCCAATTGATCATGAGTAGCTACAAACTCCAGTCTGACTTTTCCTTTCTCCACACAGTCTCGAATGAAATGTTGTCTGATTTCAATGTGTTTTGTCCTGGAGTGGAAGACTGGATTCTCAGTTATTTGAATGGCACTCTTGTTGTCACACATGATTGGAGTGTTTTAAATCTTGATTTCAAGATCTGCCAATTGATGTTGCATCCATAGTAATTGTGCACAACAGCTCCCTGCAGCCACGTACTCAGCTTCAGGTGTGGAAGTTGCCAATGAGTTTTGCTTTTTACTCGACCAACTGACCAGTTTTCCTCCCAGAAGCTAACATCCTCCTGATGTACCTTTTCTGTCCAATCGACACCCTGCATAATCTGCATCTGGAGGTATCTTGACATAGACTTCCTCCTGTAGAGCACCATTCAAAAATGCACTCTTCACATCCATTTGATACACCAAGAAGTCTTTAAAAGCTGCATATGCTAAGAATAAGCGAATTGCTTCAATTCTGGCCACTGGAGCAAAAGTTTCATCATATTCAATGCCTTCTTCTTGCTTGTCTCCTTGAGCCACCAATCGAGCTTTATTCCTGATCACCACTCCATCTTTGTCATATTTATTTCGAAATATCCATTTAAGTCCAATGATAGTCTTAAACAGAGGATGTGGAGACTTGGCCAAACATTGTTCCTTATGAATTCTCCAAGCTCCTCTTGCATACCATCAACCCAGTCTTCATCTAATAGAGCTTCTTCAACCTTCTTTGGTTCCATCAGACTCAAGAAGTTTGTATAGAAACAAAAATTAGCTGTGGCAGTCTTTCGTCTGGTTTTGACTCCTTTAGTTAATGAACCAATAACCGATGAGATGGGATGTCCTTTGACAGTCTTGATGTTTCCTATCTCATTGTGGGAAAATGCATCTGCTTGAGACTGAGTATCATCAGGCTGAGTAGTCTGAATCTGAGTTTGGTCAGACTGAAGGGTGTCAGGCTGAGTTTCATCAGTTTCATTAGACTCAGTATTTTCAATATCAGGGACACTCTGGAAAGGTGATTCATCAGGTTCACTTTCAAGCTCTTGATTTTGATGGGCTTTTGCATTATTCTGATCTTCAGCCTGAGAGTCAGCTTCAAATGTGGTTACTAGTAATTCATCACACAGCTGATTGATAGTGGCTATGTCAGTCTGTGATGACGATTCATCTTTGTCAGACTGAGTAGTGTCATCAAAAGTAACATTGATGCTTTCTTCCACAACCTTTCTTCTCTCATTGTAGACTCTGAATGCTTTCGCAATGCTTGAGTATCCAACAAACAATCCTTCATCAGCTTTAGGAGACATCTTACACAACAAGTCCCTTTGATTCTGAATATAACATCTAATTCCAAAGATATGGAAATAATGAATGGAAGGAACTTTGTTATGATACAATTCATATGCTGTTTTTCCATGTCTCTTCACGATGATGGATCTATTCTGTGTGAAGTAGGCAGTATTCACAGCTTCGGCCCAGAATTTTATCTTCATGTTCCCATAACACAGCATTGTTCTGGCAGCTTCAATTAATGTTCTATTTCTTCTCTCTGCAACTCTGTTTTGTTGAGGTGTCCGAACTGAGGCAAAGTTTTGGACTATTCCTAATTGATCACAAAAATCTATCAGGACTGAGTTTTTGAACTCAGTTCCATGATCACTTCTCATCTGTCGAACAAGAGTATTTTTCTGTCGCTGTTCTCTTTTGATCAGACTGATGATTTCCTCAGCTGCATCACTTTTAGCCCTTAAGAATATAACCCAAGTGAATCTATTAAATTCATCTACGATTACAAGGGTGTATTTCTTTCCTCCTTGACTCTCAATCCCAATTGGCCCAAACAGATCCATATGTAGCATGAATAAAGGTTCATCAATTGAGTGCAACATTTTGGATGGGAATTGAGTCTTTGTTTTTTTCCCAAGCACACAAGATGAGCATACTTTGTCTTTGGTATAGGTCAGTTCAGGAAGACCTCTAACCAATTTACTCTTTGACAAGGTATTTATGTTTTTGAAGTTTAAATGTGATAATCTTCGATGCCATAGCCAATTAAGTTCTTCTTTAGTTTATGTGAACAGGCATGTCTCAGCCTCATCATTAGTTGTACTCAGATCCAGACAAAATACATCTCTTTCTCTTTTGGAAAGTAGTAATGGTTTTCCCTTGGCACTGTAGATTATTCCAGCTTGCTTTCTGAATCTGACCTCATGGTCTTCATCAGTGATTTGACTTACACTTAGTAAGTTATGTTGTAAGCCTTCTACATATGCAACTCTTTTGAATGTAACAGCTCCAGCATGAATCTTTCCATATCCTCGTGTCATTGATACCCCGTTATCACCATATCTCACTTGAGGCCCATCTTCTTCTTTATAGTCTTGTAGAAAAGACTTCATTCCTGTCATGTGCCTTGAAGCTCCACTATCTAGATACCATTTTGTAGAGTCCTGCACATGAAAAAGAAAATATTAGTTCCTTTTGGGTACCCACTTTAGAGTGGATCCATGAACTGAAACAGATTTAAGTTTAGGTTCAGTCTTGCAGTCAGTTTTGGAGCTGGTGTAGTTCCATTTATTTAGTTCCTTCATGCAGTTAACAGAATAATGACCTATGACACCATAGTATTTACATGGAGTGTCTTTGAGACTGACTTGAGATGAAACTGACTTAGTCTTGGTAGTTTTGACTGACTTTGTCTTTGATTGAGATGTTTGTCTTTGCTTTTGAGGTGAAACTGATTTTGATGAAACTGACTTAGACTTTGGTGAAACTGACTTCTGTATGGATGGAGCTGACCAATGTTTTGGTGAGACTGATTTTTGAAAAACATTTCTCTGTGGTCGAGACTGAATCAGTTGCTTACAAAACACAACTTCATGTCCTTTTTCACCACAATTGTAGCATGCCCTATTAGGAGGTGGCTTTGGCCTGATGTGGGGAGGTGATTTATTCCTGACTAGAGTTTTTACGATTTTGGTCAGTTCCAACAATTGATCTCCCAGTTTATCAATAGTTTTGTTTTCGTGACTTTTGTTAGGGATTTTTGAACTGACTTGACTCCGAAGCTTAGGTTTATTCACAACCTTAGGTGAAACATTATTCATATTCAAGGAATTGTTCACTACATGCACGTTTGTATCAGTTTCAGTTAAATTAACACATTCAGACTGAGAAGAAGTTGAAGAATCACTTTTATTAAAAACTTGAGAAATTACAGATTTAACAAAAGCATTTGACATCATTGTTTTTTCTCCTTTCATATAAGTGAAAGTGTTTGGAAGAATTTATGTTTTGAAAACAATTTTTTCTCTTTCAGCTTTTTCAGCTTCTTCTTTTTCTTCAGTCATATGCATCTTCAGACTCAAGTCCTCACCCAACACAGCTTGAACTTGTTTGGGTACCTGTCTGCTCAAACAATCTTCAATTTTTAAGGATAATATGCACCATGACTTACAAATTCTTTTATAATGCTCAGTTTCTTCTCTAAATTTATAATTTTCTTTTGCAAGATCACTATAAGCTTCAATCTCAGCATTTAAAAGAACTTTATAACTTTCTAGTTCAATTATTTTATCATCTTTAATTTTCAAAGTATTTTCAAGATCTTTAATCTTTTGTTTGAGTTCAGATTGTTCTTCTAAAGTGGTGGTCAAATCAATAAAGATATACTCAAACATTTGAAGTTTTTGTTCAAATTGTGTACCTTATAAAGCTTTGATTTGTTCCAGTCTGAGTTACAGCTCAGTCTCTCAGCTTCCTTCAGATCCTTCTCGAACTGAGATGCAGATTTCTCAGCTTCAGTCACTTCTTCTGTGAACGCCATTAAGCACTTATCCACCACTTCCTCATCCTCATCAGAAGACAGTTCCTCATCTAACCATTCTTCAGCAAAGAATGCCTTTTGCTCAGTTTGAGGCTTTTGTGTACTTGAACTGTTGCCTTTCTTGTATTTAAGATACTTCTTTCTGTATCTTTGGGCCCTCTCATCAACCTCATCCATATGTTCAGTCTGAGCATTCTTTACTTTACAGTCAGCAACCATGTGACCATATTCATTGCATTTAAAGCATTTAACCTTCTTCAGATCGAAAGGTTTCTTTCCTTTGTAACCTGTCTTCTGTTCCAGCTTCATAGTTAACAGTGCAAGCTGACTTTTCATCTTTTTTACCTCAGTTTCATCATCTGATTCTGAGTCTGAGTGTGACTCAGACTCAGATGAGTCAGCTTTAGAATAAATTTCTTTATTCCTTTTGCTGGTAGCAACTAATGCATCTTCTGGATCTCTTGTAGTCCTTCTAGTGTTTATCTTTTTCCTTTCTTGAGATTCTTCAAAATTCAGCAACAGTCCAAAGAGGCCAGGCAGCTTATAGGTGGACAATTTTTCACTATCTACAAGAGAAGTAATAACAGATTCAAATTTGTTAGGCAAGATGTCAACAAATTTTTTGCAAATTTCATCATCTTCCTTCATCATTCCCAGGGTTGATAGGTCATTCAACAGTACTTGGAACCTTGTATGCACGTCAGCTAAGGTTTCTTTATCTTTTACGTAAAAATTTTCATAATTTCTAATCAGACTGTTCAACCTTTGTTCTCTTACAATCGGTACTCCTTCATAAGATACTATTAAAGTATCCCATATTTCTTTAGCGGATCTGCATCCAACAATCTTTGAGAATATTTGCTCAGACACATCATTTCCTAGAATGCTTCTTGCTCTTGGATCTAGATTAAAGAGTAGCTTATCTAGATCTGTCCACTGTGATTTAGGAGTTTGAACCCACCTTGCACGTTGAACAACCTTGTCTCCTTCCTTGACCTCATCAATGTGCTTTCCTGGAATAATTGGTCCTTCCGTTACAGTCCTCATCATTTCTTCATGAATTTCGGACAAATGCCACTCAGCTTTTAGTTTCCAGTGAGCAACGTTGTGACCACTGAAAATAGGAATACCTTTTCCAGCCATAGCGGGTGTATTGGATGAAGATGATGACATTGTATTTGAGATTTTATGTATTGATCGTTTAAGATTGGTAAATTTATTAAAATTTAAATCTTATTTGCTCTGATACCAGTTGTTAAGTCTCAATAAAATCTCAAACACAAGCTAATCAATTACAAATAAGTATTTAGATGTTAATTGTTACGAATCGATTAATCACTCAGTTTCTTAGTTTATTACAGCCGAAATATAATAACAAAGCAACGAGAATAACACCCAGTTATATTGATTCAAAAGGTACAACGAATTACATAGCTCAAGCTCACTATTTATATACAATAATAGTGAGCTTGATAAGTACGAATCCTAGTAAATCTTCTAAAAGGATAGAAGATTAGATCTAACCAACATACCTAAAATAAAGCAATACGTTTCATTATGGAACTGAGTAGTCAGCTTCATAATGCCTTAGTCACTTTTCGTCACTCAGACTCAAAGTCACTCAGACTCAGCAACTAAGATTTAATAAACAGATTTATTAACTTGGGTTAAATCGTTGATAAAAACAGATTTACAATCAGTATATCCCAACAGAAGCAGATTTACAATCAGTATATCCAAACAGATTTATACTTAGACTGATTGATAAAAATGCCATTTTCCAACTGCTTACCCTGTAACCCTAAGAAGAAAGACATCTCACCCTTAGAGCTCATCTAAAATTTGGAATGCATAACTGATTCAAACTCTTTGCTCAATGCATCATTAGTTAAGCCAAAAATCATATCATCAACATATATCTGAACAAACACAGATTCCTGGACAATTGTCTTAATAAATAAGGTCTTATCAATTGTCCCTCTAAGGTAACCATTGTCAATCAAATATTTGGACAATGTATCATACCAAGCTCGAGGATCCTGATGTAAACCATGCAAATCTTTGTCCAGTTTGACTACATGATCAGGGAATTAAGGATCCAAGAAACCAGGATGCTGACTAACATATATTGTCTCCTCAAGAACTCCATATAAAAAGGCTGATTTAACATCCATTTGATAAATCTTAAAGTTCTTATAGACAACATAAGCTAAAAACAATCTAATAGCCTATATCCTAGCAAATGGGGCAAAGACATCATCATAATCTATACCATCTTCCTGAATATATCCTTTAACCACAAGTCTTGCCTTATTCCTCACTATAATCCCCCTATCATACCTTTTCACCTTAAATTTCCATTTCACACCTAGGACATTCACATCATCTGGTCTCTCAACTAAAGTTCCTACCTCGTGAACTTTAAACTGCAAAAGCTCTTCTTGCATAGCTTCTACCCAACTATAAATAGTCAATGTAATATCTACATTCTTAGGCTCAATTTGGGACAGAAAGCAAGAAAACAAGCACAAATTAGCTAAGCCAGTACTACTTCTGGTCCTGACCCCATCATAAAAATTTCATATAATGTTACTTAGAGGATGAGTCTTGTGAACTTTTAAAAATGAATGTATTTCCTCAGTAATATTAGTACAAAGATTTGTTTGATTAGGGACAATATCATCAAAGAATAAAGATGCAGAAGTTGGTTCACTGGGTTGTTCATGGCTTGGTTCAACAGGATGAGCCTCGGTTTCTTCACCAGAGTTTAATTGTGCTGCACCAGAATTGTTTATATGGTCAGCTTCTTCACCAAAGTTATGTTGAATTTCACCCGAGTTATCTTCAATCTCCATTTGTGCACCCGAGTTAACTTGTGAACCACCCGAATTATTTTCACGTTGGTCTTGATTACCCGAATTAAAAGGTGGATCAACAGAGTTATTTTCATTCTCAGCTTGTGCACCAGATTTATCTTCAGGAGAATGTTGTGCACCCAAATTAACTTGATCTACACCAGAATGCAGTTCCTGAACTTGTACAACATTGTCTTGATCTTCAGAGTTTACTGGGATGTCTTCTTCTTGAAGAATGTTTGCCTCTGTTTGACTCTCTGAAGTATCTTCACTCACAACTGTTTTAGTTTCTGATGAACTGGTGTGATCATGATCAATTTGAGAAGGGCTTCCACTTTCATTTGTTGGATTTACAAATTCAAAATCATTAATGTCCTCGGCATTTGGCATATCCCCTATTGATACCTGCACTTCTTCTAAAACAACTGGACAGAGGACATTAAAGGAATTTACAAATGTATCTAAATCAAACAACTATTCAACACCTGAATTCCTAACATTGGGTGTATATTCATTGAATATCATATTAATGGATTCTTCTATGGTTCTAGTTCTTCTGTTATAAATCCTATAAGCTTTAGAAACACTAAAGTAACCAAGAAAGTAACCATCGTCAGTTTTAGGATCAAATTTTTCTAGGTGGTCTTTGGTGTTTAAAATAGAAAATTGACAGCCAAAAGCCTTGAAAAATCCTATAAAAGGTGTTAACACTGAAAACAATTCATATGAAGTTTTGCCTAAGCTCTTACCTATATGAATCCTATTTTTCACATAACACATGGTATTCACAGCTTCTGCCCAAAATGTAACACGTAATGAAGATGCATTTAGCATGGCCCTAGCTTCCTCAAAAATGTTCTATTTTTCTCCCTGCAACACCATTTTGTTGAGGTGTTCTAGGTGATCTATATTGTCTAGTGATACCCTTAAGTGCACAAAACTCATTCATGGTGGCATTCTTAAACTTTGTGCCATTATCACACCTGATTACTTTCACCTTTTTATCACATAAGTTTTCTATTTGAATAACAAAGTCTTTTATCATTTAAGATGTCTCACTTTTTTGAGCAAGGAAAAAGACCCATGAAAATCTTGAGTAGTCATCAGCGATAAAAAATAGAAAGATTTCATGCCAAGACTCTTCACACTGACTGGACCAAATAGATCCATGTGTAGAAGGTGAAGGACAATATTTATTGAATTTTGAGTCTTAAGTTTAAAACTTGATTTATGGTGTTTTCCTTTAAGACATGAAATACAATGGTCAAGTACTTGAAAATTCTTTTTAGGTAATACAAAAACTAGATTATATGTGACCAATTTATTCATGCTTTTAAGGTTGACATGACAAAGCCTTATATGCCATAAATCAGACTCTTTTTTAGTAGTTTTAGATATGAAACACTTTGAAGACTCAGTTGATTGTACATTGTTCATATCTACAATATTCATGTCTTCACATCTTGGTATTTTTAAAACAATCATGTCACTTGGGATAACATATTTACGCTTAAGAATGTCAAAAAATACTTTTGTGAAAGCTGTGCTGTAATCATTGTCACATACCTGAGACACTGAAAACAAATTATAGTTTAATTCTTTGAAAAAATTGACATGCTCCAGAGTCAAAGGCCCATTAGTCACCTTTCCTTTTCCTGTGATTAAGCCTCCCATATCTCCACCAAAAGACACATTTCCTCACATAAACGCAAAGAAATCCTAAAGCAACTTTATATTATCAGTCATGTGTCTTGAGCAACCACTATCCACCACCCATATATTGTCTTATGAACTAGTGGATTGTCCCTGCACAGATCATTGTTCAGTGAGATTTTGGAACCCAAGTTTTTTTAAACTTGGAATGCAATCTTTTAAATTTGTTGAACTTGAAATGATCATGTATTTTTCTCTCAGGAATACAAGTTGTATAATCCTAATTAAATTTTTCAATCACTGGAATTAAAATTATCAACACCCGAGTTAAATTGTGATTTCAAAATTTTACCAGACTTAAACATTTGTTTATCCGAATTAAAATTTTCTTCACCGGGGTTATTCTTGAAGATATGTTTTCCAGATTTAATTTGTATTTCACCCGATTTAAACATATTACCATCATTTTTCAAGCTTTTCAACTCGGATATAGAATATTTTAATTTTGGTAATTTCAAATCATTTAATAGTTCAGGATTAATTCTACCAAATTTCATCACATTTACATTCTTTGACTTTGCAGAACTAATTATGCATTTTCCAAAGTTAACTCTACCAAATTTCAATTTCTCAGAAGTCAACATGCATTCAGAAACACAATTAGCTTTTATTTCATCCAACATTCCTCTAATTTGTGTTTCTTTTTGCATGTCATACACTTTTGTTTTCTCTTTGACTTTCTTGATTTGACCTTTTCGTGTTTAACAATTTTACAATAAATCACAGAATCATTCACACATGTAGATACATAATCATGCACAACATTCACAGAATCATTAACCACAACTTCATTTAACACCAATTCATTAACAGATACACTAGATAAAGACAAATCATTAAACATAAAGCATTTCTCCTGCAGACAATATGCACATGTGCAACTATTTCATCCTCAATCTTAATTATTTCTACATTATTACATAATTCAACATGATTTTCTTCACAGACATCTTCCTGAATACTTGAACTCTCTAATTTTTGACCTACTATAGAATTAAATACTTTATTTAGACTAGGAACAACATGCAAGTTGACCAAATTATTCACAGAAGAGCAAGTTTATTCAATTCTAATTTATCATTCAAAGCAGAGGAATCATCAAAACAGTTTTCAACTAATAAACCACTCTGAAAAGATGTAGATTCAGGCTTAACTTAGTAATTATCATTGAATGGAGGAGGTATTGCATTTAATCCAATACATGCCTTTGCTTTATGTACCAATTGATGTTCTATAATTGCATTCAAAGTTTTTGAAGACACATTGAACTTCTCAACATGAATTTTTGACTCTTTAAATTCATTTGTCACTTTTTGAAATCTTTCAAACAGGTTTTTTGTTTGAGTTTCCGACCTTCCCATTTGCCCTTATAAGCATCAACATCATTCACCAAAGAGTCAATTCTTTCCTTATAAACTTTTTCAGTTTTCAAAAACTCTCTTTGATGAAATTTAATTAAATATATTTCTTTTATTAAGCTCAGATTATGTTCTCTAGTATATTTCACAGTGTTTAACAAGCAAGAGTACAAGTGTTAGAAAGTATCTCACCAGTGGTGACAGAAGTAATTTTATTCATAAGAGCAGAAACTGACTTGTTCTTGAAATCCTCCTCATAAACTTCATCCTACTCACCAAATGTGATTAGTGCCTTCCCACTTGAAATCCCTTATCTTTTCCACTCTTCATCTCAGTTTCAGTCAGCTTTTTCTGTTCATCTCTAGCTTGAGGATTGTTTCTCTAGTAACTGATGTTGTTATTCATCCTCATTGGGCTCTGCATTCCCTTGCAAAATGCCCATAATATTCACAACTGTAACACATCACTTTGGACTTGTCAAACGGTATCTTATCACTAGTCTCCTTCCTAAAGTTATTTCTGCTAGTTCTTTAGAAAAACTTGTTGGCCCTCACACTTACGATTGCCATCTTCCACTTGAGGTCAATCTCTTCCAAATCATCTCGGTGGAGTTGTCCCAGGTCTTCTCTTGCCAGCTCAGCTTGGTTCAAGCTTCCAACAACAAAGGCTTCATAGCTTGCCACAAATGCTTTATAGAGAACCTCCTTATCTCCCATTCCAGTTGCTCCTGAATTTGCAGATGATGTGTGATGCATGCTTGCTTCATAGTTCTAGCCAGAAAAACCACCATATGCACTTGAGTTATAGCCAGTAGATACTTGACTTGGTGGGCAGCAATTTCCAGAGTGATAGCTTCCTGAATGATAGCTTACATATGACTGAGGTTGAGACTGAGCTTGACGTGAATAATGAGGTGGATTCATAGGAGCTTGAGCCTTCAAAGCACATACATATGAGTTCACAGTCTGTTTCTTCTCATCTATTTGCATATCCACTTCATAGGATTGAAGTATTCCAATCAGCTCCACCGGAGTCATAGCATTCAGATTTGTAGTCCCCTTTATGATCATAACCTGAACAGACCATTTCAATGGTAGTGACCCCAATAGCTTCTTGCAAATATCACTGTCTTTCATCACCACCCCATCACTCTTCAAGTCACTCACCAACAAAGTATACCTACTAATCTGCTCAGACATATTCTCACACCTAACATGCTCAAAAGCTTCATATAAGTTCTTCAGCATATCCCTCTTACTCTCCTTCAATTCCAGGCTTCCTTCATACCTCAGCTCCATAGCATCCATCAACTCCTTTGCAGAAATAAAATCCTTGAAATTATTGTAGATCTTAGTTGGCAAAGAAAGTATGACAAATCCTAGTGCCCTGAAATCTCTGTCAATTAACTTGTTATCAGTTTTTGTGTACCTTTGTGGATCAACATCAATCATTCCAGTTCCTCCATTGACAATTGAAGTCCAAATTTGTTGATGACTATAGTACACAAATGCTTTAAACCTTACCTTCCACATCATGAAGTCTTGACCGGGTAGGAATTTCGGAGGTTTACCACTAGATCCAGTTTCATTTTCATGATTCACTGCCGGAACATTCATTAGAATTACAGAAATGATGAACGATATTAACTCGAATGATAAACCTTTTAACTCGGATGAATAAAACAATACCAAACTATGATGAACTGATACTAATGTAATCCAAATCTCAGAATACTTTTCAATTATTCAAATCATTACACCTTAATACACAGAATCACTTAAATTGATTTTCAATTCAAATTTCTCAAAAACAGCTCTTACCGCAAAAATTTAAACCTCTGAAATTCTGACTGATCGTTGATCTTAATGCTCTAATATTTAAAGCTATTCTCACACGTTCTGTATGACTTTACCCCTATTTATAGGTTATTCTAACTAACTATTACATTACAAACACCCTTATGTTTATTTAAAAACACTTCAGGTGAACTATTAAATTACAACTCAGTTGACTTTAGTTCGGATGAACTTGAACTTAACTCTGGTGAAGAGTTAGTTCACCCGGCCTAAATTCTTCCTGAGATTACACTTTATTATTTAGTTCGGGTGATGAACATTATTCACCGGAACTAAAACTATACTACTCTAAACTATGACTTAGATCTTTGGAAGCTTCACCGTCACTCTTGTATGCTCCAACAGTTGCGAAATACGATGACTACCACTTGTATTCAATAAAGGATTGTGTGTCTGAACGAAACCATATAAGTCCAGAACTGTCTCGATTGTATTAAGTAATCTTAGGTGGTTCACGAAATGAGAAACATGAGTTAAAATGGAACGACTTTGATCCATCTCCAAGTTTTAACTAGAGTATCTGTAACAAAACCGAACATAGACTCACAATGTCTTTGGCGAAACTTCACTCGTGCATTTACGGGAACATTGATATGTTTCTAGACGTTAATCAATGTTATCATGGTTTTTTGAAAATTATTCAAAAGTGGGAGTTGTTGGTATTTGAATATTTTTTAGCAAATCTGTGTCCGTAAATGCGGGAGCCCATCCGTTTGAAGTCACCGAGCGTATTGGTCCAGTAGCTTATCGACTCCAACTCCCGCCTGTTCTTTCCAATGTTCATAACGTGTTCCATGTCACACACTTGAAAAAGTGCCTATCCGATGAGACCATCGTCATCCCACTCGACGAGGTCAAGATCGACAACAAGCTCAACTTCATCGAGGAACCGCTTGAAGTTGTAGACCGAGCGGTCAAGCAACTCAGACAAAGCCGTGTTCCTATTGTCAAAGTTCGTTGGAACTCCCGACGTGGTCACGAATTCACATGGGAACGTGAAGACCAGATACGTCAAAAGTATCCCCATTTGTTCAAAAATACTTCCACCTGATGTGACGAGTCAAATTTCGGGACGAAATTTCTTTCAACCCGGGGATGATGTGACAACCGTCTAAAAATCAGGTACTTGTTCAGTTATTATATCGGTTCAATTCTCTAGTTACTCTTTTATCGTGTTCACTTTGTTCTAGATCGAAACTGTTGAGTCTGTACTTTATCGGAACTAGTGTCGGAATAACTCCCGGAATCAATTTTATAAGTCCTAATACCAAGAAAACACCTATTGAACTTTCCTAAGTTCATAACAAATCATACTTAAGAAATTTCAGTTAACAAAAAGGTCCAACGAAGCAATAGCGTAAAAACGAAAAATCAGGAAAGCTGAAAATAGCCCGGTGCGCAGCACCTCCTCATGAGGTGCGCAGCACCTGGCTGCAGAATTCAAAAAAATTACAAAATTGGTCCTTGCCTCGTTTTTACACATTTTTAAACCAATCAAAAAAACGAGTCCAGGCACTCATTACTGATTTCTCAGTCCCCAACACCCCCTTAACATCATTTCCCCTATTTTCCATTTCATTTTCATTTTCTAAATCATTTTTACACACACTAAAACACACACAACCCTTTTTCTCTCTAATTTTCTCTCAAGAACTCAAGAAAACCAGAGATATTTCACCATTAAAATCCACTTTTAATCCATACAAATCGTTCTAAACTTCAAGTGAAGCCAAGGGGTGTTGTTTATACCGAAAAAGGACCACGTTTGCAAAGATTTTTGGAGCTCAAATCCGACCAAACTCATCATCCAAGCTTTTCCTTCGGTAGATTACTTCCTTTTAACTGTTTTTACATAAATAATCAATTGCATGTAAGATCTAACGGTTGAAAATGTGTTTTTATACAAATCTTTGACTTTTATGGTCAAAAACGTTTTTAATCAAGATACTCATTAGATCCACGAATCTGTGAATAAAAACACTTTAGAAACTGTTAAAGTGATGTTTTAAAAGATACCTACTGGTTGCATGTCGAAATCTTTAAGTCACAAAACGTTTTTAGCAAGAAAAACACAAAATGGGAGTGTGACAGCAGCTAGGTGCGCAGCACCTGTGCCCAGGTGCGCACCACCGAGCTGCTGTTCCTCCCAAAAATCGTCGTTTTACTCGTTTTAAGACTATGTATACGTTCTGCACTTTTGTCAATAACATTATTGGACTGAGATGAATAAAAAACTATAATAATGGTGACTTGTTTTGGACTCTATGGACTTAAATGGACTTGTTTTTAAGTTATTATGTGTTTATGCATGTTTTGTGAGCGGAAATGGTTGTAGGTTTTGGACATGAAATTTGGGCGCGGAAGCGCTGCCCAAATTTCGTTAGAAAACCTAAACCATTTCAGTAACCTAAACAAGCTTATCATAATAATAACTTTGACCTTGAACTTTCGGACTAAACATAACGTTAATCGCTTCGGACCAAATTTTGGAATAATATTGGACTTAACACTTAATTTTAAACAAAAGTTACATAATCTCTTATATATACAAAGCAACCTAATAAGAAGTTAACTTTTGGACTATATTGGTAATTCTTAGGCATTCCGTGATTCCCGGCTCCTTTCCGACCGATTCCGAGCTCACTTTCTCCGCAAACCGTGAGTTACAACCCCACTTGTTTTTACTTTTGTACTTTTAAAACATTATTTGGGGGAAACATAAGATCATGCTTTGTAACTGTTTACACAAATTTGCGAACTATTAAACATTTAGAAACTTGATACTTTTGGTACATAATGAAACTTGTTCAAACTCTGAAACATTTTAACATTGGAACTGTTCAAACTTGGTACTTTTGTAACTTATTTGGAACTATAGAACTTGTACAAACTATTCTGCGTATTTGTGTTATTGCCTTAGCGGGTTAACTAAACTAGGATACTTGTTCGCAACCAATCCTTGATGGATATATAAGCCCGTAAGAGTTCAGTACAATTTTTGCAACTTTGTTCAATTGCCCGTTTTGGTTCAGGTTCACTTATACACTATTAGCAATAGCCGTTAGTCATATGGGTATCGATACTTAGGAGGGGTCACTCCTTACTCAGGGTTAGCGTCCCAAGTACATATTGATTAGTTCAAACGTTCAAACAATTAAACATTTTTGGGCTAGGTCACGACCAGTCAATCGGATTAGTGTATACTTACTACTTATATTATGCCAAGTGATTGATACGAGATACCTTTATTTAGTTAAACACATATCCTATACGCATATACACACTTTTAGCACTGTTCCGCTACAACTTTATTTTAGCACTGTTCCGCTACAACTTTATTTTAGCACTGTTCCGCTACAACTTTATTTTAGCACTGTTCCGCTACAACTTTATTTTAGCACTGTTCCGCTACAACTTTATTTTAGCACTGTTCCGCTACAACTTTAATACAACTTTATTATACGAGTTTATTTAATTATTTTACTCGCGTACATACAAACTTTTACTATTTACATATATGTTCAAACGTCAACTCGTTCTTTTTACTTATGACGTCAATATATGTTTTACAACTTTCTATTTTTAGAAACTTTCTCGAACTCTAAACTGTAACTCACTCACTACTTTATGTAGTTGACACTTTATCTTATGTTTCAGGAAATTAAAGTAAGTGTTCGGAATGCATGGCAAAGGAGGGTCGATATGGTTACGTGAGGCGCTTATCGGGAAAAGACCTTTCATTTTTGGGAGTTTTAATTGAAACCTGTACTAGTATTTTATTTTCAAATTTATGGACTGCTTGGTTGTTGAACTTTGAACAATTCTATTTTGAAATGAAATGACTTAAATCGTTTATGTTTGCTTATGACCGTGTAATGATCTTCCGGCTCTCACATTCCGTGTTTCCGCTTTAGCGGGGTGTGACAGACTTGGTATCAGAGCACAGGTTATAGCGAAAACGGTTTTAGAAATTTCCAAAAATTTTTGAAACCAAACTATAACCAAGGCTTTTCGGAAAATCATTATGGGTTCAAAACTTTAGTGAATTAATTTTGCGATTGCATGATTGTTTTTAACTACGCATGGTCTGATCACCCCTGCCTAGTTCAAAATGACTTATGCAAGGACAAAACGTAATTTCTAATGTTAAACGGTTTTGAGTCGAAAATTCCAGGTATTACTATTCCCAACCTCACGTAATCGACCCTTACCTGCATTCCTTACTTATTTTCCTTTAGCATTATCTTGTTCTTATACTTACGAAACTTTTTACGTCACAGATCCGTCATGTCTCAATCGTCATGTCCGCGATCCCTCTCTCAAGCCGTCTCCCCATTGCGCGAACCCTCTGAAGGCCATACGGCCTCCGAGAGTCAGCGTCACCAGACGACTGACCCGACGGAGGACACGTCAATGACTATCAGCAGCAGTAACGGGTCTAGCCCGAGGACGGTGTTACCTCCTTCCCGACCGGCACCCGTTACAGCACCACCTCAGCCCCAAGGGCCCCGCGCCGGGATGGCCGCGCGTCAGCAACCGGACCCGTTCCGACCTGCACCCCCTCAGTCCTTTGTGGACCCATACGATCCCGCCATGCGCACTCCGGTCATGGAGCGCTACGTGTGGGAACGTCACTTCATGGAGGAGAGGCGACGTGCCCAGGAGGCCGGAACCTCCCGACCTATGTTGCCACCCACTCTTCAGCCTCCTCCACCGGCCGCATTTCTCCACCTACACCGCGAGGTTCGGGCCCTCTCCGAGGAAGCCCGACAACAGGGCCTCTACCTTTTCGAAGTCTCTGACGCCGCGCACAAGCTGGCGGAACAGTCGATTCGAACTGTCGCATCGACTCGGGCCACTGCACGTACTGTGCAGCGCCTTGTCAGCGCGTGCTTCATCCTAGGAGCTTTGGTAGGGGCTATGGTAGCCAAGGTGTTTCTGGAGAAACGCCATTAGTTCATATCCTTTATTGTACTGTAGGCCGAGTTGTAATTTTCACATGTGCACAGCTTCACGCCATTCTCCTTATTTCCTCATTTGTATTGTACTGTACTTCTCTACTTTGAACCTTGTACCCAACACTTATATATTAATGAATGAAGTTCCATTTATTATTATCTATTATTACCTTGTCTTGTGAATCTTGTACGATATTGAATCATTTTCTTACATATGCATCCGTATCGTGTGAATCTCTTGAAACTTGGTCGTTCGTGTACAATCTGTTCTATTACCTTACCCTTGCGTGAATGTAACTTGTTCATTGAGTTAAACTCTTATCACAAATTCCTATTCGGGCGTCCTAAACTAATTCCTTCTTTTCATTGTAGAACCATGCCTCCCAAGAGAAGCCGCATTGACCTTATGGCTGAGCAGATCACCGCGCAGTTCAAAGCGGCACTCCCAAGCATGGTCGCCCAGATCATCGCTGGGATCAATAACAGAGTTTTCAGGGACGACCACCCCAACGTCGACTACCCAGAGTACAACCATGACCGTAACCCTCCCTTCTTCCCAGCCACCATCAAGCAAGAAGAAGGTGAACACCTCGGAAACAACGAACCCCTTCTCCCTCCTGTACCAATCCAACAGGATGAAGACAAAAACCTTGGAACCAACAACCTCCATTTTCCTCCAGCTCGCATCCAGCGAAGGAGGAATAAGAAAAGGAAGGTTCATCATCAACCCACTAGCAGAAACAGCAACAAGAAACCCCCAACTGTAACCCAAACCTACCTTGGACCGCACCCAAAATGCGACAAGTGCAACTATCACCACCTCGGTAACTGCCTAGCATGTCTCTACTGCCGGAAGGTGGGCCATTTTGTCAAATACTGCCCAGTCTATGCAAACAACCACGGTCGGAAACTAGCGTGCTTCGAGTGCGGAAGCGACCAACACCTTCGTAGGACTTGCCCCATAGCACATACTACGAAAACCTTCAGTACTCTCGCAATCACAGCAAAGGAGGCCCGTCCGGACCCCAATATCGTAACGGGTACGTTCTCTATCTTTTCCCATCTTTCTTCCGTGCTATTCAATTGGGAGCTGAAAGAAGCCTTGTCTCCTTAGGATTTAGACCCCTCAATTACCTAGGATCTAAAAATTCTTAAGGATAGCTCACTATCGAATATGCCAACGGTCAAGAGTTCGAAGCTATGAATACAATCTCAGGATGTCCAATACACCCATCTGACAAAGACCTTCCCATCAATCTCATCCCTATCGAACTGGGGAGCTTTGACGTCATCGTCAAAATGGAATGGTTATCTCATTGTCGAGCCAAGCCCATCTGTTACGACAAACTCATCCGTATTCCCCTCTCAGAAGGTAAGACCCTCGTCGTTCAGGAGGACAAACCTGAATGACAACGTCGCACCATGTCTTCCTTAAAAAGGCGTAAGTACCTCGAGGAGGACTACGACACATTCCTTACCGATGTCGCCTGACGTAAACCTAAGGAAAGTCGAGTCCAAGACATTCCTGTGGTCGAGGATCGCCCAGAATCTTTTCCAAGGATTTGCATGCGCTACCGCTGCATCGACAAGTTGAAATTCCGTATCAACCTCGTTCCTGGCGCAACACCGGTCGCCAAGACATCATGCCATCTAGCACCACCCGAAACGCAAAAGCTGCCGAGCAGGTGCAGGAATTTCTAAACCATGACTCCGTTCGCTCAAGTTCGCCCCCTGGGGAGCCCCAGTTTCCCCTATCAAATGGAAAGTCAGATCTTTCCGCCTGTACACCGATTATCGTGAATCTAACAAGCTGACCGTCAAGAACCGATAATCACCCCCGAGAGTCGACGACCTCTTTGAACGGTTGCTGGAAGCAACTTGCGTCTCAAGGGTAGACCTCCGCCCAGATTATCATCAGGTTCGTGTCAGTAAGGCCGACATTCCTAAAACCGCATTTCGAACTCGATACAGACATTACGAATTCCCCGTCGTGCCGTTTGGTCTAACCAACACACCAGCAGTACTCATGGACCTAATGAACAGAGTGTGTAGGCCATACTTAGACTGATTCGTAATCGTATTCATAAACGACTTTCTCATATACTCCAGGAACAAGGAAGATCATGTGTAACACCTCGAGCCCATTCTAGAACTCCCCATAAGTCGGAAATCGTACGCCCAATTCTCGAAGCATGAATTCGGGCTCCAAGAGTACATTTCCTTGGTCATATGGCCAACCGGGAAGGAATTCGAACTCAGGCCAGACATAACCCACTACGTCAAGGGTCGAGCATGAAACCCGGAATCCGACGTATGACCCAAGGATCCCCGAGAATATTGATAGTGGTCGGGCACGAAAAAGAATATAGCCAAGCCCCTCACTTGCTCCAAGGTCAAGGCAGAATATCGAAACCCCTCTTTTAATCATCTCCGATAGGGATAGTCGAGCTACGCCTCGTCCCCTTCGAATGCCCTCCAGAGAATCGCTAGGGACGCGACTAGACCTCATCACCGCATACCACCCTCCGACCAATGGTCAGAGTGGAAAGACGATCCAAGCACTTGAAGAGATGCTGAGAGCGCGTGTAGTTGCCTTCGTAAGGAGCCGAGATACTCGCCCCCCTGAGTTCACCTATGGAAACAGCTACCATGCCAGCATCAAGTGCACACCCTTCGAAGCCCTATATGGACGCAAGCGTCGGTCACCGCTATGTTGGCTTGAAGCTAACGATTGACGACTTGCAAGGTCCGCCCCCCCCCCCCCCCTCATCCGTGAACGACTGAAGACGTCCCGTACCCGGCAGGAGAGCTACACCGATAACCGGAGAAAACCCCTTGAGTTCCAGGTCAGCGATCGAGTGCTTCTCAAAGTATCGCCATAGAAAGGGACAGTTCGCTTCGGGAAACGCGGCAAGCTAAGCCCGAGGTACACCGGACCGTTTGAAGTCACCGAGCGTATTGGTCCAGTAGCTTATCGACTCCAACTCCCGCCTGTTCTTTCCAATGTTCATAACGTGTTCCATGTCACACACTTGAAAAAGTGCCTATCCGATGAGACCATCGTCATCCCACTCGACGAGGTCAAGATCGACAACAAGCTCAACGTCATCGAGGAACCGCTTGAAGTTGTAGACCGAGCGGTCAAGCAACTCAGACAAAGTCGTGTTCCTATTGTCAAAGTTCGTTGGAACTCCCGACGTGGTCACGAATTCACATGGGAACGTGAAGACCAGATACGTCAAAAGTATCCCCATTTGTTCAAAAATACTTCCACCTGATGTGACGAGTCAAATTTCGGGACGAAATTTCTTTCAACCCGGGGATGATGTGACAACCGTCTAAAAATCAGGTACTTGTTCAGTTATTATATCGGTTCAATTCTCTAGTTACTCTTTTATCGTGTTCACTTTGTTCTAGATCGAAACTGTTGAGTCTGTACTTTATCGGAACTAGTGTCGGAATAACTCCCGGAATCAATTTTATAAGTCCTAATACCAAGAAAACACCTATTGAACTTTCCTAAGTTCATAACAAATCATACTTAAGAAATTTCAGTTAACAAAAAGGTCCAACGAAGCAATAGCGTAAAAACGAAAAATCAGGAAAGCTGAAAATAGCCCGGTGCGCAGCACCTCCTCATGAGGTGCGCAGCACCTGGCTGCAGAATTCAAAAAAATTACAAAATTGGTCCTTGCCTCGTTTTTACACATTTTTAAACCAATCAAAAAAACGAGTCCAGGCACTCATTACTGATTTCTCAGTCCCCAACACCCCCTTAACATCATTTCCCCTATTTTCCATTTCATTTTCATTTTCTAAATCATTTTTACACACACTAAAACACACACAACCCTTTTTCTCTCTAATTTTCTCTCAAGAACTCAAGAAAACCAGAGATATTTCACCATTAAAATCCACTTTTAATCCATACAAATCGTTCTAAACTTCAAGTGAAGCCAAGGGGTGTTGTTTATACCGAAAAAGGACCACGTTTGCAAAGATTTTTGGAGCTCAAATCCGACCAAACTCATCATCCAAGCTTTTCCTTCGGTAGATTACTTCCTTTTCACTGTTTTTACATAAATAATCAATTGCATGTAAGATCTAACGGTTGAAAATGTGTTTTTATACAAATCTTTGACTTTTATGGTCAAAAACGTTTTTAATCAAGATACTCATTAGATCCACGAATCTGTGAATAAAAACACTTTAGAAACTGTTAAAATGATGTTTTAAAAGATACCTACTGGTTGCATGTCGAAATCTTTAAGTCACAAAACGGTTTTAGCAACAAAAACACAAAACGGGAGTGTGACAGCAGCTAGGTGCGCAGCACCTGTGCCCAGGTGCGCACCACCGAGCTGCTGTTCCTCCCAAAAATCGTCGTTTTACTCGTTTTAAGACTATGTATACGTTCTGGACTTTTGTCAATAACATTATTGGACTGAGATGAATAAAAACTATAATAATGGTGACTTGTTTTGGACTGTATGGACTTAAATGGACTTGTTTTTAAGTTATTATGTGTTTATGCATGTTTTGTGAGCGGAAATGGTTGTAGGTTTTGGACATGAAATTTGGGCGCGGAAGCGCTGCCCAAATTTCGTTAGAAAACCTAAACCATTTCAGTAACCTAAACATGTTTATCATAATAATAACTTTGACCTTGAACTTTTGGACTAAACATAACGTTAATCGCTTCGGACCAAATTTTGGAACAATATTGGACTTAACACTTAATTTTAAACAAAAGTTACATAATCTCTTATATATACAAAGCAACCTAATAAGAAGTTAACTTTTGGACTATATTGGTAATTCTTAGGCATTCCGTGATTCCCGGCTCCTTTCCGACCGATTCCGAGCTCACTTTCTCCGCAAACCGTGAGTTACAACCCCACTTGTTTTTACTTTTGTACTTTTAAAACATTATTTGGGGGAAACATAAGATCATGCTTTGTAACTATTTACACAAATTTGTGAACTATTAAACATTTAGAAACTTGATACTTTTGGTTCATAATGAAACTTGTTCAATCTCTGAAACATTTTTACATTGGAACTATTCAAACTTGGTACTTTTGCAACTTATTTGGAACTATAGAACTTGTACAAACTATTATGCGTATTTGTGTTATTGCCTTAGCGGGTTAACTAAACTAGGATACTTGTTCGCAACCAATCCTTGATGGATATATAAGCCCATAAGAGTTCAGTACAATTTTTGCAACTTTGTTCAATTGCCCGTTTTGGTTCAGGTTCACTTATACACTATTAGCAATAGCCGTTAGTCATATGGGTATCGATACTTAGGAGGGGTCACTCCTTACTCAGGGTTAGCGTCCCAAGTACATATTGATTAGTTCAAACAATTAAACATTTTTGGGCTAGTTCACGACCAGTCAATCGGATTAGTGTATACTTACTACTTATATTATGCCAAGTGATTGATACGAGATACCTTTATTTAGTTAAACACATATCCTATACGCATATACACACTTTTAGCACTGTTCCGCTACAACTTTATTTTAGCACTGTTCCGCTACAACTTTATTTTAGCGCTGTTCCGCTACAACTTTATGTTAGCACTGTTCCGCTACAACTTTATTTTAGCACTGTTCCGCTACAACTTTATTTTAGCACTGTTCCGCTACAACTTTAATACAACTTTATTATACGAGTTTATTTAATTATTTTACTCGCGTACATACAAACTTTTACTATTTACATATATGTTCAAACGTCAACTCGTTCTTTTTACTTATGACGTCAATATATGTTTTACAACTTTCTATTTTTAGAAACTTTCTCGAACTCTAAACTGTAACTCACTCACTACTTTATGTAGTTGACACTTTATCTTATGTTTCAGGAAATTAAAGTAAGTGTTCGGAATGCATGGCAAAGGAGGGTCGATATGGTTACGTGAGGCACTTATCGGGAAAATACCTTTCATTTTTGGGAGTTTTAATTGAAACATGTACTAGTATTTTATTTTCAAATTTATGGACTGCTTGGTTGTTGAACTTTGAACAATTCTATTTTGAAATGAAATGACTTAAATCGTTTATGTTTGCTTATGACCGTGTAATGATCTTCCAGCTCTCACATTCCGTGTTTCCGCTTTAGCGGGGTGTGACATACATATTGACATTTAGACATGACTATGTGTTTATTATTTACTAATAATTAATTAAATGAGTTAATTGTAATAATTAATAAATGAGAGGATGTATTATGTAATTATGGATGTTTCCTAATTATAATACAACTTGCTCTCCAAAGAATTGTTTGGCTATATAATGAACATCAAGTCCCTTATTTTTCCTACACCAAATCGATTAGGCTTTCAACTAAATCGATTTTTTTGCTTCTTTCCCTAGTCGATCGGCCAAGCACCCAAACAAGGGTTTCGGTTGGTTTTGGAGTTCGAACAACAAGGGTTTCGAATACCTAGGAAGTGTAGTTCCCGCATACGGTTTAAGCAAGCAAGCTAGACAAGATTTGTGGTGATTATAACGAGTACTAGCATACAAGTCTGATGCTAAAGAATGTGTCATGTACAAGAATGTAGAGAGATTTCACTATAAATCGTAAACGAGGTAAATCAACAACAAAGGTACAATTCTTAACTTAGTTAATATTGATTATGTGTTTGATTCTAACTTGCTTCCGATGCATGTTGTTTGACAATCTGATTAGATGTATACCCATATAATAATACTGTATTTTGCGAGAATGTTCAATTTTTTTTAATTTATAGTATGTTTGGCTGATATTTTTTTTGAGTTCAGTAATATTTGTTGGGATTAAACTGTTTGAAAAATTAGTTTAAGTTCATTACTACTGCACAACTACTGCCCAGTTACTACTGCAAGTATACCAGTTACTACTGCAAGTGTATTGGTTATTACTGCAAAACTAATGGTTACTACTGCTGAAGATTGTTACTACTGTCCGTCTTCTGTTACTATTTCTTGAAGAGTTTAGATAATTTTAGAATAAATTTGTAATTATCTTTTCCTTATTTGTAGCAATTGTAGTTATATTACAATTGTAATTGTTTTGTCGTTTCCTAGATTTGCTAGGTTAGCCCCAAGGTCTATATATACATAAATCCTTGTATTAGGAAAAACACGTATATTGATCGGATATTAAGATTAATATATTGACGCTTATTTTTGATATTCGTTATTGTTCTTGTTCATTATAACAATATTCGTTTAATCAATAAATTTGTAATATCAAAGTGTTTAAATCCGCTGCTAAACTTCTTTGATAGATCAAGATCTTTACTCAAAGTGTGGTTGTGTTTACATAACTATATTGATCCTGGCAAGTGGTATCAGAGCACAGGAGATGCTCAAGATCTACTGATCTAAAAGTTTTTTTTTAAGCCTCAACAAGAAACAAATTACTATCATGATTGTTGTGGTGGTAAACAAAGTTTGTGTATTGAACAACAACGACTTTGATCTTTGGAAGCTAATGATCAAACAACACATACTGCTTTCTGATTATGCAGTATGGGATGTAATTGTGAATGGGAATAAACAAGCTCTCACTTTGTCAGCTGATGTAATACCTGGAGTTTTTCATCCTCCTACTACATATCAAGAAAGAAGAGAAAAACATACTGAAATCAAAGCTCTCGGTATTCTTCTAATTGTTATTCCTAATGAATACCAATCACAGTTTGAAGAATATGGGGATGTAAAGTCTCTATGGGAAGCTCTTGAGAAGAGATTCAGTGGAACTAAGAACACAAAGAAGAACAAGAAGGCTCTTCTCAAACAGGAGTATGAAAATTTCAAAGCATTATAAGATGAAAGAATGTCTTTGACGTTTAACAAATACAAGAAACTGCCATGAGAATTGAGCAGTGCTGGTGTGAGAATAAACAAAGATGACTTGAATAGGAAGTTTCTCAGGTATCTGGGAGATGAATGGACTATTTACAAAGTATCATACAGACAAGGTGATGTGCTAGAAGAGATGGAACTAGATGATTTGTACAATGACTTGAGGGTATTTGAAGCTGAAGTTGAAGCAAAGAAGACTTTCAACAATAACAGTAGTATTAACCACATTAATATTGCACTCGTTACACCAAGTGGTACATCTCAGACTGACAACTTAGAAGATGTTTCCTTTGAAGCCTTTCTGTCACACAGTTCATGCTCAGGTCTAACCAATGAGGACCTAAGACAGGTTAATCATGATGATCTAGAAGAGATGGATCTCAAGTGTCAACTTGCTATGTTATCATTGAGGGCAAGAAGATTTGTGAATAGAACTGGGAGAACATTTACTCCTAGAGCCAATAATAGGGTTTGATTTGACAAAATCAAAGTCAAGTGCTTTGAGTGTAGTAAATTGGGACACTTTGCAAGAGAACGCAAAAACAAATCAAAATCCAACAATTCAAGGAATATCCAAGAAAGTAAATCAACATCCCTTGTCACACAAGATGTTTTTGGTTATGACTGGAATGATCTAGCTGAAGAACCCACTCAAAACAGAGCTCTTATGGCATATGTAGTCTCTACTGAGGATTCATTTGTCATTGTTGATGATGTGTTTGGCTATGACTGGAGTGTAAGTGCAGAAGAAGGTTCTCAGAACAGAACACTAATGGCTATTGCATCATCCACCAAGGACACATAATCATTTTCTCTCTCACCTAAGGTAAATTCTAAACTTTGTTCTCTAGAATGTAAAGATGTCATGCTTAAATACAGAAATTATAATCAAATTATTTGTGACACAATTAAAACATTAGAAAAACAAAGAGGGTCAGCCTCTAGGGGAATTGAAAATCTAGAATCTCAAATAAAATCTTACAAAGCTAATGAATTAAGCTATCAAGATAAGATAAAATTTGTAGAATGGCAGAGAGATGACTTGTTAGTGACATTAAAGGAAGCTAGGGAAGAAATTAAAAGAATTAATGAGGAAAAGGATAAAGTTGAATTGAATGTAGGAAAGTTAGAGTATGCTTCACAGTCTGTAAATAACCTTATTTAACAAAAAAAAAATCATTGGAAAAGCAAAATCAGGAATAGGTTATAAGGAAGTAGTCCCACCATTCAATCAAAATTATATTCCTCCATCTTTAGACACACCTAGAATTCCAATTTCACATATACCACCAACAAAATCATTCAAAATTGATCCATTTAATTCTGAAGAAGTTCTTATTGAGGACCTAGTTGAAGAGAGTAAACTGGAGAATGTGAAAAATAATGACATTCCTCTACAAAAATCATTTGATCACAATTGAAAGAGTTACTCACCCTAATTCACAAAGTCTAGTGTCTATGGTTCCCACTCAACAGATTAAGAAAGACATTAAATGTGCATGTAGTTGTTGTCAACACTCAAAAGGTCTCAAAGAGAAAAACTGGGTACATATAGATACTAGAGGAAATCAGGGAAATAGGAACCAGTTAAAATCTCAGAAACAACAAGTTCAAATCCTTAAAAGACCAGTAAAAGTTTGTTACATTTGTTGAAAGGCAAATCATTGTGCAAAAATTTGTTTTTATAACCTTGGAGATCAAAAGAAACTGTTACAAAAACACCATAGAGGGTTGGGGTATAAACGCAGGGTTAGTTCATCTAAAAAACATGGAAAATTTGCTAAAAAATCCAAACCAGATGTTGTTAACAAATCAGAAAGAAAATCTCACATGCATAGTACTAACATAGTTAATACTACAAAGTATGACTCTGTTAATACAGCAGAAGGTAAAAGGAGCATTAACAAATATCATAAAGAACGTTTTGTTAAACACAGTAAAACAGATTTAATATTGCAAAACAAAATTTTGTTAATATTGCATCTGTTAATGCTGCAAAATAGAACTTTGTTAATATTGCACTTGTTAATACTGCAAAACAGAATTTTTTTTAATACTGCATTTGTTAATACGGCAAAATAAAATTTTATTAATGCTGCAAAACAGAATTTTGTTAATACTACACCTGTTAATACTGCAAAACAGAATTCTGTTAATACTGCATCTGTTAATACTAGGGGTGTTCAATCGGTCGGGTATCGGTTTCATGGATTTATTCGGTTCGGTTTAGTCGGTTTTTGATAAATATTATAACCGGCCAAATCCAAACCAAAAGATAGAAAATCCAAACCAAACCAACCAAATAAAATGTCGGGTTAATCGGTTTGGGGACCGTTAAACCAGTTAAAAATTTCGGTAGATATAATTTTCAAATTTCGACTTATAAAATAACGCAAACAACACATTTAAGGACGGAATGAAATCATATAAGAACATTTATATGGAAATTGACTCGTTGATTTAGCAAGGAGCGTATAATTTGTGTTGAATTCTAATTAGGTAAATTGAAAATTTTAAAAATTGAATACAAACTGAGTTGGCTCGCAACTTAAAGTTTGGGGCTTTGAAATATATCGGGTTTTCGGGTGGGCCCCGAATATAATCTTGAGATCCATAACCAAACCATAAACCAATATTTATGTTCGGTTTCAACCGAATAACAATCCGCAACCAAATAAGCCAAACCCAAATAAACCAAATGCATTTGGATTGGTTGGTTATTCGGGTCAAACCATTTAATGAACACCCCTAGTTAATACTGCAAAACAAAAGTTTGTTAATACTGCATCTGTTAATGCTGCAAAACAGAATTTTGTTAATATTGCACCTGTAAATACTGCAAAACAGAATTTTGTTAATATTGCATCTGTTAATACTGCAAAACATAATTTTGTTAAAACTGCATATGTTAATACTACATCACATAAATTTGTTAATATTGCACCTTTTAAAACTAGAAAAACAACTAAAAAGGTTTGGAGACCAAAATTCAAAGTGACTCAACCTTCTAAACAAACTGGTTTTGAAAACTTAATCCAAAGGAAGGTGAGTTAATTTGATGAGATGGGTAAACCCAATTCAACCTTGGCTTGGGTTCCCAAAAGGAACTAATCCTTTTTCATTATGTGCGGGAACAACCTACAAAATGGAAAGAGAGCAGTTGGCATGTAGATAGTGGTTGTTCCAGGTACATGACAGACAACATATCATGTCTTCAAAACTTTGAAAAAATCTATGGAGGATATGTTGCTTTTGGTGGAAATCCAAAAGGAGGAAATATTATTGGGAAAGGAACAGTGAGAAATAGGAAGATTAGCTTTGAAGATGTCTTCTATGTCTGATATCGCTCATTTATATGACTATTTATCGCGATATTCATTGTGTTTTGTGTCCCAAACGTAATGGAAATGCCCTTTTATGCTTATGTTTTGTAAAGTTTTGTGTTAGGATTGAGTTAGGTGTTTTTGGAGCAAAAAGAAGGGATTTTTGGACTTTAACTCGAAATTGGACAAAACAATCAGGACAGGCGACGCCTATGGTGGAGCAGCTCAGCGCATTCAGCTCGGTAGCTGGAATGCGCCGCCTGTCAGACCATTGGCGGCGCATTCACGGCCTCGACAGTTACTTGGCAGTTTATTATTATTAATCATGGGGAATGAAGAGACTATTATCACTCATAAAACCTGAACGTTGGAGACACTTATCATCATCTTTTTCATCATTGTTTTAGTATTTTTCATATCATTGGAAGCCTAAAAACAATCTTTGATTCCGTATTTCATCACGAATTATTATTTCGATTTCGTTTATTGCTTGGAGATTTTTTCAGAACTTGTTACTTACGTTTGGTATTACTCTATTATCACTTTTATTTCAATTGAATCATGTTTTTTTTCATATTTGATTGTTATTGTTACAATTATGAGTAGCTAATTTCATTGTACGTTTGCTTGGATTATGTGATCGTTTATGTGTTAGGTTTTGGGTGTGAAATTAGAATGATACTTAGAGGTTAATTGGGGATCCGTTTGGGTTAATATCTTAATTATCTTGGTAAAATTGTTTATACTCTTGTTTGGTAATCTAAAAACGGGTATTCGAAAGGAATCCGTAATTTTTACTAAAATAAGAACGAATTAATCGGCCGGTCTTTAGTTGATTATAAGTTTATGATATTCGAAAGGAATCATTAACAACGATTTAAACAAGTAGATATTAACACGAACGCTAGCTACTAAATTAAGAGAAATCGGTTTAGGAGTTAGTAAGCTATTCGAAAGGAAGCTTATAAATTAATTCTCATTTATCGGCTTGAAACTTTATGCCCAATTACTTGAGGTGTTAACGGTATTCGAAAGGAATCGTTACATGGTTAGGTAATTGGAGAAATCCGGTATTCGAAAGGAACTTAGGATTTTACATTTGAAGTTTATCGACATTTTCACACCTAAGAAATAACACATATTCGTAAACGGGCCAAGCAAGCGTCTTTTATCCATACTTGAATTCTTAAATATTTTTACCGTTATTATAAGCAAGTCTTCACTAAGACTAAAACCAACTTGTTACTTGTTACGTGTTTTTATAAACTAATATTTTCAACTATAAATAGTCCCTGTGTTCGAACCCGATATTTACTAATACTATTTTGCAATTGACAAGGGTACACTGCCCGTGTCGAAATCTAGTAAAAGTTTATTTTCGGAAAACTAGATTTTTCGCATCAAGTTTTTGGCGCCGCTGCCGGGGACTTGATTTAGTTGAAGTTTTTAGTTTATTGTTTGATTACTTGTTTGAATATTTTTCACGGGTAGTTGTTTTGTTTGTGTTGTGATTTTCAGGATTATTGATTGTGGATGTACACGAGATCCCAAGGGAAACAAGTGCAAAGTCCTCTTTCGGATCCGGAAAAACTTTTGAGGAAACGGGGTTTAGGAGCAGTCGCGTCGGTTGTTTATAGTGAAAGCGAATCTTCCGAGGAGGAAGTTGAAATTGTTTTTGAAGAAGAAATGGCAGGAAATGGGGAAGATGGTGGAGCCAATGGTGGGCGAATTATTGAACCACCCCATCCTTTTGACATACCGATGATCAATAGGAATAGGGTAGTACCACAAACGAATGGGTCGGCCATTGTAGCACCGGATTTGGGGGTCGATTTTTCCGTTAAAGGGCATCACTTAAAAATGATTCAAGATAGTACTTTTGACGGACATTTCAAGTCCGACCCGCACAAACATGTGGCGCATTATATGGAAGTATGCAAAATGTTCCGATATGGAGCGGGTCAAGAAGAGGGCGTTATGCTAAGTTTGTTTCCATCGTCTCTCACGGGAGAGGCGAAGACGTGGTTTAATGAGTTGGAGCCGGGAACAATCGAGACTTGGGAAGATATGAGGGAGATTTTTGTGACGAGATTTTTCCCTCCCATTCTGCGTAGGAAGCTATTGAACCAAATCCGCTCGTTTCAACAATGGGATAACGAGACCATAACGGATGCTTGGATTAGGCTTAAGGAACATTTGTGGAATTGCCTTGGGCATGATTTGAATCGGGATGAAGTGATTGACATCTTCTACTATAGCTTGGATAGTCGTTCTCAACACGACTTGGATCTAGCGGGAGGTGGAAGCTTCTTATATAAGTCACCAAATGAGGCACACCGAATGATGGAAGATCAGGTTCAAGCTCGAATTGCTAGGGATCGGGTTACTAGGAATAGAAGAGTTAGAGGAACGGTGAACCAAGTCGAAGAAGGAGGTAGTAGTGGTAGTAATAAGGAAGAAGTGAACGAGATTAAAGCCTTAGGTGATGAAATGAAAAACCGGATGGGTCGTTTGGAAAAGGATGTCCACTTGGTGAAAAACGGTTGCGGGAAATGTGGGGGACCACATTATACGGATGATTGTGAGCCGAAAACCGAAGAAGCCAATTATGCCAACTATGGGTATCAAAACCGAGGAAATAGTGGATATGGAAACCAAAACCGGGGCAATAGAAACGAGGAAAGATTTCAACCCAAACAGAAGGAAGAGAATAAATCGAATTTTGAGGAAATGATGACAGAGTTCGTTTTCTCCCAAAAGGCAAATAACGACTTGATGGCTAACTCAATGAAGGGATTTACCGCAAAATGGGAGCAAAGCCAAAGGAACACGCAAGCCAACATGCAGGATTTGGAACGAAAATTTGAAAGGCTAAGTGAGAAATTCTCAAACCGACCAACGGGTCAAATGCCAAGTTCTACCCAACCAAACCCGAGGCAAAACCAAAATAACAACGGGGGATCGTCAAGCCAAGGTTCGAAGTATGTACCACCAAATAATCGTGATGAGCATGTTAATGTGGTGGAGAGGACCTAAGTATGGGGGAGTTGGAGAAAAGGGGCTGAATAACAAGAAAAAGCAAAACGGTGCTGAAGAAGGCACGAATGCGCCGCCAGTTGCTGATAGGCGGCGCATTCCCAGCTCCGAGCCGAATGCGTTTTCCCCAACCCAGGAACAGGCGTCGCCTTATGCCCAGAATACCTCGAATGCGCCGCCTGTGGCCAATAGGCGCCGCATAGAGCCTGTTGACAGCGATTCGGACGACGAGGAAGAGATAGAAATGGAGTCACGGCCCGGGAAGGAACCAATGGTTCCCAGCAAAGAAAAAGAGCTAGAAATCGAAGCAAAGGGGCCATATAAGCCACACATTCCATATCCGCATAGACTTCGAAAAGAAAAGAAAAAAGAGCAATACGGTAAATTCATCGAGTTAATGAAAACTGTTAAGATTAATGTTCCTTTAGTTGATCTTATTGCAGGTATGCCGAATTATGCGAAATTCATGAAGGAACTAGTGAGCGGGAAGGGTGATTACATGGAGAAGATCACCGCGTTTCTAAATGCCGAATGTTCGGCGATCGTGAAGAGGTCTATCCCACCGAAACTTGAAGACCCAGGAAGTTTTTTGTTGACTTGCACTTTTAATGATACATTTACTTTTAGTGCATTAGCGGATTTAGGGGCAAGCATTAACTTAATGCCCAACTCTATTTACACTAAATTGTCTTCAAATGCTTTAACACCAACACGTATGAGTATAAGATTGGCCGATCGATCTTATCAATATCCATTGGGTATTGCCGAAAATATGCTCATACGGGTTGGAGAATTTTTATATCCCGTAGATTTTGTTATTCTTGAAATGGAGGAGGATGAAAAAGTTCCTCTCATTTTGTGTAGACCATTTTTAAACACCGCAGATGCTATCATCCGGGTTAGGGATACCGAAATTTCTTTGGGTTTGGGTGACGAAAGGGCAACATTTTCTCTAAATCAAGCAATGAAACATTCTTATTCTACTGATGAATCTTGTTTTAGAATTGATGTTATAGATGAAGCAGATTATGATCTCGATTGGGAAGGTATTTTGGAGGAAGAGGCGGAAATGGAAATGTTGAACTCCATTGGCAAAGAAGAGGCGGAAGAAGAGCAAGGATCGAGTGAAGTGAAGGAGTTGGTAGTTAACGACGGGGCGAGGATCAAAACATCAATTGAAGATCCCCCGAAGGATTTGGAGCTCAAACAGTTACCGGAACATCTAGAGTATGCATTTTTAGATGGTAATTCTAGTCTCCCAATTATTATCTCGTCTTCACTTTTGGAAGACGAGAAAATTAAATTACTAACGATCCTTAAAAGCCATAAAAAGGCTTTCGCTTGGCGCATTTCGGATATTCCGGGTATAAGTTCAGATTTTTGTAAACATAAAATCAACTTTTTAGATGATGTAAAACCCGTTGTCCAACGACAACGGAGACTTAACCCGAATATGCAAGATGTGGTCAAAAAGGAAATTGTTAAACTCTTGGACGCAGGAATTATTTACCCGATAGCGGATAGCCCTTGGGTTAGTCCGGTTCATTGTGTGCCCAAGAAAGGAGGAATGACCGTGGTATTGAATGAGAAGAATGAGTTGGTACCCACGAGAACGGTAACGGGATGGAGAGTTTGTATAGATTATAGGAGGTTGAATGAGGCGACCCGAATTGACCATTTTCCATTGCCGTTTATGGATCAAATGATAGAGAGGTTGGCGGAAAACGAATTCTATTGTTTTCTCGATGGTTTCTCGGGTTATTTTCAAATTCCAATTGACCCCGAGGACCAAGAGAAAACAACTTTTACTTGTCCTTTCGGTACTTTCGCTTATAGAAGGATGCCATTTGGGTTGTGCAATGCACCGGGAACATTTCAACGGTGTATGATGGCGATTTTTCAGAATATGGTAGAGAACTCCATGGAAGTTTTTATGGACGATTTTTCGGTATATGGGAGTTCATTTGATGGATGTTTGGAAAGCTTAGACAAAATGTTGGCACGGTGCGAAGAAACAAATTTGGTTTTAAATTGGGAGAAATGCCATTTTATGGTAAAAGAAGGAATAGTATTGGGGCACAAAATTTCTAAGGCGGGAATTGAGGTTGATAGAGCTAAGATTGAAGTAATAGCAAAGTTACCACCTCCAACGAATGAGAAATCAGTTAGAAGTTTTTTAGGACACGCGGGGTTTTATAGGCGATTTATAAAGGATTTTTCGAAGATCACTAGACCTATGACTCGTTTGTTAGAGAAGGATACAAAGTTCGAATTTTCGGAGGATTGTATGAAGGCATTTGAATTATTGAAGGAACGGTTGACCAACACACCGATCTTAGTGTCACCAAATTGGGATCTTCCCTTTGAGTTGATGTGTGATGCTAGCAACTTTGCGGTAGGGGCGGTATTGGGTCAACGAATTGACAAACACTTTCGACCTATTTATTTTGCTAGCAAGACTCTAAATGAAGCTCAGCAAAATTACATTACTACCGAGAAAGAGTTACTAGCGGTAGTGTTTGCTTTCGATAAATTTAGATCATACTTGGTATTGAGTAAGACGGTGGTATTCACGGATCATTCGGCCTTGAAGTTTTTATTTTCGAAATTGGATGCTCAACCAAGGTTGATTAGGTGGATCTTACTTTTACAAGAATTTGATGTGGAGATCCAAGATAAGCGGGGTAGGGAAAATGTGGCGGCAGATCATTTGAGCCGTTTGGAGAATCCGAGTCTTGGAGCTTTGAATGAGGAGGACATTCGAGATACCTTTCCGGATGAAAGGTTGGCATTTGTTGGAAAGGCGTTTGGTGAACGGGGTCCTTGGTACGCCGACATAGCCAATTATTTAGCGGGTGGAGTTGTTAGTAGATTGCTTACTTATCAACAACGGAAAAAGCTATTTTCGGATGCCAAGTACTATTTTTGGGAGGAGCCGTTTCTATTTAGGATGTGTGCCGATGGCATGGTGAGAAGGTGTGTTTATGGAGCCGATACTAGGCGAATTCTCGATGAATGTCACCATGGTCCTACTGGGGGGCATTATGGTCCATCGGTAACGGGTAAAAAAGTATTTGATGCGGGTTTCTATTGGCCTACGATTTTTAAGGAGGCACATACCTTGGTGAGGACATGTGACTCGTGTCAAAGGCAAGGAACGATTACTAGAAGAGACGAGATGCCTCAGCAAGGAATTCAAGTGTGCGAAGTTTTTGACATTTGGGGCATAGATTTCATGGGACCGTTTAAACCGTCAAATAGGAATGTTTATATTTTGGTGGCGGTGGATTATGTGTCGAAATGGGTCGAGGCAAAGGCTTTACCTACTAATAATGCTAACGTTGTTATTGACTTTTTACGAAGTTTGTTTTGTAGGTTTGGCATGCCAAAGGCGTTGATTAGCGATCGGGGAACCCATTTTGCAAATGCCCAAATGGAGAAAATTCTGAAGAGATATGGAGTTCAACACCGTTTTTCGACTTCCTACCACCCCCAAACAAGTGGGCAAGTCGAAAACACTAATCGGGCTATTAAGCGGATTTTAAAGAAGACGGTTCACAACAACCCATCTTTGTGGTCAAAGAAATTAGACGAAGCGTTATGGGCATTTCGGACCGCTTACAAGACACCAATTGGCACCACTCCATTTAAAATGCTATACGGGAAGACGTGTCACTTACCCATGGAGATAGAGCACAAGGCGTATTGGGCGCTTAAGGAATGTAGTACGGATTTGATAGCAAGTGGTGAGACCCGATTTTTGCAACTTCACGAGTTAGACGAGTTGAGATGGAATGCCTATGAGAACTCCGCTCTTTACAAAGCGAGAACTAAGATGATGCATGACTTGAAAATCCGTAGAAAAGAGTTTAAGGAGGGGGACAAAGTGCTTTTATTCCAATCAAAATACAAGTTTAAAGCACCTAAGTTGAGATCAAAGTGGACGGGTCCGTATTTAGTGAGACGGGTATTTTCGGGTGGATATGTGGAGTTAGAGACGGATGATGGCGGATCGTTTATTGTTAATGGTCAACGAGTGAAAATCTATCTTGAGGAGGACGAGGAAAATGGGATGACGTTGGAGGATGGGTTCCACTCATTCTAAATGAAAGAATACCGAGGAGTCAAGCTAGTGACTCGAGCCAAAAACGAGCATTTGCGGGCGAAATCCCGGTTTGTTGTATCTTTTACTTTCTTTTTCATTTTTTTCTTTTCGTTATTAGCTAGTTGTGTTATTTCTGTTTTAGTAAAATTGGTAATGGTTTAAGTTAACTTGAAAAACAAAAAAAAAAAAAAAAAAAAAAAAAAAAAAAAAAAAAAAAAAAGGGAAAAGGGCGCCGCCAGTCCGCTGGGTACCAAAAACGCATTCGGCTCGGAGCTGGGAATGCGCCGCCTGTCAGACCATTGGCGGCGCATTCGATTAAAACTCAGTTCTTATAGCCCGCTAGTAATCAGAACACACAACACTTATCCCTTATTCTTTTGACTGGCGGCGAGCAAACTACACACACACTTCACGAAAATTTCAATTTTTTTCACTAATCTTCCCAAAATCGTTCAACTTCACCAATGGGGAAATCGGTATGTCATCTTAACATCGTTTAATCTTTCTTTTACTTTGATTTCAATTAGAGTTTTTAGGTTTAAATCAATTTGGGGAAAACCTTAGATTAGGTTAAAATAGGTTTGTATTAGTTCATTAGTTGGTTAATTAGGTCCCAAGAGATTAAGTACTAGTAGTTTGTGGTTTTGATTTCGTGATTTGGGGTTAATTCATTACTTGCTCCGATACCTGCTGTCGCCTACCGGAATGCGCCGCCAGTCCCTGACAGGAGGCGCATTCCGACCTCAGTATTTAAAAAAAAAAAAAAAAAAAAAAAAAAAATTTCTTTTGTCTTTCGTTTGGTTTGTTACTAACATGTTTGTTTCTTGTTTTGCTTAATGTGTTGTTTGTATAGGGTAAACGCAGAATAGTTGAATCCGATGAATCCGATGAAGAAGAGGTAGTGTATGAAACAAGACGGGTTTACAAAATTAGTACCGAGGCTCGACTTATGAAAACCGAAACATACCCTTGGTTGAAGTGGCCCGGGGCTGATAAGAATAGAATTATTCAATTAAACAATCAATTGGCACATCTTCAACATAAGAAAGTGGTACCACCCCGATTTTTGGATTGGGAACTTATGAACAAGTTGAAGGTTATGACCGAGTTGGAATCTTATTTCGTCACCAGGGTTACATATGACGCGCATACCTTTAACTTACCAATTTGGAGGAACGCTTTTGAGGTTCGGGAACCGGCGTATAGAGAATGGTGTTTGGAATTTTACGCTAGCATTGAGATTGATGAATTTCCGGGCAATCCTAATGATTGGTATGATGCTAAGGTAGTGAAATTCCGACTTGGGGGCCAAGAACACCGGGTCACAATACAAAAGTTTGGGCAATTGATCGGGTTATACGGTGAGGAAGAATTGAACAGTCCGGGAATGTCTCATTACGCAAGCCAAGGAAGCTGGTCATTCGATGATGTTTACGCGGATAGGGATAATAACTGGATGGGGTTGTCGGGACGATCCCATTACAAGACTACAAGTAAGGCCGTTGACTTGAACGACCCAATGCTCCGCCTGCTACAAAAAGCACTTTGTCACTCAATTAACCACCGCGCCACTCATCACGACAAAGTGTATAAAGAGGATTTGTGGATGCTTTCTTATTTTGCTAAGAGGACACCTACAGAGTATGTCTATTTACCATGGGCCATAGCTAAATACCTAAGCGAGCAAGGAAAGGGGAGGAAGAACAGTAGTGGAATGTTGTGTGGACATTTCATTACACGGATGGTGAAAAACTTGGGGTTTGATACTACTGCAAGTAGGAGGGGGCTGTCTAAAGCGGTGGATTGGAAACTGATAAATAAGGGAGACTTGAAATTAGGACACGCCATGAATAGGGCGGGGGAATTTGCAAAACCGGGGGACTGGGATAGTGACGCAGATCAAGATAGTGATGACGAGGATGAGTCCGATCATGAGGGTGATGCTACTCAGGCGCAGGGAGGTTTTACTGCTGGTACTTCTTCACAGGGTCCAACATCGGGGGGTCGCACATCGCCACCACTTGGCCCTTTTGATTTTAACCCCATGATGCATGAGATGTATAGGATTGGGCGCCAGGTGGATGCTACTCGGGAGGACGTGTCACATATTCGCTCGGATGTTCATCAGTTTGGGGATTACACACAGTATCACATGGAGCGATACCAGCCCATGTGGGAATATATGACTACTTCCCAGTACCATGTGCATCATCCCGAGGCAGCGAGTGGGTGGACTGAATACAACCCACCTCCCATGTGGAACCAACCCCCACCTAATGATGAAGAGTGAAGGACGTGAAGAAGCCGTTTACTGGCATTAAGTTCAGCACGTGTGGAGTCGATTCAGAAATCATGCAACATCCTACGGAACTCGCACGGTTTTATCTTTCTTTCTTTATTTTATTTTTGTCTTTTTAGTTTATTTTAATTTCCCTTAGGTTAATCAGTTTTTATTTTGATGGAACACATTAGGGACAATGTGTTGTTTAAGTATGGGGGGCGAGTCGGGAAATTAGTTAGTTTTAGCTCCTATATCCATTACGTTTATTTTAGTCCCATTTGAGTCTTTTAGAGTCTAAAAAAAAAAAAAAAAAAAAAAAAAAACGCTTAAATGTAGTTAGGGAAAATGATAGGGGCTTGTATATTTAACTTTATTCCGGTACATTAACGTGAAATTGCTTAGGAACATCTTTAGTTAATAAAATACTTGTAAATAAGAGTTTAGGTTTTCTAATTTTAGTTCCTTAAGTTTCCCTGAAAAATCAAAAAGATAGATAATCACTATATCCTTAGTACCGAGCCCTTTTAGTCCTTGCACCCTTTCGGGGGTAGTTGGGGAATCCTAGTATTACCTAAGCCCTTGGAGAATTAGAGGCGAAGAAAAAGGCCATAGGTCTTTCCCGTCAACAAATTTGAACTCATCCTCACTATAACGAAGACTCAAATCCCGTTATATTTGTTCACTTCAAAGAAAATATATAATAATAAATCTATAGTATTTGAAGTGAACGAAAGTGAGAGGC
Organism: Senecio squalidus; assembly: GCA_910822075.1. NCBI lineage: Eukaryota > Viridiplantae > Streptophyta > Magnoliopsida > Asterales > Asteraceae > Senecio > Senecio squalidus. The sequence goes on from CAJVGC010000592.1 coordinate 586,406, forward strand.
AAGCTAAAAGATGTAGACTAACCAAATAATTCTCAAAAGAAAGAAGTACTCAAATGAAGAAAATGCTTAGTAATATTTTAAGGGTTCCCCCGAAAGTAAGGCGTAAGGGGTCGGCTGTAATGGCTGATCGCTTCAACTACGGTTGGAGAGTGAGGACTAAGGTGTGATTATCTTGAAATATCTAAACTAGGGGAAGAATTAGGAGTTAAAATTGGTAAATTGCGGTTCTTGTTTACTTAAGTAATTTAGTAGCTTTAGATGTTTGTAGTCGGTTTTACGATCTAGCAATTTCACGCAAATCTTTATTCTAACACCGGAATTTAATTAAATGTTTGAGCCCGTGATTCCTTAATTTTTCTTAAGTTGTATGTTTTGTAAAATGGTTAGTAGTTATGAGTCGGATTTGCTTAGGGACAAGCAAATGCTTAAGTATGGGGGGTTTGATATCGCTCATTTATATGACTATTTATCGCGATATTCATTGTGTTTTGTGTCCCAAACGTAATGGAAATGCCCTTTTATGCTTATGTTTTGTAAAGTTTTGTGTTAGGATTGAGTTAGGTGTTTTTGGAGCAAAAAGAAGGGATTTTTGGACTTTAACTCGAAATTGGACAAAACAATCAGGACATGCGACGCCTATGGTGGAGCAGCTCAGCGCATTCAGCTCGGTAGCTGGAATGCGCCGCCTGTCAGACCATTGGCGGCGCATTCACGGCCTCGACAGTTACTTGGCAGTTTATTATTATTAATCATGGGGAATGAAGAGACTATTATCACTCATAAAACCTGAACGTTGGAGACACTTATCATCATCTTTTTCATCATTGTTTTAGTATTTTTCATATCATTGGAAGCCTAAAAACAATCTTTGATTCCGTATTTCATCACGAATTATTATTTCGATTTCGTTTATTGCTTGGAGATTTTTTCAGAACTTGTTACTTACGTTTGGTATTACTCTATTATCACTTTTATTTCAATTGAATCATGTTTTTTTTCATATTTGATTGTTATTGTTACAATTATGAGTAGCTAATTTCATTGTACGTTTGCTTGGATTATGTGATCGTTTATGTGTTAGGTTTTGGGTGTGAAATTAGAATGATACTTAGAGGATAATTGGGGATCCGTTTGGGTTAATATCTTAATTATCTTGGTAAAATTGTTTATACTCTTGTTTGGTAATCTAAAAACGGGTATTCGAAAGGAATCCGTAATTTTTACTAAAATAAGAACGAATTAATCGGCCGGTCTTTAGTTGATTATAAGTTTATGATATTCGAAAGGAATCATTAACAACGATTTAAACAAGTAGATATTGACACGAACGCTAGCTACTAATTTAAGAGAAATCGGTTTAGGAGTTAGTAAGCTATTCGAAAGGAAGCTTATAAATTAATTCTCATTTATCGGCTTGAAACTTTATGCCCAATTACTTGAGGTGTTAACGGTATTCGAAAGGAATCGTTACATGGTTAGGTAATTGGAGAAATCCGGTATTCGAAAGGAACTTAGGATTTTACATTTGAAGTTTATCGACATTTTCACACCTAAGAAATAACACATATTCGTAAACGGGCCAAGCAAGCGTCTTTTATCCATACTTGAATTCTTAAATATTTTTACCGTTATTATAAGCAAGTCTTCACTAAGACTAAAACCAACTTGTTACTTGTTACGTGTTTTTTTTTATAAACTAATATTTTCAACTATAAATAGTCCCTGTGTTCGAACCCGATATTTACTAATACTATTTTGCAATTGACAAGGGTACACTGCCCGTGTCGAAATCTAGTAAAAGTTTATTTTCGGAAAACTAGATTTTTCGCATCAATGTCCAACAGTTGCAGTACACAACTTGTTAAGTGTTTCACAGGTGTGTGACAAGAAAAATACAACAATCTTCACAAATACTGAATGTTTGATAATGGAACTTGGATATGTGATTGATGAAAGCAAAGTACTGGTGAGAACTCCAAGAAAGAACGATGTAGATTGTTTTGATTTTTCAAAGATTTCACCAACTGGAGCAGTAAATTGCTTTGTCTCAAAAGCAACAATTGATGAATCGACATTATGGCACAAAAGGATGTGTCATATGAACTTCTAGAACATCAATCAACTTGTGAAATCTAATCTGGTGAGAGGTATTCCCAACAAATAATTCTCTCTTGAAGACAACTGTGTAGTATGTCTTCAAGGAAAACAACACAAAACCTCTCACAGATCCAAGGAAGTCAACACCATTACTACTCCTCTACATTTATTGTATATGGATCTGTTTGGTCCAACAAATGTAAGGAGTATAGCAAAGAAGTCTTATTGTATAGTGATCACTGATTATTATACTAGATATACATGGGTGTACTTTCTAGCAACCAAAGATGAGACAAGTCAAATACTCATCTATTTTATCACTAATGATCATTAGTGCTTTACTTTTTAGTTCTGCACAATGTTACTACTGCAAATTAATAGTAGTATTGTATTAGACTAAGTATTATTAATACGGCCAATGGTTCTATTACTACTTCTGGACTGGTTAGTATTGCTAGTAGTTTTATTACTGCTGTTGGAGTGGTTAGTACTGCAAGTTGTTTTATTACTACTCTTGGACTGGTTAGTACTGTAATTTCATTACTATTGTTGGACTAGTTAGTACTGCAAGTAGTTTCATTACAATTGCTAGATTGGTTAGTACGCCCCGTAGTGTCATTACTACTGCTGACCTGGTTAATACTGTCTAATGTGTTACTACTGCAACCGTTAGTACTGCATGGTAATTTTTAAACAATAAATTACTCTGTTACTACTGCGTTGACAAGTCAAAATTTCACGTTTCAACTAACTTTTACACGTGGCAATCTACAATTGGACCTAATTTTTGAAACTACGGCTCGCGTTCAGTCACAAATTGTCCAACTTGATGCCCTAATTGGCCTATAAAAGGGATACGTACTCAAATTTAAATTTTCAAAAATCCCCAAATTGGTAGAACCCTATTTTTCTCAAAACAGTTGCAATCATCAAAACTCTTTTCTCCACCAAGAATGGCAGCCCTAAAGTTCATTTATGGACACAATGTTTGTGCTAATATGACCAAAACCAAATACAATCAGGAGTTTCATCCAATCATTGATTTCTTGAACAATTCATACATACAACATGCTTTGACTGTTTTCCCAGAGATTCAAGAAGATCATGTTAGGATTTTATGGGATACTATTGTTGTCTCTACACAAAGTAATGTCCCTGTTATCACAGCAACTGTGGATGGCAGAAAAATAATTGTGTCTGAAGCATCTCTCAGAAACCATCTTCAACTTTCGGATGTAGAAGGTATATTTACTCTCCCTATTCAAACTCTTTCTGAAAACTTTCAGAGAATGGGATATGAGGAACAACTGACAACAACTTCTTTTCAAAAATCCATGTTGTCTCCTCAATGGAAATCTTTCATGCATACTTTGCAACAATCCCTTTCTCAGAAAAGAACTGGTTGGAATGAAGTAGGCAGTTCTTTGGCTACTGCCATGGCCTGTCTTGCAACAAACCAACTTTTCAATTTTTCAAAACTGATATTTGATGGTATGTTGTGGAACTTGGCTCATCCTTATCAAAAACAATTGATGTATTCAAGGTTTCTACAACATATACTAAACTATGAGATTCATGATCTTTCTACATCCAAATCTGTTTTTACTCCTAAATCTCATGGTAGAAAAGTTTTTGTTAATATGAAAAGAGTAAATAAAGGATTTTATGGCCATGTTACCCCATTGTTCTCTACAATGATGGGGATAACACATTCTTCAGGTGAGAGACAAAGTGATCAACCTTTGTCTCAACCCACACCTGCTATTGTTTCTATTGTGAGTACTTATACAGTTCCTACTGTAAGTACATCACCAGTTCCTACTGTCACTCCATCTGTGACTAAATCATCCACTCAGTCTGCTTCTTGACCAAACAACAACCTCCTGTTGTTTTCTAGTTCAAAAGAAAGGCAAAGAAAACTCCTCCTTCTCTTGTGTCTCACCTACCCCTGAACCTTTGCTTGAAAGTACCTTGCCTAAACAATATTTAGGTGAAACTTTATTATGGGAACACAATGAGCTTTTCCCCAAGATCGGGGAGGTAGTCTTTAAGGAGAGGGATGACCATGATGGAAGGGCTCAAACTACTGTTGCATCACCTAGTGGTGCACAGGACAGTTTGACAGGCTTTAAGACCCAACCATCGGCAACACTATTTGATAATGCTTCTTTTGAGGCATCATTGGAAGGTGGACCCAGGTGCCAAGAAACCATGGGAGAAGGAGATGCTTCTGCTAGGCAGGGGGCTCCTTCTGTTCCTTCTTATGATCTTCCTTATGTCGGTACTCAACAGAAAGGGGGTGAGGATAGTTGTGACTATTCTAACTTGGAATTGATGGACCTGTACCTCGAATTTACTGCCAAGGTTGATAAATAGGTTGAGGAGCTTGCAGTCCTCAAGAAATTCGTACTTAAAATATCTAAAATTTCAGCTTAAGAAGAAGAGGCTTGTAATGAAGGATGTTGGTACCTCTCAATTGCCCTTTGATTCCTCCAGTTCTTCTTCAAATGGGGTTGATGATTACAAAAAGGGGGATATTGAAGATATAAAGAAGACTGATAAGGTTTCTACTGCTTTTGGAGTTAGTACTGCAGTATTAGTTTCTGTTGCATTATTATCTCCAATACATGAGGAGGAAGAAGTTGATATTGATGGGGAGAAAGAACAAGAGACATAAGGTTATGGTGACCTAGATATTACTACTGATGTTATTACTGCTGCAGATGATGAGGAGAAGGAGAAAATGTTAGAAGGTAGTGATGAAAGTGATAATGATGCAGTTACTACTGAAGTTGAAGGGGAGAAAGAGTTGATAATTGATGGTAAATTTAATTCTACTGATGAGGGGGAGGAAGAAGAAGTAGTTGTTAGTGCTGCAGTTGAGGGGGAGTAAGAAAAGGATGTTACTACTGTGGTTCCTACTTCTACAGTTGTTACTACTGTTGTTACTTCTGCTGATGTTCAAACTATTTCTAATGTTGTAGTAACTCAACCTTAAACCATTCCAATTGTGGTTACTACTGCTGCTCCTCCAACCATTTCTACTATGGTTAATGATGTTGTTGAAAACCCACAGTTGAAGAAAGAACACTTGCTGAAGAGTTGCTAAAGATAAAAAGTGATATCATTCAGAAAAGGAAACCAGAACAAGCCAAAAGACCCAAGTAAAAAGGAGTGACTATTCCTACTGTTTCTGAGTCAAGAATAGTTTGTGAGGACTATGTGATGGATCCTACAGCAAGATATGGGGTGACTCCAATTATTCCTCCTGAAACAAGACAACTTAACATACCAGTGCAACAATATATTGGAGGAGGAAGGGTTGATCCAACTGACTCTTCAGTAAAAGGAAAAGGTAAAATAGTGTTGGTTGAAGAAGAGACTGAGAAGACAACTGCAGAAGCCAAGAAATTGAGATTACATGAGCTGGTTTCCTTAAAAATTGCTTCCAAAACCATGTATGTTTCTAGAGATGTTTCCATATCAAGAGAAGTACATGTAGAACTCCAAAGGAGAGAATTTGAGAGGATTGAAAGAGAGGAGAATGAAAGACTATCTTTGTTGGCTTAGTATAACAGAGAGCTTGCTAAGATCAAAAGAAGTGAAGCTGCAAAGAAGTCAAAGTTAGAAGTCAAAAAGACAATCAAGAAAGAAAATAAAACTATTGACAAACAGAAGTTCATGAACTACTTGAAGGCCAGAGGATATAGTGATAAATCTCTGGGTCCCATAAGCTTTGGAAATATTCTTGGATTGTTTGAAAAGGAGAAGAAGAAACATAAAGAAGAAACTGCAAGGTTAACTGAACAACAAGAGAAGGAAAGGTATGAATTAGAAAGGTTGGTGAAGAGACCTCATGAAGTTGGAGCTAGAGTGTTGAATGAACATGGACAGTTACAAGTCCTGAATTTCATCACTCACTATACACTCAGCGAATCGAATTGAAACATGTCATGATACGGAATCTCATGACCTAAGTTTGGAATCAAAATGAAGGAAACATGAAATCGAAATTGAAACTGAAATTGAAGTTGATATGAAACAATATGTGTAACTGTTTAAGATTTCATTGATAGTGTAACACCAGATCCACCATGAACACCTTGTAATCTAAACAGATTCTTAAATATTGCTCTTCAATTTCACTTCGAACTTCTTCAATTTCACTTCGGACTCCTTCGATTCTCTAATAGTTTGACCTAATTTTCGAATCAAGTCAAATTGACGAACCAGACTCAATCGAATTCAATCAATTGATTTGTCTGGCTCTGATACCAATTGACAGGTCCTGAATTTCATCACTCACTATACACTCAGCGAATCGAACTGAAACAGGTCATGATGCGGAATCTCATGACCTGAGTTTGGAATCAAAATGAAGGAACATGAAATCGAAATTGAAACTGAAATTGAAGCAGATATGAAACAATATGTGTAACTGTTTAAGATTTCATTGATAGTGTGAACTGGTTTTGGATCGAGCTGTTACAACTGACATTCAAGCTCAACGGAACCTCTTTGAGAGAGTTTCGGGTTCAAAGACAAAAAACTCTAACAACCTATCACACTATTTATAGACAAAATCTAACAAACAGACACACTACGAACTAAACTATTACAACATTATCATCATCTTAATTTCAACTCGGGGAGTTCACTTCAGTTCTGAACCAAATTCTTCATCTTTCGAATTGTTATCTTCAATGTTGACTTATATTGACTTAAGTTAAACCTCCGCTTATTTTCAGTTCGGAGGAACTTCATTTTGTTCAGAGTATCTGAACTAACTTGTTCTCCGAACTGAAAATTTCACTTCGGATTATTCTTGATGATTTTAGTTCGGACCCTCCACGAACTAAAATCATCTTTATTCAAAACACACAGAAGACTCCATAGCTTCATCCATTCCATTTCTTGGCCCAACAGACAGGTAGTTCCTAATGCATATAAATCTCAACCTATTATTCATACTGAGCATCAGAAAAGGAAGAAGTCTATTTCTTCTAAACCAGTCACCAAGAAACAGAGAGTTGAGGTGCCAACTATTGTAGAGAAGGAAAAGATTATAGTTGAAACCACTCATGTTGAAAATCCACTTGATGAATCAGCCACTGCTTCAAATCAGTTTATTCTTGTTGATTCTACCGTAATAGTGGAGAGGGAAGGAGATGTAGAGATATCGCTTGATGATTGTTCAGTTTTGATTCTTCATGATGAAGGCAAACATGTTGAGCCTTTAGCAGTTGAGCTACCAGAAATCATTGATGGGTAGTTTATTGGAAGGGAAAACAAGGCAACTTACTTGGTTACAAGAGCTGACAACAAGAAGTACCAAATGCTTGCTTTCTACGTAATGATCAATACTCCACAAGACAAGATATAGTGAGACTGCATGAAATTTGAGTAAGAAAGTACTCAAAGAACAGAGGTTCTTGTTCTGGCACTTATATTTCTTTTGATTGGTTAAATGGCATGTTTACTCCTGAAGTTGAGATGTATAGCAGTGTATTTCACATAGGAGGACATGATCATGTTATTAAGTGGGTTCTGTATGAAAGGAGTGAGGTGCATTCAATCATTAGAAAACAAAAAGTGATCAGGTTCTAGTTGGTGGACAGAAAGTATGATTTAGACTTTGGTACTTTACATGAAATGATCACTATCAGGCTTTTTGCCCTAAGACAATCTCAGATGGCAAATGATTTGGTATGGAGGATGGTGCTTCAAAGAAATAAAGAACAACTGAAGATGACGGAAGAAAGAGATAAACAGAGGAAGAATGATAAAAAAAAAAATAGTTTTGTAATCACCATTCATATGTAATGAAACTTGTTACTTTAAAGAAAATCAAAGTTCAAGTTTAGGGGGGGATTGTTGGGATTAAACTGTTTGAAAAATTAGTTTAAGTTCATTACTACTGCTCATTAGTACTGTACAACTACTGCCCAGTGACTACTGCAGATGTATTGGTTAATACTGCAGGACTGATGATTACTACTGTTGAAGAGTGTTACTACTGCCCGTCTTCTGTTACTACTGCTTGTAATTATCTTTTCCTTATTTGAAGCAATTGTAGTTATATTACAGTTGTAATTGTTTAGTCATTTCCTAGATTTGCTAGATTAGGCTCAAGGTCTATATATACATATATCTTTGTATTATTAAAAACACGTATATTGATCGATCATTAAGATTAATATATTGAGGCTTATTATTGATATTCGTTATTGTTCTTGTTCATTATAACAATATTTGTTATTGTTCTTGTTCATTATAACAATATTCGTTTAATCAATAAACTTGTAATATCAAAGTATTAAAATTCGCTGTTAAACTTTTTTGATAAATCAAGATCTTTGTTCAATGTGTAGTTGTTTTTACAATAACTATACTGATCCTGATAATATTAATCAATTTTTTTTCTATTAGTTCATTAATATGATTAAAAATTTTTAATATAAATGAATATTTTCGTAAGTTTAGTAATAAAAAAAAGTATGTAATTTAATTGAATATTTTAGAAAAGTACATCAAACTTTTTGTTTATTAACTCTAAATAAAAACTAAACAATGTTATTTCATAATGGTGATATGTGTATATCTTAGAGCTATTTGACATTTACTACGACAATTATGAAATTTATTTAGCTGTTTTATGTATGCATATATGCATATATCAATTTATTATCTTTGTTTTGATCTTCAATTACCATAAATATTTACGTGGTTAACCTCTATTGGAGTTCGGTTTTGGTTTGAAGGCTATTTTGTACACTCCTATTATAATGAATTCGTTTCATATCTTCTTAAGAACATTTTCTCTCAGGTTTTTTGAAGATTGAACAAAAAAGGTGAAACAAGAAAGACTAATAATGTAAAAGGACAATTTGTAAAGTTGATATTGTAATGATCTAGCTTTGCCATGTTTTGTATTTTACTCTTATTTTATTATACAAGTGGTCGGATTGACAGCTTTGCATTACACCCTCTAAATAAATAACTAAATTAATAAATATATATATATATATATATATATATATATATATATATATATATATATATATATATATATAGATAGGATCATATACAAAGTATATATATTGTAAAAAGTGTGAGAACCTATCACATGTTGCCATGTGTCTTTTACTTTACTTTTTATTCTTTTTTAACAGAAGGGTATTATCGTCTTTTCACCTAATTTAATTCAATCGATCAACTGCTTTGTTCTCCCCTGTTCATCATCGTTTTCTTTACAACCGTTTCTTTTCTCTATATATATGGCGGTATTCAAATCAATTTTCTTCCTAATTGTTCCTCGGATTGTGCGATTCAATTCCGGATTTTGCCTAATTGTTCTTCGGATTGGTCGATTCAAGCTTGAATTTTGGCTAATTGCTCTTCGGATTGGTCAATTTTTCAACAATTCAATACAATGTCAGCTTCGATTCAGCCTAATGAATCTGATTGTAAGTTTAATTTTGTTTTCGATTCAGTTTATTTTTTTGAATTTTTAATAAATCAAGTTATGTTAATCATATAGAATAACTGTAAATATATTAATTTTGATTTCGATTTAGGTTAATTTGTTTAATTTTTGGCTAATTGTTATTCGTTGTGATTTAACTAGTTTTAAATTCTGTTAAAAATTATAATTTTAACAGAAATTATGTATTGTGCATCATACTATAGTTTAATTTTTTGAATTTTTAATAAATCAAATTCTGTTAATCATATAGAATAACTGAAGATATATTAATTTTGATTTCGATTTAGGTTAATTTGTTTAATTTTTGGCTAATTGTTCTTCGTGTGTGATTTAACTAGTTTTAAATTATGTTAAAAATTATAATTTAAACAGAAATTATGTATTGTGCATCATACTATAGTAATTTTACGTGTAAAAATTACTTCACAGGTTACGAGGAAACGTCTAGATATTGGATCCCTGATGTATCTTTGAAACCTCTTCAAGGTGCACGTTTTAATTCTTTGGATCAAGCCTACCAGTTCTATAAAACTTATGCAAAGAACGGTGGTTTTTCTGTTCGGAAATCTGCTCAACACTTCTGCAATTCCACTAAAAAGGTGGTACTGAAGTATTTTGTGTGTTCAAAGCAAGGAAGAAAGACTAACAATTTAAAGATCGATACTTTGAAAAATGTTGGGAAGACGATCAATAAGAGAAAAGTGCCATCTTGTAGAACAAATTGTAAGGCAGAGATCCGTCTTAAGGCGATTCCTGGTAATTTGTATGAGATATATTTTTTTGAAGAGAAGCATAACCATATTTTGGTTGAGAAAGATGATATGCCTTTTTTGAATTCCTCCCGAGATTTGACCTACTTGCATACACAGTTTTTGCAAAATGTGTCGAAGATCAACATTGGTCCAGTAAGAGGTTTTAAAATAATGAAAGAGCTTTATGGTGGATTTGAGAAAGTAGGTGTAACTGCAGTTGATTGTAAGAACTTCAGAAGAGACATAAATACTTTTATCGGTGATTATGATGCGGATATGGTAATTCAAAAATTGACTTACAAGGCAGAATTTGTACCAGGCTTCACTTTTGAATACTGTACGGATGAAGAAGGGGATTTGAGTGGTTTGTTTTGGGCAGATGCTGAAGCTAAGCGCAATTACTCGATTTTTGGGGACATTATGTCATTCGATGCTACGTTCAGGACTAACAAGTAGTTAACTTTAACTCTATTTTTTATATTTATATTTAGGTAATTCATTTTTATAATATTGATCTTTATTTTTTTCAGGTACAAGATGGTTTTCATACCTTTCACTGGTATTGATAACCATAACAGATGCGTGACATTTGGCGCTGGTTTGGTTTCAAAAGAAAATATCGAGTCGTATAAATGGTTATTGAAGTCTTTTAAAGACGCTTTTGGTCCAGAGCCCCGAGTCGTAGTTACTGATCAAGACCCTGCCATCAAACAAGCTATTGAGGCGATCTTTACTTCTTCTAGACACCGCTATTGTATGTGGCATATAATGGAAAAACTCACGACAAAGGTATTTATGTTACCTTTTTTAGGCATTACAGTTGTGCATCTTTACTATTTAAGTTTGTAAGTTTTTATTTATTAATATCAATTTATATGCATCACATTGTGTTTTTTTACAATTATTATTATCATGATTTATATACAGGTGGGTACAAGTATATGTAATAACACGACATTCAAACAAAAACTTTGCAACATTGTCTGGACTGATAGTATAGAGCCTGTCGAGTTTGAAGAAAAATGGGTTGAGATTATCAATGAGTTCCTTCTTCAAGATAATAAATGGCTTAGTGACATTTTCGAAATGAAGGACCGATGGATCCCAGCTTACTACCGTGATACACCTTTATCTGGACTTATGCGTACATCTTCAAGGTCTGAGAGCGAGAATCATTTTTTTGGGAAGCTGACTTCTTCTGATTTGACACTGGTTGAGTTTGTAAGTCATTTTGATACGGCGATGGATGCTCAGAGATATACTCATAGGAAGAATGATCATGATACAAGGTATACTAATCCTGATTTGAAAACTAATAGTGAAATCGAGAAACAAGCTTCTCTGATTTACACAAGAACCATCTTTTTCGAAGTTCAAGAGGAGATATATGCTTCGTTCTGGAAATGCATGTCTGTTAATTTCACCAGAATGGAAAGCTATGAAAAATATGTAATTCGCGATATCTATTCTGCAAAGGATTCTCATGATGAATTTGAGGTACATACTCAATTGTTCTTTTTCTTTTATTTTTTTATATAATTTTATATGATACACAGTAATAAGTAAAATTCTGTATGATGAAATTAAGAATATACATCATAGTTGTGCATCATAACAGTATACATCATAGTTGTGCATCATAACAATATACATCATTCTTTTACCGTTTCATCAGATCCTTTATATTTATTTTTGTAGGTTGATTTTAATCGTGGTGGTGATATCATATCATGTGCGTGCAAACAGTATGAGCGGTATGGCTTACTATGTCGACATATTTTCTATGTTTTGAGGATTTGTAGAGTCAAAGAATTTCCCAAGAGGTACATTCATACGCGCTGGAAAAGGGATGTTGTGCCTCCCATATCTGATGACTCGAGTTCTGAGTTTACAACTGCAAATGAGAATGATGGAACCGCTCAGAATCACACGACACCACCTTCCACAAGCAATGGAACTGGAAATGATGGAAGGGAAGCCATTATTCGCCAAGTGTATCAGAATGTAGATGAGTGCATTAACCGTCTAGTTGCTGATAATGAGAAGTTAATTTCTTATCTCGACAAGCAGAAGGATTTAGCATTGAATGTTCTTGAAGACATTGAAGCTTGCCCTTTGTTGAACAAAGATGATCTCATTGGTTCTTTCCTCGGTGTAGAAAAACCATTGGAAGGTAATAAAGCTACTATTGGGAATCCTAAAAATATCCGTAACAAAGGTTGTGGAAAGAAGAAACGTTTAATTGGAGTGGCTGAGAAAATAAAGTTCAAAAAGAAAAGACTTTGCAGAAAATGCAACCAATATAAGCGTCATGATTCTCGAAATTGTGACACGGACTTAGTCGAAATTTGATCGTTTTTTTTTCATTTTGATTTTGTGTTTAGTACCTTTTTTATATTTTTCTATATGTACTATTTTTTTAGTTTTGAAAATAAAGATGCTGTAAAAAAACTTTAGAATTTGTACGAAAAATGTATGATGCACACTTCCTTTTGTAGAATAAATCATAGTTGTGCATCATAACCGTATGCATCATTGTTGTGCATCATGAGAGTATGCATCGTTGTTGTGTAGTATTGTTGTGAATAATCCTTGTGCATCATAACAATACACTTCACTGTTGTGCATCATTCTTGTGACTCATTTTTGTGCATTATACATTATGAATCTTTTACCAAGTAAATTTCGAGATTTCATCATACATTTTATCAACCTAAAATATACAACATATTTTACATGTGATACTCAAGAGCTGGAGCAAAAACCAAACCGCGTCTAAAACATATTAATCAGTACATACTAACGATTTCTACCGAGATTACATAATATTGTTTTAATCCCATTACAAAAGATTTTCTACCCAATTACATCATATTGTTTTAATCCCATTACAAAAGATTTCTACCCACATTACGTCAGTGTTAATCCCATTACATCCAATTGTTTTTACCACATGTTACCAAACTAAATTTCTATCCAGATTACAGATTACACAAACGTTCTTGAATTCTTTCATGTGCATCGGCTTTTAGGCTGTTCCTGGTTTCTTCAGGCATGTTCAAGTAGTTTTCTGCCTCTTTGATTGCTTTTTTCCTCATCATGTTCACATCCGAGAGAATCATCTTGGTAACATATTTTTTTCGCAATTCCTCAAGCTGTTTTTTCTGTTCAGGACCTTCTTCACGGAATCCAGTTGCCCAGCTTTCATAACTGTTGCCATTAATCGTCTCCATATGCCTCATAAGGAATACCCCACCATCAGAATTCTTCTGTTTTGTTCTCCATGGCATTTGTATTATCTCGGGCTCAACCGACTTCATTTCTTTTGCTTTTGGATGTTTTTCCGAATCCAAGTAAGTTTTAAACAAGTTAATCTGTAAAAAACATTATAATATACATATCAAATATCTATTATTCATACTAACAACATTATATAAAAGTAATCATTCTTACCAAAAGCAATGGTACAGTTTCATATTTATCTTTCAATTCCTTTTCAATTCCACAGTTGTCAACAATCATAATTTTTGGATTCTTCAAGTTAAAGCATACGAGATAGTACTTTAACTGAGAAAACACCGGAAAAAACACCTATATTGGACAATTTTTGTCAGTAAAAATGCATTAACATTTTAATATATATTATGTATATGTTTAAACTTTGACGGATTTCTTACCAAGTCAAACTCATGAAGGTTTATCTTTTTGTAGCAATTACTGAAGTCAACAATGTTAAACCAAAATTCTTCAAATAGATCCTCGACATTTGTGCTTTGACTAACCATTTTATCATTCTGCAATGAATTATAAATGTGCATTATTGTTAGGAATAGAATATTCATAACTTTGTATTTGTAGTCGTTGTTAGGGACTTAATTGTAATATGTGGGAAGTCTTTGTAAAGTCCCCACACTCCTATAAATAAGAGTGTGGGGTATGTGTAATGTCAAGAGATTGTGCTCAATTGTTAAATCATACTTTCTCTCTCTAGAATACTCTCTCTCTCTAAACTGATCAGAACCTACAATTGGTATCAGAGCGGGATACTCTCAAAAGTACCCGTTCATTAGACTGGAAATAGACCATTAGACTACATTTTCAACATACACGAATACATTTTGTATCCTTGTAAGAAGGATTTCTAGTCTAATAGTCTATTCGTGTACCATTAGACTACATTTTCAACATACAAGAATACAGTTTGTATCCTTGTAAGAAGGATTTCTAGTCTAATTGCCAATTCGTGTACCATTAGACTACGTTTTCAACATACAAGAATACAATTTGTATCCTTGTAAGAAGGATTTCTAGTCTAATCAGTTAATTCGTGTAAGGTGTTTAATCCATCTGAGAACATTGCAATTCGACTGGGATAAGTTATATAACTATCTCGAAAACGTGAGAAATTTGACTAAGTCTTCACACGAATTGCAATTCAACATACACGAACTAATACACACGACTTGAAAGTGTGCATACACGAACTCATACATAAGAACCATATTTGAGCATACACGAATTCATTTCAGTCACAGACGAACAGAAACTTAGAACTTTTACAAAGAGTATAAAACGATCACGATCAGTTTTTGAAAACAAAGATTCCGAAACTTCCAAAAAAAAAAAAAAAAAAAAAAAAAAAAAAAAAGAAGAAAAAAAAAAATTCAAAGAACAAGGATCGGTGTGTTAGGATAGAAATTCCACACACAAGGATTAATGTGTTAGGATAGAAATTCAACACACAAGGATTAGTGTGTTAGGATAGAAATTCAACACACAAGGATTGGTGTGTTAGGATAGAAATTCAACACACAAGGATTGGTGTGTTAGGATAGAAATTCAACACACAAGGATTGGTGTGTTAGGATAGAAATTCAACATACAAGGATTCGTGTGTTAGGATAGAAATTCAACACACAAGGATTGGTGTGTTAGGATAGAAATTCAACACACAAGGATTCGTGTGTTAGGATAGAAGTTTCGCGATTCCACGTTTTCACGTTAGAGACGAAATCGAAAAATAAGAACTTTTTTAAAGAGAGATTTTTATTTTTCCCGACAGTTTTCGGATACCGGTTAAGCTTACGCGACGAATTTTGACGAGATTCAAGCATCGGAAAAATACGAGATTTATATTTCCGGAATCGAAATTGAAAAGCGAATTCAACGGTGTTATTGTACTCGATTAGTTCAATAGGTTTCGGGAAAAACATTGTACAAGCGTGAGATACCACGGGTGAAGATTATCCGAATTTTTCGTCAAATTTTCAACATTGAGAAATTTTTCATCAACTTTTAAGGGATTTTCGCCACCAAAATTTCAGTATGAAGAAAGATTTTACAGGGAATATTGTGGATCTCACAATCGACAACGATGACGGTCTTACATTTTATTGTCCTCCGGACCAAGCTTGGACAAAATTAGAGGAGCTGGAGAAATTGTGTGAAGACACGGGGAAAAGACTGTCTCCTGATAATTGGAACGGTCATGAAAGATTGGATCGAAAGCGAAAGGTTGCTACACGTGCACGAGAATTTTTATCAAAGTTATCGCATGTCAACGTCGCAGAGGTACATTCTTTATCTCGATCTACCCTTGATAATAAGATCATTGAGTTGGAAAAGAAGTTGCAAACTAACACCGAATTGGTTTTACGGTTTACAAACGAAAAAGCTAATATTTTAAATGAGAATTCTAAGCTTTCAAATGAAACTCAAGTTTTGACATCTCAAATTAAAACTTTAAACCTTACCAATTCCAAACTCGAAGAGTTTAAAGAGTTAGCAACTTCTTGGGAGGGGAAATATGATCAAAGTGTGATACTTCAACATCTTACAAATGAACTTAATGAAAAACTGGAGTTAATCAATACACTTCAAAAACAATCAAAACCCATTACGTTTGATGAGAGGAAATATAATCACAGTGTTTTAAAGGAACTCGAGAATCTTAAGAAAGAACGAATGGATGAAAGAATTAAAAGCATTGAGTTAATCAACGAGTTAAATACTCAAAGAAATGAGCGACTAAGTGCTAACGATAATCTTATGCTTTTAAGAAAACAAATTGAAGATTATAAAACGGAAATTCAATCTTTAAAATCACAAGCACTTGAAGTTGAAAATCGAAATGAAATTTCAAAGCCAAATTGTTTGAGAGAACAAACGAATCAACTCATTTTTCCAAACAAACCAAAAGAGTTTCGATCTTTCAATCCACAAGAAGGTTTGGGTCATGATAATCCAAAATATCTAAAGAAAGCTATGTATCATGCTCCCGGTCTTTACGACACAAAATCTTTGGGAAAAGAAAATGTTACAATGTCTTTCATTAGATCATCCAAAGAAAATGAAGAACAAGAGGATGCAAAACGACCATTTTTGAATAAAACGCAAGTCTCTTTTGATTACAAATCGTTAAATGAGAGTTATAAAACTAGGAAAATTCCTCTTTCAGATGATTACTTTCCAAGTTATAGCGAAAAGGAACTTCATTCCGATGATGTTTTGAAACAAGTTATCTTTCAAAAAGTATATATTCCAACTCTTATTTTAGAAAAACAATTTTCGGAACTTGAGCAAGAGTTGGAATGTCGAACTAACTATTTTGAGAATGAAAAATGTAACTTTTTAGAGAAACTTGCGTCTTTTGAAAAAGCTTCACTTGATAAATCTTCAACTTCAAATGACAAATCTTCATTGGAATCTTTCTCCTCGAATGAACAATCCATTGCTAAGATATCATTTCTTCAAAATGCATTACATTCAAAAGAAAAGGATATCGAAGCTTTAACTCATAAGATTGATTCAATGTGGAAAATGAATGGTCCAGTTTTACCAAAAACCCCAAGCATTTCACATGAGGAGAAACGGAGATCTAAAACTCGAGAAAACAATTCGAAAAAGCATGTTAAAGCTCCATTAAAGGTTTACAACGGTAAATATTCAAAAACATTTTCAAAAGTGGTTTCTCCGAGTACTAATTCTTTCCCGAAAAAGAATCAAAAGTATTCTCCGAAATCACAACCTAATGGAACTTTTACAACATCTTTGAAAACTTCGAGTTTGAAATCCAAAATCGTCTCAACCAAACATGTGGAAAAGAAAGCACTTTGTCCTCCAATGAACAAAAACGAAACGAAATCTTTCACGTATTCAATACCCGAGTTATTTGAATTTGCACCATCACACTTTAAATATTCGGTGCAAAAAGTGAATAGTATTGTTTCTAAATTTAACAAACGAACTTCAACGA
Organism: Senecio squalidus; assembly: GCA_910822075.1. Taxonomy (NCBI): domain Eukaryota; kingdom Viridiplantae; phylum Streptophyta; class Magnoliopsida; order Asterales; family Asteraceae; genus Senecio; species Senecio squalidus. The sequence goes on from CAJVGC010000592.1 coordinate 603,996, forward strand.
ACTCAAATGGTTTTGTCCCAAGAACTCCTTCACCAACTCTTAAAAAGAAATGGATTCCAAAGTCTCCACAAATTTCAAAAACAAACACACCGATTGCAAAATCAACTACTTCAAATGGTTGTTTACCGGGGAAATGGAATTCGTATTCTTTGCACATAATCAATACTCCTTATCAATGGTTTTCAAACAAAGCTAACCAAAAAGGACCCAAAATGAAATGGGTACCAAAACTAGTTTGTGTTGATTGTGCAGAACCGTAGATCATCAAGATGACTCCGGAATACCTCAGTTTCGGACTCGAACTTCATGGAATGCTTACACGAGATATCAAGAAGGATTGGAACACGACGATTTCGGTACAATTCTTTTTCAAAAAAAAAAAAAACTTACAAACTTATTTTATCACTTGAGAGACGTAATATTTGGAAATGTTTAGTAGCGGATTTTTAAATCTCGACTAGAACTATCACTTTTAAGTATTATTATCTTATATGATATTTTGAGTTTGTTTAGGCTTTCAATTATTTCAAATTGAAACCCGTTCTAAACCCGAAAAATTACGAATTTATTGGTCTAAATACAAGTTTAATATGATGAATGTGAATAGTAGCGGATTTTCAATCTCGACTAGAACTAACATATTCAAAGTATTATATTTGTGTTGTATAGTATTTTCGTAATTAACAAGTGTTTTCAAAATGTCAAATCTTTTCAAAAACACTTGTACGATCTTGTACGATCAAACATGGAGAATCAAACGTTGAGGGGGAGTTCATACAATCATTTTTCGAACTACCTCCTAGATCTTTCAAATGAGCTTCAACGAAACAATTTTTCAAATAAATATTTCGAAATGCAGTATTCGAATGTATCTTCGAAAAAGACTTCCCATAACCAAAAATGGTGTCATGCATATGTTGAAGGGGGAGCGTCTTTTCGAAAATATTGTCATGCATATGTTGAAGGGGGAGCGTTTCTTCGAAAATATTACAAACTTTCGAAGTTACTTTGGAAATGTTTTTCAAAACAATTTGGCAAAATGTTGATGCACCTTGAGCGATTTTCAAAAAGCTACCTTTTTCCTATAGTCCAACCAGAGCCGGAGGGACTTACCCAAGGAATCACTTTCGAATGTGAGGGTTATTTAGGTCTAGGATTGGAGTTTAAAAGTGCAAAATCAACAAAAAAATCATTTTCAAAATGCCAAAATAAGGGTGGAGTTGAATATTATGAGAGGTTGAGTGAGGAGTGTGTGATACGGTTAAAAGAATGAGAGACCGTTTCTTCGCCAATTAAATCGTCGGGTAGCCAAGTTTCTATCGAATTTCTTGTGTTGATTTTCGATATTGAAAAAGACATCATGGACCCAGTGATGAAATGCACATATACCTCATCGCCACTCAAATTCTTCACAAGAATTTGTTTCAATATACACGGAGAAGTAGCACATTTCTATCATATTCTCACTCGGAGAATGTTGATATTGAAACAAGAGAAAACCAACTCCATTTCTCGATTTCATTTCATACACTATTAAGTCTAGCGCCAAAATGTTAAACATTTTCTAGGACACGAACGAATTTGATAAAAGCATGTCTTTGTGATATCGCTCGGAACATTTGTAGTGGTATCAACGATTTTGGTATTTCACGATGATCGAATGGAAATCCTACCAATGCTAACGTTTTTGCAACATTGAACGTAGGTCACACAATCGACTTCTATTGTGATTTTGATTGTTGTGTTAACGAGCAATCTAACTGATCTCGTAGTTACTTACCCAGTTTCACGCTCATGGACGCTATTTGAGAATACTATTTGGGTACACGTTTACATGATGATTACAACGAGTCATAATCATCATGAGGGGGAAGAACGTGTACCAAAGGGAAAAACGTGTGTAAATGGTTTTCCAATGGGAAGAACGTGAAGTAAATTCATCATCAAGCTACAACGATGTAAAACATCAACTTTCCGATAGTTGATTTCAAGTATGAGTTGAGGGAGAGCTAAATGTAAAATCAAAACGTCAAGGATTTTGGAATGATTGCTCAAACAAATCAAGCTTCTACAAGTTGAACGATAAAGTGAAACTACTCAACTAAGGGGGGCACTCAAATAAGGGGGAGCATTCCACTTTATGGTTCAAACGGTCAAAGGAAACGGATGTTATGTTCACATCGGAATCATGAAATCAAAGACTACAAGTCTACATAAAACATTCGCTTGAAATGAAAGATTCTTCAAGTCAACCTTTCAAAGTGTGATACAAAGATTTAAACACTACTCTGATGAAATCTAAAGTTGAATTTGAAGACCACGAAGACAAAGGAGGAGATCATTAAGACTATCATCTAAGGTTCGCCAAAAAGAGTTTTTGGATGATTAGGCTCTTAAGACTTCTTCAAAGAGCGAGACCTTCGAGAATACTTCATCAATGACATGTTCAATACAACATCAAGGTCAAGCTTTCAAAAGAAAAGAAAGATTCTTCAAGCAACTTATCTTTAGATACAAAAATATCAAAGATTACAACAAACTACTCTGATGAAATCCAAAGTTGCGGTTGAAGATCAAATCAAGCATCTACACGGTCAAGATAACAACAATGAAGATGCTTAAAGACAAAGACTTCATATTGTGAACAACTACAAATAAGGGGGAATTGTTAGGAATAGAATATTCATAACTTTGTATTTGTAGTCGTTGTTAGGGACTTAATTGTAATATGTGGGAAGTCTTTGTAAAGTCCCCACACTCCTATAAATAAGAGTGTGGGGTATGTGTAATGTCAAGAGATTGTGCTCAATTGTTAAATCATACTTTCTCTCTCTAGAATACTCTCTCTCTCTAAACTGATCAGAACCTACAATTATACACATATTAACTATAACGGTATTTTAAAACACTGAGTTTAGAATAATACCATGATATCAGTATGAAAATAGAACCGTTTTGCTGAATCGGGACCTCTTAATTTTTCATCTTCCTGGTTACAAATATTCGCCCAAACCCTGATTGAACCTTCATGGTTAAGCATGTCTGGAATTAAACTCTCGAACATTCCCCTCTGTGCTTCAATTCCATTTTCATCTTTAAAGATGATATCCCTTTAATACAAATGTGCATCGTAGTTAACATTAAACAATACATAAAGATAAGAATTATATTAACTAAACATATATATTAAACTAATACTTACTGTTCTCCAAATGTAGCACAGAAAATGCTTTCAGAAATTTTATTTTCCGCATCAATCAACTTTTTCCCCAATTGAACAACTCTTTTCACGTAAGGAGACCTCATTGAATATGTCAGCTTTAATGTTCGTTTCGGTTTTTCTGAAAGGATTTGTTCAAATTTTTTTTTCACTTCAACCAGTGGTACGATTTCTTTTCCTTTAACATTTCGGGGTTTTTTCTTGGCTGAATGTTTCTTTCTTGTCAGAGTCATCTTGCTTAGTTGTTTCTTTGTCGTACTTTTGGTTTTTGATAACTGTTGGGGTATTGGTGCAATTGGCGTTTTGAATTGGTTACTTTCATCTTGATTTTTTTGTGGTTCGGGAGTTGTTGTGTTTGGTTTTTTAACTGGGGATTCGTTCAGTTGTGTGATATTTAAACTGAAGCTCGGACCTTCAAAACTTTCATTTCTCTCAACAGCAACATTTCCTTGTTCTTTGTTTGTTTCCAACGTCTCAGCATCTTCATAATCAATATACAAAAAGTGATTAGATGTGCATTATAATATGTTCAAAACTTTATAATAACAGAAGCAAAAATTACTAAACTAACCTCCTTCATTTTGTTTCATATCAAATCTTGTTTTCTTCAAGTTTTCAATATGAATACTTCCTGGGAATTGAAGAAGTGCCTTTTCTATCAATTTTTTTGCATGCTTCTCCTTTTCGTCAATTTGTCTATATATTTCTTGGATTTCCAAAATACATTCCTTCTAAACAAGACAAAATATGTTTTATTATATATCAAATGTTAGTAAAATGCATTGATATTAATCTTAGAATATTACCTCTTCGTTTGTGTATGATAATTTCTGTTTTTTTGGATAAGGTTCCTCAATTGCCACTGTTGGAGTTCTTTTTGCGATGCTCTTTGTCATTCTTGGAGAGGTTACATCACGTGTTTTTGGAGCATAATATTCTGGCAAAAGAAGTTATTATCATTTTTTATAATTTATAAAACTTATTACGAATAATAAAATTATTTTTTTGATTGTACCTTGACTTGCAGTGGCTTTTTCATTGTTCTTGATTTTCTCACTTTCCACGGTTGCATTTTTTGGAGAAGGTATCTCAAGTTCTTGTTGGTAAAAATGATCAGAATCTTCCGAATGCACATGTGCAGGTTCTTCTGTTTGAAGATGTGCAGGGTCTTCTGAATCAACATGTGCAGCTTCTGGATTTGCAGCTTCTTCTGTATGTGCAGCTTCTTCTTCTGAAATCAGCGGTGCAGATTCTGGATGTGCATCTTCTTTTGAATGCAGCTGTGGTGCATCTTCTGAAATTGGTACATCTTCAATTTGATTACTCTGAAGCTCTTCTTGAATCAGCTTCACAAATTCAACCTCTCGTTTCAGTCGAGTAACTCCCGTAACTCCCAATTCTTCCTCCTCCAACAACTTTAATTTTTCAGCAGTCCAGTACTGCAATGGTGGAATTAATGGTTCGTTTCCTTCAGGTTCTGCTCTTTTGGATTCTGCAAACAATAGCTACACAAAGAAAACTTATTTTTAATACGCATAAAATCTGTGCATATTTACTAATTTATTAATATGTGCAAAAAAATATTACTTACTTCAAGGAACAATAGTGGGCCGTTGAAATGGCTTATTTCATCCCACTCTTCTCGGCTACTTTTCAAACAATCTATAAAAAACCCGCACCAGTCCATTTTTTTCACTTCAGCAGGGTTTGTCAAAGTATACAAAAAGGTTTGGTTTACTGTTCCACACTTATTTGTTTTTCCTAATACCGTCATAACAGCGACCAAAAAGTTCAGCTTGTATAATGCACCCCCCTCCCTTTGACTCTTCATTTTATCAGTCACATTTTTCATATAAATTCTACAAGGATTTGTTTCGGTGTATTGTTCTCTCCAAAATTTAGTTAATGGATCATCAACCAATTTTTTTTTCTTATATGTCTTTATTGGAATATTTCCCAGTGGAAATCCAATAATTTCATTGACACTATCTCTTGTAATTGTGAATGACACATTCTTCATTTTCAAAGTCAAAGTTTTTGGATCGAAATTCTTAACAACTAAGTACCCCAATCTTGCTGGTATACTTTCAATATTAAAGTTTACCAATTCTTTAAACCCCAAACTTTTAATATCTTTTATTTGTGCGTCACTAAGGTTTTCTAGTGCCTCAAACAGTAACTTAGGGGGGTTTCGTTGTCTGATGCGTTTCAAATTTTCTAAATTCTCTACTACTTCAGTTTCCCTCATTGGACTTAACTTCTTTTTTTTCTTACTAACTACCAAATTATTTTCTACAAAATCGTCATCTGGGTCCGATTCAATGGGAAAATCCTTAAGTTGATAAGTTAGTTTGTGTTTAGGACCTGCATATAGTGTTTATATACATATTAGATGCATCTCCTGTTAAGTTTCATGATATACAAAATTTCATACAATATGATACACAATAGTTAAGTATATAATCTGTGTATCATATAGTAAATATTTGTTGTGTGTTACATATATGTGTAAAAACTATTGTGTATCAACAATTATGATACACAATAGTTATACATATATAACTGTTTTGTGAATCAACAAATATGTACCACACAAACAAAAATTCTACTACAATAAACAACATTTTTTTATATGCATTTAACATATGTATAATGAAATAAGTAACAGAAATTTATAATATAAAATAAAAATATTACTTTTTTTTGGAGCTGGACGATCATTTTTAAACTTTGTTCGTCTCTCATCGCGTAAAATCTTCTCTGGTTCATCTTCATCTTCATTTATTTCTATAGCCGTGTCTTCTGTGTTTTTGAAAGTTGCTGATAACCTCATCAGTCTATTGCTTCGTCTTTTTGCTAAACAAAATGAAATCGAAAACGTTATGATGGTTATGATGTATAACAATGGCGGATTTCATTAGAAAACTTCAAAATATTAACTGATATGATACACAATATAGAATTTTTTACACTTACTAGTTAAATCTTCATCCGTTATCTTCATTTTTCCTTTCATCTAACAAAGAATCGAGAGTGATGAGTGATTATTATGCACAACAATGGCGGATTTGAACGAAAAAATCGATTTCTAAAAACCCTAATTTCGTGAATTGGGGGAGGGTTTGTGAATTGGGCGGGATTTGTGTGTGTTGCACGATTAATTTTTTGTTTTGTATTAGTGTATTATGTAATTGTTAAATGACGGGAATACCCTTTTCTATTGATTTTTATAAAAACCCACTTAACTAATAATGATTGGTTGTAATCGCTTCTTACACTTTTTACGATATTTCCATTTTTTACAGGATCTCACCCCTATATATATATATATATATATATAAATATATATATATATATATATATATATATATATATATATATATATATATATATATATATATATATATATATATATATATATATATATATAAGATCAAGTAAAAAGTTTCAAATAACTATATACCTAAATAAACCATTAACTTTACATTAACATGGAATATTCATAGTATAACTACGTTTTAGAAAAAACTAAATACACAATTTGAACAAATATTTAATTATCTTCGAACGGGCACGCACTTGTTGGTTTCAAATAACACTAGTGTATATACCGAAATCCACCAAAAAAAAATCGTTGAGAGTATATCAAGTGTGTGTTTGTTTAAAAGAGAATTAAATGTTTGTTTTAATGATATAATTAGTTTTTTCTAAAACCTAGTTATACTACAAATATGTCAATTTAAAGTTAATCGTTAATTTAAAGTGAATTTTAAATTAATGGTTAAAAGTGGTTTCCATGTATCTAAGTTCGAAAAATAAAAAATTTATGAAAAGTTACTAAAAGTTATTTAATTAGAATTCTCCCAAAAATAAAATCTATAAAAAATCTATTTTGATGATTTATTTATTCATTTTAATATTATTTTTGGAATTTTTACGGTTTTTATATTTGCAGTGGTTTTTATATGAACCTCACCATATATATATATATATATATATATATATATATATATATATATATATATATATATATATATATATATATATATATATTTTTGTTATTATTGTGTTATATTACTTTTAGCTTAATGTGTTATGGACATGGACAGAGATAAAAACGAGAGTAAATAGTTATCTTTATTATAATTTTATCTTAATATAAAAGACAATTATAATTATTTTATTTTCTGATAATGTGTCTATGTAAAAATTTAATTTGCCTTCATATATAAAAGGGTTCATATATAAAAGGGTTAATGCACCTGAGGGTCACTCTACTATCACAGATAATCCAATTGGGTGATTGAACAAAAAAAATATATATAATGTTCACTTAACTTTACAAAACCGTTTGTTTGGATCATTGGGACCCATCACGACTTGTTATAGCAGGTTATAAGATTTTTTATATAAAAATAAAAAACATTTCTTTTTATTATTTGTATAAAATCCAATAATCCTTCCATTTCTCATTAACAGCTTGTGAAATTATTTGGCTAATTTTTCTTTTCTTTTTCTTCATAAAACCCCTTTATAGATCATAATCAGGAGTGGTTAAAAGAAAGATTGGGCTTCGATATCTTTTCCGGTGAACAAATCACGACTTCGATATCTTCATTTTGTATTATTTCCCATGTCTAATCCATCTACAAACCCTGCTCAGACCAAATCAAAACTTTAACTTATTATGATTACACGGTCGAAATTAAACAAAAAAAAAACAGCAAAGAAATGAACCTGCTGCTATGGCTACAATAAGAATCCGGAACGATGTCGTTTAGCTCCACATTCTCATTCTCATGATACTTCACAGCTTCCACAACACTTTTCCACCATCTTTCTCGATCACGTGACCAAAACATTCTCACTTTACTCTCTCTTAGGTTTCCTCCGCCGCCGATGTCATCTCCGGCGCCGGAATCACCACCACCACCACCACCGGAACTCAACGTCACTTCACCCCCGGTAACCACCTTTCCGTTACTACCTCCAACAACTTCTATCGGTTCTGATCCTTCTCTTTCACCGCCGGTACAACAATTAACACCTAATTGTTGCGAAATTAGGAACCTGCTGCTATTGGACCCATTTCTCAGCAATCTCTCTGTTTCCTCTATACCCCACTGTTGCTTCGCTAAATTTCTCCACAGCAATCTGTTAGCACCCATGAGAATTTAAATTGATTGAATTTGGGTTTGGGGGTTTAATTGATTGGATAAAATGGTTTTTGGATAATTGATTGAATTTGGGTTTGGGGGTTTAAGGAAATTTAAATTGGATAAAATGGTTTTTGGATACTCGATGTCGATGATGATGGGGATAAATGGGTGAAATTGGGTGAAATTGGGTAATAGTGGTGATAAATGGGTGAAATTGGGTAATAGTGGTGATAATTAGTCAACAAGTCACAAGTCAACAAAGTCACTCGGTTCAGCAGGTTACCAGTCATCCAAATGACGAATTTAAACTTTTTTTAAAGCATGAGTGATCATTTTAAACATTTTTGAAAGTATAATGAAAACTTTACAACTTTTTTTTGTTCAATCACCCAATTGGATTTTCACGAATAGTACAGTGACCCTCGGGTGCATTAACCCTATATAAAATGGATAAAAAACAGTTTACTTTTTGACGCATAGAGCGAGGACAATGTCGTCCCAGTGTCTATTTGACAAAAAATTCTATATAATTTGGTTTATTGTTCTGTCGAGTCATAAACTACCTAAGGTTATCAAAACTGATAAATATATTTTTACTATACACGCAAAAAGATAAATAACATATAAGAAAATGACCTCTAAAATCAATTTATTTGATTTTATGTATGGTTCGATCAATCCAACGTATCCGTGTCAGCGTCTCCACTTGCATATCACTCATGCATAGCTTTTCTTTATATATTTAAATTTAAGAGATTTGATAGGGGTAATTCTGTAGACTGTTTTTAAAAGTTGAAAATATATATACTTTGGTTGTTTATTAGTAGCGAATTTAAGATTCCCGAAATACATCGAGTATTGTTTTGTTAATATACAAGGAAATTAAACATGTAACTGTTTTTTTAAAACAACTAATAGGACCGTTTTTATCAAAATCCTAAGTTTAAAATAAAATGATTATAATAAGAAAAGAATAAAAAATAATAATAATGCTCTAATAACTTTAAGATTATAATGTTGTGGTTAAAATACTATTACATGTTTGAATTTGTTATACATTATTTAGTGAAAAAGAAGATTACAAAAATACATTCGACTAGATTTGTTAATATATCAAATTATGAATATTCAAATCTATTATACACCATTCTTATGAATATATTTCTTAACATTTTCCATAATTTTATCGAGTCTTAAAATGATTATTTATATATTGGTTAGCCCAATCTTACCCATCGTTGTCTTTTTTTTTTTTTTTTTTTTTTTTCTTTTTTTTTTTTTTTTTTGATAAACATCAGATTTAGATATACAAAAAAGTAAAAAGGTAGTAATATTATGATTCATGAATCAATAAAAATTACGGAGTATATAAGTTATTATAATAATGCATCGTGTAAATTTGATAGACGCCTCATGTTCAAATCATAGATGGTAGATCCAAAAATGTTAAATTAATATGGTCACATAAAAAATTGAATTTAGTCATGACTAGCACATGGACATAAGTTTATTATGTTGGTGTGACGTTAATAACATGATAACAATTAATGAGAAAATTAAGAATCAATCCCTTTCTTTGATAATATTTTTATGTGATTCATCCAACTAACATTGTCATACAATTTTTTTTCTTTTTTTAAAAAAAATTTATTAGTATGTTAGCAAACTACCGAATAATAAAATAATTTATTTGTTTACCGGTCTCTAACCTAATCAGACCGATTTTATTGAATTTGTTCTCGGCTCAACAACTCTACTTGGCTAAAAAAGGATTCAAGACCGATTCTAAAAACATGATAATGTATTAACTTATTTTTGATACTTCGAATAAAGGTACAACAATAGTTGTGAGTTATGAGTAAGGAAGAAATTAGTGGAATCATATGTGTTATCCATATGATCAATTTAAGGTTAATTATCAATTATTAAGATTAATTATTTGTATTAGGCCCCATGACCCGTCATTTTAGTTGGGCTATAAACAAAAACATTTTGGCCTTTTCTTCGTCTTCAATTTGTATTTGATTTCTTTTTTATAAACGCAAAAATTACATAACTCACATTTTATGTTTATTATTATACTTGACCTACAACATTAACCTTTAAGTTGATAAGCCAGATTACAAGTTTTTTGTTAATTGATTTGGTATGGTTTATTTAAATTTCTCGAGAATTATTATCATAACTTTATAAACTTGGTTTATAAACTATACTCATAAATTTTATATTCTATCTTATGGTTTAAATGTGTACATGTCAAGTTTAGTTATACCAAACTAAACTTTTACTTTAATGTCAAACTTAGTTATGCCAAACTCAAGTATTAGTCCGAAGCATACCATGATGGGTGTGAAAAATAAAATGCAACGTTAGGTGTATTTCATAATGTTTGGTGCATTTCATAAACGATCTCTCTAGTCGTTGTAACTTGGAAACTACACTTCACAAGCCTTTTCTTATACGTAACAAGACTCGCATCATACCTTGTTCTAAGAGTAGGGCTTGTAGCCTATGAGGCATTTTGGACCCATGAGTTTCCGGTCTATTGCATGGTAGATTCCATTACGATGATTATCTTTTGAAATATAATTGTTACGTCTTATAATTGTTGGTTATCTTCACTATTCCGTATGTACGACTAGACGCGTCCTTGTCACTAAAGACTATACTTAACAAAAGCGTTTATCAAAGGGTGTACAAATAATGAATGCAATTTTTCAAATTACTTGATATCAATCAAAACGTCTACCAATTGGTTAGGTTTAAGTGGTGACATAATCCAACTTAACTATTGAAATTTAATGTCATCCAACTTTAATTATTGTATTTTTTATTAACACCGTTCGTCTTATATTTAATCATCTCTTATCATCTGGTCGGGAACATTGTCTGAAAACGGACATTTGAATACCCATGATAGGCCTAGTTCATATAAATCGTAGACCTTCTCGGATAATCCGAACAAATAAAAACGGTTACTCGTTCAATCAAAAGTATTACATAAATAATAATTGTTAATAGTGTGTATCATTATTTTTAGCTTTTTATTTAATCTTGGGTAAAAGTAAAAAAAAACACACGAACTTTCTTATTTTTAGCGTTATGATAAACCAACTTTCGATAATACTTGTATAATACATGAATTTTCAAAATCCGTCACTATGTGAACAGTGGAAAGGAAAGACTTGTTCCATGCATTCCTTTCTTTCCAAAGAGAGTCATTAAACAATTTCAAAATTTTGTTGACTTTTTAATGGTTATCTTTGACTGTTTATTAATTGAGGTTTTTTTCTTTTCTTTTCTTTTCTTTTCTTTATATTGTAACTCTTATAATAAAAATCTCGAATGTAACAAATCTCGAATGACCTTGAAGTGTAGGATTAAGCAGCAACAGCAACCGCGAATGGAGGCGGAGGAGGAGGATGAGGAGGAGTGTGGGTAGTAGGTTTGGGTATAGTGATTGTGGTAGTGGTGGTTGTTGTATGATGGGGGTGGTGTTAGGTTGTTGAATGATGAGAGGTAGGTTCTGTCCGTTGTGCGGTGGTTGATGGTGGCGCATGTGGTTGTTTTTGGGGTGGTGGTGAGTCATGGTTAGTTGCGGTGGTTGTTAGGTTGTTTTCCGGTGGGAATTTGTGTATTTTGAGTGGTGTAGTGGTGTGTGTGTTTGAAGCAATTAGTAAAGGTGATCACCGAAAAAATGGTGTGTTTGTTGTTCATGTGTTTGTGTTTTTTTCTTTCGCCGTAAAATAGTGGCCGGAAAAACCAGTTATCGGAAAAGAAAGCCGGAGAAGATGACTTGTAGGTAACAAATACCCATTTATCACTTTAACAGGTAAATACGGAGTACATATAATATATAAGTATTATCGTAAATTGGTTTATTATAACATTAAAAATAAAAAAGTTTTTTCAACTTTTACCCAATAATCTTTTGCTCCACCTATTTTCTCTTAAACTCTAGAAGCCTGTTTTATTTTAAAACTTCAAAAAGCCCATAAAAGGTAACACTCTTTAACAAGCCCATTTCAAATAAACAAAACAAGATAAGGAAACCAAACCAAACCAAACCATAATCTTAAAAAAAACAGAGCAAACAAAGTGGTTCCAAATTTCAATCGAAAGCAGAATCTCACATGATAAACAACAACAAGACATGTCTCTCCTTCTTCATCCTAATCCATATTGTAAGTCTTTAGAAACCTTAATAATCTTTAAAGCCACCCCTATTAACAGATTCATTTCAACCCCTAAAACCCTCAAATCCTATAAAAATCTAACCTTTTTTACAAAAGATTCAATATTTAGTAAAACCCATGTTTTAAATTGCTCTAATAATGAACTTTTTGATGAATTTACAAATACCCAAGTAACCGAAAATCAAGATAATGAAATTGAAGAGCTTGGTTTATTAGGCAAACCTAAACCAATGCCAATGCCTGTTAATGTACCACCACCACAAGTTGAAATTGATTATAATAAGCCTGATAAAGAGGAGGTTTTAGAACCATTTTATAAGTTTTTTAGAGACGGGAAGTCCGTAGACGAAATTAGTGATACCGAGGAAGTTATTGAGGAGAGTTTAGTTGAGGAACTAGAAAATGAAGAGAAGAAGGTTTCTGTAGAGTATTATGATCCGAAACCGGGTGATTTTGTAGTTGGGGTTGTGGTTTCTGGGAATGAGTATAAGCTTGATGTTAATATTGGTGCCGATTTATTAGGGACTATGTTGACTAAAGAAGTACTTCCGTTGTATGAGAAAGAGCTGGATTCTTTGCTGTGTGATTTTGAGGAAAATGGTGACGAGTTTATGATGAATGGAAAAATGGGAATTGTGAGAAATGAAGAGGCGTTGAGTGGTGTTCCGGGGGTTGGGAAACCGGTTGTGGACCACGGGACAATTTTGTTTGCGGAGGTTTTGGGTAGAACTCTTAGTGGTAGACCGTTGATTTCTACAAGAAGGCTTTTTCGTCGACTGGCTTGGCATCGAGTGAGGCAGGTTCTTTTCTCAGCTTTCTTATTTTGTCATGTTAATTTACTGAAGTTGTTGCAAAACGAAGTTTGTTCAATTTTGTTAAGTTGCGTTAAGACCACGTGTTTCCTGCAGATTAAGCAATTCAATGAACCTATAGAGGTCAAAATTACAGAGTGGAATACCGGAGGTCTCCTTACAAGAATCGAGGTTTAGCTCTAGTTCTCATCACTTCCTTAACAGTATGAAACCTTTTAAGTAATATTTAGTCAGAGTGATGGCTTTTGCAGGGATTACGAGCTTTTCTTCCGAAAGTTGAACTTGTTAATCGTGTTAATAATTTCACCGAGCTAAAAGAAAACGTAAGTTTATTCCCAAATTGAGTTCTTGTACTCAGTTGGATAATGATGTCCTTTAATCAATGGTAATTCTTGATGAATGTAGGTGGGACGTAGAATGTATGTTCAGATTACTCGAATAAGTGAGGATACGAATGACTTAATTCTTAGTCAAAAGGAAGCCTGGGTTAGTTTTTTTTTAGCATCATGTGTTTCCCGAGCCTTTTCAGTATTCTTATTATTCCTATAGTATTTATAATCTGAGACGTTTACAGAACGCGATACACCTTAAAGAGGGAACTCTTTTAGATGGAACAGTGAGGAAGATTTTCCCTTATGGTGCTCAAATTAGAATTGGTGAAACTAACCGAAGGTGAGAGAGTGTAGGATATTAAATTAGGTTGTGTTTTTTTTTTTTCTGTATATACGTGACATTAAATTTGTTCAGTGGATTATTACATATCTCGAATATCACTCGAGGAGAATTAGCTTCGCTTAGTGATGTTCTAGCACTTGATGAAAAGGTGAAAGTTATAGTTGTGAAGTCAATGTTCCCCGACAAAATCTCTCTGAGGTAAAAAAAGACGAAACTACCCCGTTGTCTACATTTCTGACTTTGCTATTTCACATTGAAGCAGTTGGTAACTGAATAAATCTTGATTTTGTGTTGAACAGTATAGCAGAACTTGAAAGCAAACCTGGCTTGTTCCTATCAAACAAGGAGGTATATATATATATATATATATATTTCATTTTTGACCAAAATGGCCTCTCCGTTTTATGCGTTAATGTTGCTTTCTTTATGGCAGAAAGTATTTTCGGAGGCTGTAGAAATGGCGAAGAAGTACAAGCAGAAGTTACCAACCATTTCAACGACTAAAAAATTAGAACACCTTCCTTCAGATTCTCCGCCCTTCGGTGATGAAGGAAATATGTATGCAAATTGGAATTGGTTCAAATTTGAGCAAGATAATGAACCAAAATGACCATTATACCCATTTCCTACCACCCTTTGTCTTCCTCATGACCGATGTACAAAGAAAAGCCAGAGCATTTAAGTGGTCTTAGCAAGAAGCAATGGTCGTTATTCTTTTGTTGTTTGTATATGTCGATTTCTTATCGAGTGTTGTTTAACGCAAAATTAGAGGCTTTGTTGTTTGTATTGTTTCGGGATAATGATAATGTAGTTAGAGACGTGCAGTTTTATGTGACTTGGAATGAAACCATCTTGCAGATAACTGATAGGATTGAGGTAATATATCTGTTTGTTTCTTAGGTAATTATACGATGAAATTAATAAAGATATTTACTTTACTCATAATAAAAATAAGCTAAATCAAGTATTTTAACTAAGATTAATATCAATAAATATGAAGTCTAAAATTTTTAAATAATTTACAAATAAGTCTAAAGCCAAACCAAATTAACGATATTAGCATAATCTATACTTATTATCTGAATTAGCAAGTTACATCGTGGCCAATACTGTCGCAACCGTATATAGACCTGTAAACAGGTAATTATTGTTGAACACTAACTAAACCAAATAACCCGCAACATAAGAGCAGTTCTACTACAAACATTAGAATATGACCATAACATTTACAACCTATCAACAATCAAAGACTAAGCCAAAAAGTTGAGCCATGATGAATTTCAAAGAAATAATCATGCCGACTATTTTGTTGATCTTAACTAATGGCACCTTGGTCTAAAGAAGAAGCAGGCGCAATCTTTTGGCTTTAAACTTCCAAGATGAAGCTCGGTCTATTAGAAGTTAAAAATATTGTTATAGTCATACAAATTACCAACGTTTTATATAAACTTAAATATGAAAACTAAATACACTTGTTAAGGATATGGTTAAACTAAATAAATGTATAAGGTCGAAATTATAAGAGGTAGGTTTGTGATAGTTTGAATAGTTGAAGGAGTAATTAAATTATTATTTTTATAAAAGTGAGAAATTTAGGGTTTAAGAAAACCTTTCTCAAACAATCTTTTGTGACAGGCTGAATGACGATTCCGACGACTTCCGCCGCCGCCGCCGTGGACGCTCTGTTGAAATGGAAAACAAGTGAATCGAATTCAAACAAGCCACAGCTGTTACCCCAAGACGATTTCATTTACTTAGTGTTAACCCTCAAAAAAATCCCACAAAAACCCAGAACTAACCCTTACAAGATCCCCTTACCCAATCCCTTAATCCCACCTAATTCATTCTCCGAAATCTGTCTTATTATTGATGACAGACCTAATTCCAAGCTCACCTCATCAATTGCTAAACAAAAGATTCAAACTGATGAAATTACTGCTGTAAGTAAACTCATCAAGTTGTCCAAATTGAAAACTGATTATAAACCCTTTGAATCCAAACGAAAGCTTTGTGATTCCTATGACTTGTTTTTTGCTGATAAAAGGGTCATTCCACTTTTACCTAAACTTTTGGGTAAAACTTTTTTTCATAAAAAGAAATTACCTTTGGGTCTTGATTTGACTCATAACAATTGGAAAGACCAGATTCAGAGAGGCTGCTCTTCCGGGTTATTGTTTTTTAGTACCGGGACTTGTTGTGTGGTTCGAGTTGCCAAAGTTTCCATGGAAAGAGACGAGATTGTTGACAATGTCACTGCCGCGCTTAACGGTGCTGTTGGCTTTGTTCCTAAGAAGTTGGCTGGGGTTAGGAGTTTGCATTTGAAGTTTTCCGACTCGGTTGCTTTGCCATTGTATCAGTCTTTGCCTGATGTTAAGTTGAGAATCCTTGGGAAGAAAGATGAAGTTGTTGAGGGAGTTGATGAGGTTATGGAGATTGTGGAAGTGGGGAAGAAGAGTAAGTCGAATAAGAGGATTCACGAGGTTAATCATCATGATGATGGAGAGGTTGAAAACGAGGATTCGATTAGTGTTGAAGAGGATGTAGTGAAATCGAGTAAGAAGAAAAGGAAAGCTGGTGAAGTTGAAGTGGGAAAGAAGAAGGTATCCAAAAAGGGGAAGATTAATGATGATGAAGACGAAAAAGATGTTTTGGCTAGTGTTGAATTGGCTGATGTGAAACCAAAATCGAAGAAAGATAAAGTGGCAAAAAAGAAAACGTCAAAAAAGTCGATGATTGCTGAGGTTAATAATGATATAGATGAAGAAAAAGAAGAGATTGAACCGGTTAGTGTTACCGTTAAGGAGAAGAAACGAAAGGGGAATGCGGTTGAAAAGAATGATGCTAAGTTAAAATTGAGTGTCAAAAAGGCAAAGAAGAAGGAACAAATTGGAGGAGATTCAGGGAAGAAGGAAAAGAAGAAAGGAAGGTCAGTATCACGAATTTAAGTTTTTGTTTTGTTTTTATGAGTTGGATTAATGATATATTTCAAAGAGAATTCGATTAGTGGGTTTGAATTCTGCAATTTGTTATGTTAAATTTTGGTTTATGTAGGGCAATATTTCCTTTAAGATTATTGTTGTTTGCTATCTCGATGATATTAAGTAACGTTGTGGAAAAGCATTCTGTTTCTTGTTATGATTGACGATTTTTAATTCAGTTAGGCCTTTGTTAAAGCTATGGTTGCTGGTTTGGTTAAGTCAAAACCATAGCTTTACTTATGTCAAAACCGTAGCTTTGCCCAAACTATAACTTTAACGCCATAAATGATGCAAATAGTCTCGAGAACAGGGGTTAATAGGCCTTTCAGAGAGAAACAGAATCTTGCTGCATAGTGGTATATTGTTTTGCTGTATTAAACAGATTATAAGATACCGCCTCTTTTGTAAGTGGATTGCGAAGGCCTAAAACTCAGATTTTGTATTTCTAAATCGATTTCTAAATGTCTAGTACTTCATAACAAATGAAACAGATTAACAGATTTGATCAAGTTAAACATTACAATTTGCTTATTATAAATAAACCTACAGAGCAAATAATTTAGGAAATTATTAAGCAAGCATCAATATGGAATTCCCGAAAAAGAATTTCGCAAACACTGATAATTCAGTAAATAGAGCTCATGGATATATTATAAAACAAGATGATACATTTCATTACGGAATTCCCGACTAGGAATTCCCCAACCCTGACTCTCCACATATTTGATGGCTTGTTTTCTATATACTTGAGGAAGACCTCTCAACGGGTTCACCTTTTTATATGAATCTTTCAGTGAGTTGTAGATTATAAGTTTGCTTCCCTTGTTCTATAAACCAACTTTTCCATCATCTAAAATGCAGAGTGGCTGGTCCGAATTTATAATTCTATCTAACGAACTTACTTTCGACCATGGTTTCCTACCATGATCGTTCATTACCCATAACTCATGTTCAGCTACAGAAAGGTCACAGCAGATCATGCAAAGGTGTCCCTTTAATGTACCCAAACAACCAAACGTGCAAACATCTGGAACTTTTTATCTTAGAAAATACCATCTCCTATCGAGAGCCAATATTGATAACCCTATGTGTTCAACTATCCAATACAAAAATCCGTTTACAAACGTATACATCCTCATGTAATTCAAAATATAGATTAAACTTTTATATTTTTCTCCCGTTTTGACCCATTTTACTAAACCACCTATCTTTGACCCGTTTCTGTTGTAACTAATTTTTTTTTTTTACCAATCTGATCGTAAAATTGGTTTAAATGGTCAGCTCTATTCTACAATGACTTCCAAGTTGCCCGATTGAGGCAGTGTGTATATCGTTTTGACCCGTTACCTAAAACGTAATTTTGTTGTACAAATAATGGATTCAAGGATTATTGGTTGAATTTAGATTGAGTTTTTATGAATTTAATCAAACTCTCGCAGTTTCGGTTGCTGATACTAAAATGGCGGTGTTTTCTTATTTCCCTTATGAAATGAGCGGAAATGAGCATGTTTTGTGGTTTGGATTTGACTCTGTGAAATGAGCATGTTTTTGTGGTTTTCGTTTTCTGTTAGATTTGCTTGAAGATTAGTTTTTTTTCCAAATTTAATAATTAACATTCAGTGTTCTGTTTGATAAAAGTTCAACAAATCCTAACACAAACATTAGTTGCAGACTTGCAGGATGAAATTAGAGCATTGGGTAATCATAAATTTATTTTTTTATTTTTTTAACGGCATAATTATATAAATATATAAAGAGTACTAGCAAGAAGCTAGAAACAATTCCCTAAGTGCGAGCGCTCGTGTTCAAGACAATTTAGCCAAAACAAATAAACTTACGAACCTAAAAATAAGTTAAATATTTTATGTATTTATTTTCATAGAAATAAAATCAGGAATTAAATCATTTTAACATTGCCTTGGTCACAAGGTAGCAAAACATTTGATATAAAACTTAAGAATATAAAAGACGATTAATATCCTATTACATTATACTTTTGTAGATTAAAAAAATAAATCTTAAAAAGTTACCATATACGAATCTTGGGTAAATATACATATCTTTAATATAATATAAAAGAGAGGCCTTAAATGCCACATGGCGAAGTAAGGACCCTTAGATGGGTTAACTTATTTGATTTCAACCGTTAGATCAAATTGATGATGTCATCAAACACTATTTTCATTTTAGTTGTCCCACATCGCTTCAGGTATGAAACTTTTTCATACTTCTAGCATATATATATCATATGCCTTTAGTTTTTCCTACTTTGTCCCACATCGCTTCATGTATGAAACTCTTTCAGACTTCTAGCTTATATATATCATATGCCTTTGGATTAAAATATAGTTCGTCGGTAATTTTCGGGTCAATCGGGTCAAACCCGAAACCCGACAAACTGGAACTATTCTATCCGAAACCCGACCCTATTTATGAATCGGGTGTTGCCTTAAATGCCACATGGCGAAGCAAAGACCCTTAGATGGGTTAACTTATTTGATTTCAACCGTTAGATCAAATTGATGATGTCATCAAACACTATTTTCATTTTACACCCTTTTACAAAACATAATTACATTATCTCTTTAATTTCAATCTCTACTTAAATAAAAACAAAATTCCAATTTACTTAAAAAAAATTCACTCAATTTGAACTATGATTTACATTATTTTTATTTAAAATCTCCTAATAAAAAATATTAAAACATGTATATAAACGTAAAAGTGTTTATGTTATTATAACTATAAACAACATGTGTATAAACGTAAAGGTATATATATATGTTATTATACGTATAACATTGTCTTTTTATAATAACCTAAAATCTACATAAACATAAAGTTTACAATTCAATTTTTATTTTTTTCCGCGCTATCGCGGGACAATAATCTAGTAAATATTGAATAAGAGGTAAACCCAAAAACTACAGAAAAAATCACATTCGTTTAAAGTTTAAACCAAAGCTACTTATAATCAATGGGGGTGGTACAAGTTAGAGATAATCGTTCACAACGCAACAGGTTTAAAGGACGTAACACTATTTGGTACTTCAATGGACCCTTACGTAAAGCTCTGGATTCTCAAAGACTACGACGGCAAACAAGAGAGGATATCATGTCGACAAAGAACCAATATCGCGAAAAACGGCCATTCTTCTCCTTGTTGGTTACCCTGTGAAGGTTCTGTCATCAGGGAAAGTGGTAGGGGAAATTTCTCTTTCGTATAGATTATCACAAACCACAAGAGGAGTGCAACATGTATAGATGAAATAAGCTGTTCAGTATCTAAATTTGAATCTGAATCGTGAAGACGAAGACAAAAGAAGAGGAAGATGAAATACTAATTAGGATGGGTGATTAAACTGATCATTGATTAAGATTTAAGACTGCTTTTAGATTTTATATGAATGACTTTTAGACTATTTTTACAGATGTTTTGATAACGTTTTGTTGTTTCATGTTGTTTAAAGCAGAAGATGTCTTAATTGTTTTATGCACAATTTTGTTTTTGTTAATAGTAGAAAATTGCTATGCATTTTTGTTAAGTTTTGGTTTATTATTTCATTCAAGAAAGGTGTTGTTTGTTTTCTTGATATTTTTAAGGAACTCCGTTTGAACGTCATACTGCTTTCTAGTTAAGATCGAATGAAACCATATTTTGAATTCGATTAGTCTCATATCCCAAATCCATTGCCTGTTTGGGTCTATTTGTATCCTTTTATTAATATGGTGCACTTGTGATTATCCAAGTCACAATCGTAAATTTGTTTTCATTGGGGCTATGGCTGGGTTGCAAACGAATCAATCTTTTATACATATACTGGAGCTCATGGTGAACAAAAGAGATTTTTTGTATATATTTTAGCATCTGCAATTATGGTTACATTATTGGAAGAAAACAGCGAGTCATATTATGACTTGCGGGTATTACCACAGTTAGATTGTTACACGAACATTCTAATAATAATAGGATCTTTGAAAAATATACATATCTATTATTACTTATAATCTAGAGCCGTCGGCTTTATTACGTGCGAAATATTCCAAATAGTGGAATGGTATGTATTTGAAACTCCTCACTCTTTGGTTGCCATGTGTTTTAATTACCATATTGTGAGGTATAATGATATTTAAACTGTTCAGTTACCCTAAGTTAATAACACATTTGAAACTCCTGACCAGCCCTGTGTTTTAATTAACATAATGTGAGGTATAATGATATTTAAACTGTTTAGTTACCCTAAGTTAATAACACAGACGTTTTTAGGTACTCCAAAAGTTGGTTGTATTAATGGCATACTAATTATTGTGTTTTAATTATCTTAATATTTAAACTCCTCAGTTCCCTAAGTTAATAACACAGACGTTTTTAGGTACTCCAAAAGTTGGTGGTATTAATGACATACTAATTATTGAGGTATAATGATATTTAGACTATTGAGTTACCCTAAGTTATTAACACAAACGTTTTTAGGTACTCCAAAGGTTGGTGGTTTTGTGTTTTTCTATATAAGTTAGTTAACAAGCCCCATAACTACGTACAATTATGTCTCTTTCGAAAAACATGTCTCACTCCAAGATTGGCGCCCTTGACCCAACTAGAGAATATTGGGTTGTTCATGTACGACTTTGTAGAATGTGGGAGGCAATAAATACAAAACTCGGTGATGTCTCACTTGGGTTGGAGATGGTTATGGCTGATGATGAGGTAATTTCTAATTTGTTTGAAAATTTTAAAAGCCGGAAAAAAGGTACGCCACGAAAACAGTTAATATATAATAATTTCTACCATGTTTTTTATGTACAACGATGGAAACTGTGGGGGGTTAAATTAGTTTCTTACATATTTTATTTTTTTTACCAAAAAGGGCGGTTCGATACAAGGTTTCATCACTAGAAATCATATACGAAAGTTTAAGGCTCTTCTCGAAGAGGGCCAGGTATATCAAATCTCGAGGTTCAAAGTGATTGAAGGTTAAATGGGATATAAAGCTGTCCCGACTCAATACCGTATCCGTTTCAACATTGCAACATCGGTTCGTAAACTTGAAGGTGATCATGAGGAGTTTCCATTGAATGTGTTTAGTTTCACACCAACGGAAGTTCACCTACAGAGAATCAACAACAATTCCCTCCTCACTGGTGCCGGTTTTTCTTTTCTCTAAATGTTTATGTTTTCTTTCCTATATCCAGTTTTTTGTTTTTTGTGGGTTGTTGTCGTTCACATGACATCTGGCTATGTGTTTACAGATGTAATAGGGTGTTTGGTAGGTGCAGGCGAAATTATTCGCCTTGACAATGGAAAAAAAAAGTGTGAAACGCGACGTTAGGCTATCTGTTAGCAGGTTATTATTGTGTATTTTCATTCGTTTAAAGTTTAAACCAAAGCTACGTATAGTCACATAATCATTCACTACGCAACAGGTTTAAAAGACGTAACACTATTTGGTACTACAATGGACCCTTACGTAAAGGTTTGGATTCTCAAAGACGACGACGGCAAACATGAAAGGATATCATGTGCAATAAGAACTAATATCGCGAAAAGAGGTGATCCTTCTCCAAATTGGAATTATTCTATGGAATTCAACTTCGGTTCAAGTCTCAGAAACTGTACTCTCATATGTAAGATAAGACATCATGGGATGTTGTTCGACATCAAGATACGACTAGGTGAACTGCCTCTGAAACACCTTCGTGTTAATGGTATTGGTATTGGGTACCCTGTGAAGATATTGTCATCAGGAAATACAATGGGGGAAATCTTACTTTCGTATAGGTTAACACCAATCTTAAGAGGTCATTTGAATATCAATTGTGAAGTAGCCGGATACTTATTAGGATTGGTATGGGTGATCATTAACACTATTTTTACACTTTTAACGAATCTTTCATTCTTGTTTAATAGTATTGAATTGAATCCGAAGATGATAACACGGGAAGTCAGATTGCAAAGGGGATGATTTGAGGTGCCAAATGACTATCGTTGGTATGCAAATGAAGACGGTTAATTTTTTTTCTTTTTCTTTTTTGCAAATCATCATGAGACTGCTTTTTCAATACGTACATTGCTTTTTTGATTCGTTCATTCTTGTTTAAAGATCTTTAGCCATGTTAAATTACTTCTATATTTGATTTGATAGCCGCGTTGATATATAAATAATTTTATAAAATGTCTCAAAGTAGGTCGGTTTTCAGACCTACAATCCAAATTAACTCGTTTACCTATGGATGGGTTGATATTATCAAACATAACATCTTGATTAGTTTAAGAAATTATCATAATTAAATGATTCCAACAAAAAGATGTTCAATATGATGACTATTGGTTTTAGCTCTTCATAATTCAATAAAAATAAAATAAAGCTAACTAAAATAGTTTTAGAAATTGTTTAATCCTTGAATATGTCTCCAAATTATCAATTACTCATAAATTTCAGGCTTCAAGACTCCAATGTAGGGCAAGTTCCTATATCGTTCGTTGAAATCCAAACCATAGCCCACCACGAATGAATCCGGGCACTGTTATAGACCAGAAAAATACATGTTAAAATCAAGATGCTAAATACTTTTTAACACAAAAAGAGCAGAAACAAAACATATAAGCGGTTAAATTTGACAAAGTAACTAAAGTATCACTACTATGTCGTATAATCACCATCTTAAATCTATATTTACATATGTACATAAACACACATAACAAAGGGAGTAAAGGAAACCAACTTTAATGAATGTGTTCATCGGTTGCTTTCCTTAGTAGGTTGAAAGTCGCTATTTAATATCTATATAGTATATACTATCACTTCCCCATACAAGTCTCAAACGTATGAGTTGTATCATTTAGGATAACGTGTATCTGCAATTGTGTTTGTGAGTGAAAGATATAAGTACCTGAAAGCCGCTGTAGAATTTGCCATCACCCAAGAGCTCAAACTTCACCTCCCTTCTTGCTGGTTTGTCGAGAAGAGTGCACACAGAAACAGAGGTCGCCCCTTTACCTTGTAGGTAAGAAATGAGTCGGGAAACGGTGTTGCCAGTATCCACAATATCCTCAACCTGAACAAAATGATATTTTGTCACTCAGTTATAAACTCCCAATTACGTTTCTTCTCATCACATACTTAAAACTTAATATGCAAACTATCACGATTCATTAACGCAGTAGCCTATTAAATCAGCTTTTTCTTATTTAATTTATGGGTTTTACATCTACAATAATGATGTAAGTATCATAAAAGGTACAAATTTGATCAACATCCGAAAAGAAAAGGCCAATGCAAGCAATATCGTGACCATACATAAACAAATGCAAGAATGTGTAACAAGAGAAGACAAAAATAACATTAACTAGAAACTGAGACCCAATTGATATTATCTGGTAAACATGCAGAAGCAGATTTGATCAAATTACTCTTAAATTAATCACATAATTTAAAAACTTGGTAAATTTCAAGAGAAAAACAGAATTAGTACCAAAAGCACATGTTTTCCGGCGACATCAAGCTTGAGATCACATGAAAGCTTGGGTTTACCGGTGGAAATAGTACCAGAACCGTAGGATTCAGCTCGGACAAAATCGACGGTGATAGGTAGGTTGATGAGGCGGACGAGATCAGCCAGGAAGAGGAATGCGCCGGTGGCGACGCCGACGATGACCGGAGAATCCGAGGAAGAGAAATCATGGGTGATTTGAGAGCCTAATTCGGATATTTTCTGATTCAGTTGCTCCGCCGACCATAACACACTCACAATATCGTCGTCCAGACCCATCTCTTTCTTTCTTTCTTTGGGTTGGGTTTTATGTGGGATTTACCAATTTATAGTGCAACAGTGTTTTCAAAAAAAAAAAAAAAAAAAAAAAAAAAAAAAAAGTTCAACTACAACCATCATCCCACCTAGAGATTTTTTTAATACAAATCAAGGACGAACCAAATTTTCAATGACATGATATCTTACAATCGTGGTATCACTTTTCGAAAACAACAATTTGACCCTATATGTTTGGGTTACACGAACTTTGTTTTGGGATAAAAATAAGAGTATGTTCTTGATTTTGGCACAAACCAAGAACCCGTTTGATAGAGAGTGTTTCGTGTTGTGTGTATAGCACCCAAATGTAATGGACATTATTGGTATTAAATAACCATAATGGTTCATAACTCCTAGCGGTTTACAAGACCAATACATTATGGTCATAAAGCTACTCCATTATGACGGGAGTTACAAGCTTTAAATTAAGTTCAATTACGTGAACTTAATTAGATCTCATAAATTGGAGTATCAAGAATTCAGCTTCTAATTCATATTAGGAAGGAAATGGGTGTCTTATGATCAGAAAGACTTTAAACCCATCCCTTTCACATACTTAATAACCAAGTCTGTAGCCAATCATTTGGTCAAGTGACCAGCTAAGTTTTATTGTGACCTCACAAACTCTACAAAAATCACCCCATTCATGATAAGCTCATGAATCATGCTATGTCTAACACCTAAGTGTCTAGACTTTCCATTCTACATACGGCCATAAGCCTTTGCAAATGTTGCAGCACTATCACAGTGGATAGACATGGGGCTATAGGTTTAGGCCATAATGAAATCTCATAAATCAAGTTCCTTAGCCATTCCGCTTCTTTACCTGCAGCAGCTAAAGCAACAAATTCAAACTCTATTGTTGAGTTAGTAATACATGTTTGCTACTTGTAAGCCCATGAAATGGCACTTCCCCTAGCAAGAACACCCAAACACTTGTTGAAGAAAGATCTTCAACATTGGTTAGCAACTCGCATCAGAGTATCATTTAATCACCGAAGGAAATTCAATATAAGGTAAACTATAATTCATAGTTTTCTTCAAATACTTCAATACCCGCCATACTGCATGCCAGTGATGAGTGATGTGTAAAATATAGTTTGAAAAACTCGACCTACTATTAAACTTGACTACACACTATAGGCAGTGTACCTATTCGTATGTAATATAGCAAAAACAAGTAAATGTTCGATCACATGGACTAATTTAGCTTTTAAATTAAGAATTAATGATACTAAGTTTGTTTTTGGGTTTTTGTTGTCACGAATGATTAACTAGTTAAACTAAAAAGTGATTATAATAATCGTTTGAGAAAAGTATGTGTTTGTTATCAAATAATGGTAAAAAACACTCGTTTGATACTTCACTTCAGATCTAACTAAGTTCACGTAATTGAATGTATAATTAAACTTCTAATGTATAGTAAAATTCCTCTTGAATACCTTACTAACTTTAATTACCTCGAATTATAATGTTCCTCTCGAATACAGTTAAAATTCTAGATAATTACGCATTAATTAACAAGTCGGTGTTCTATGACTCAATCTTATAAAGTTTCCTCTCGAATAACTTCTCTAATTACCAAGTCCTCTCGAATCTTATTAATTAGACTTACTCGTTCACGTTTAATTAGCTAAGTTATTATTACTAGGTCCTCTCGAATCCTAACAATTTTAAACCGATTATAGACCGATCGATTATTTCATACAACCTAATTAATCTATCTAGATTCCCTTCGAATACCTGGAATATTGATTAACAAATTGTCTATAAACAACTCAAGGTAACATTACAGTTCTTTCAATCGATCAATTCCTCAATTACGATTACTATTTTTATTGATTCAATCCGATCATGAGATTCCGCATCATGATCTGATCATACAATTCACTGTTTTAGAGATATAAGGACCTGTCAACGTTACACTTCTTAATCATACAACTAAGGGCTTCAACAACTACTAGAAATAAGAAAGGTGTAGGGTTGCCATTAACTAGGACTTGAATAGAGGATGAGTGCAAACACGCATAAATCCAACCAATAAATTTACTTTCCAAACCCCATCTCGTGCACTGCACCTTATCGTACGCTTTTTCAAAATCTATTTTGATGATCCCACCCCTTTTTTTCTTTTTCAACGTAGTCTCACACCTCATTCACCCGTAGAATTCCTTCACGAATCTGTCTACCCGCAACCAAGGCACTTTGGAATTCAGAAACTAAGGAGGGCATTACCTGTTTAAGTCTTCTCGCAAAACAAAATGTCTAATGTAAACCAATAAACGCATCATCTTAATAATTTATGAAAGATGATGATAAATTTTGTGTCATACGAATTCAACCATTCATAAATGTTTAATTATATTGGCAAACGTGATTATATTTGTAAGGGTATTTTTTTTCCTAAACCAACTTATATACGGTCTAAAATTTTACCATAAAATTGTTGTAGTTTGAATATAAGTCTCTGTTTAGAAAAATAAAGACGATCGTACTATTCCTATCTCATATTTTAAAACATTGGAATTTATAGGAATATGACGGAATTTGAATTGAATTCCAGTTCTAAAACGTGTGTGGGTTTATGAAAACTAACATAATTTAATTCTGTAGTAATTTAAATTTTCCTTCATTAACAGATTTCACATTGTTTGCCAAAGAATTCAATTCCATTTATAATGGAATGTTAAAAAGATAAATATACCCTCTTTTTAACACTGAAACACAAAAAAGTTGTCTTTCTTCCCTGTTCGCCTCTCTCATCGTCATACGCCATCAGCATCAACAAATTGAAGATTACGAAATTAAAGAATCGATTGAATTGGTTTCTCTTTTAAATGTTTAAACCTCTATGTTTTTCATATGACGATTTATTATACTTTTCAGATCTTAATCATTTTTCTCGCTTCAGATGATTTTCCCCATCTTTCCTTTGTAACTTGTGTTTCTAGTTCTACTCTAACAAAGATTTACACTTTTTCTTTTTTTTTTCAAAAATATTTTATTATGTGAAATTGCTATATGTTGTTTTGGAATTGTGCTAGAACTTGTTGTATTTTTTTCTCATTATTGTTAAAATTGTTGTTGATATTGTACATATTTGGGAAATTTTCTACTGCCTAGTTAATGTTGCCGTTTTTCTTTGTTGTTGGGCTTTAAATTGATGTTTGTTCTTATTATTTTTATTGTTGTCGAGGCGTTTTTTATTGTTGTTTCATATATGTAATACTTCATGTAATATTAGGTGTAGCGGATAGATGAAGATATTAAACCCAATGGTCACCTCATGTTTTAGTTTGTAAGTTGTATATGGTATGAAATGTTATAATTTAGACGATATAGCCCAAAAGACTTGCTTTGTAATCCTACTAAGCAGATGAACGATGGTTTTATAACAATAAAGTGTATTTTGGTTTTATATAATTACATTCCAATTCATGTAACAAAATTACAAACAAACCGAAAATAATGTAGAAATTGAATTGAATTTCATTACATTTTCTGACAACCAAACGCACAAGAGAATCGCAATCATTTGAATTCAATTTATCCGGAATCTTCAAATTCAATTCTATCAGAAAATATTATATCAACTTAATGGACCCAATATGTAGATTAAAACACTTACATAAAAGTGTATTATTTATTGTTTATTTATTTTAAAGTTTGAGAAAAGAAAATAAGAATAATAAAGTATTGATTAATAAAACTTATTTATACTGGAAAATGATTGATATGCGTAATTATATAAGACTACAAATAGGCCTAAAATTATTTAGGCTTATGTATCACTTCTCATTTGTACTCATTAAAACCTTTACATAATCCGGTAAAATGAAAATATTTTGGAAGGGAGTGAATAATATATAAGTAGATTTCCCAAATTGAGGAACTTTTTGGCGCCAAAATGAAAACACACACAGTAATTCAAACGGCTACCGTCTTCGTCGCCCTTCAATGCTACCAATGCTCCACCATGCAGGTATCCAATCACACACACACACACACATACAGCTAATCGATTATTGATTTGATTTGATTTCAGGTGAAGCAGAGGAAGAAAAGCAGCAACAAATGGAGCTGTGTGATCTGCAACGAGAAGCAATCGGTTCGAAAAGTGTTTTCTCAGGCATCCATGGCCAAAGACGTCAGAAACTTTGTTCAGAAGTTCAATATGTCTCGTCAATTTGTTGAACAACACCAGGAGCTGCGAGATCAACAAGAACAAACCCTAGGTCATCAAGAAGAAGTTGAGATTCAACGGAATTCAAAACGCACTGATTGGAGCCAGTATATTGATCCTGATGTTAACGAATTTGGAATCGCTGATGATGATGAAGGTTAGTTGTTTGTTATCCTAGATCTAGATATTTTTATGTTCAATCAGTTTGAAACAAGTCACTGTGATTTGTTTCTTCAATGTTTAATTCGATACTTGATGTCATCGTGTTTAGTTGTTCCTTGTGATTTTCTCAACTAGATCTGGATATTTTGATGCTCAGTCAGTTTAAAACAAGTTACTGAACTTTTGATTTATGAATTCAAACCTAGTTTATGTAAATCGATACTCGATAGCATCGTGTTTAGTTTATATATTTTAATGCTCAGTCAGTTATAAAAAAAGTTGGTGAACATAGATTACTGAATAACAAACCTAGTTTTTCCTAAAAGTGTAAATCGAAAGCATCATGTTTGGTTGTTCCTCTAAGATCTCTTTAACAATATGGAGCTTAAGCCCTAAAGCTAATAACTGAACTTTGATTTTTGGATTCAAACCTTGTTTATCTTAAAATGTGTATCGAAAGACGATAGTATTATGAAATATTGTTACAACAGCAAAATTTGAAAATTCGCACCATTAGGAGCACGTAGATTGATCCTGACTTGAACTGTATTGAAAACGAATAGGATGAACTCCTTAAGATTTGTTCAGTCATATAGACTTGCAGATTTGTAGTTCCGAATTAGAAGTTTTTAAAATGGAATGTAGAAATTTAATCTATTTAGATGTTGAAGATTTCGTCATTTTGAAGTGGTAGTTATTTGTTATCGAAGTCGAAGCATATCAATTGATAACTTGCTTCTACTTGATTATGAATTGAATGCACAGGGGATTTGTGTGAGCCGAATGTTGTGACAGAGTTGCCAAAACCATTGTTTAAGAAGCCAAAACTGAGGGATAATTACTCTGCTGCTGGATCAGTTAGTCAAGATAGCGAAAAACTTCGCAGGCCAGTTTTTGGGAAAAGAACCGACAAGAAGAAATTTAACCGTCCAGGTTACATGATTCCTCAATATTCCGAACACTTACTACTTTTAGAGTCTAAATCCATTATAAATTTTGTTTGACTTTAATTTCATTCATTATCTTGTCTAAACTCATAATCACTTTAAAGTTGAGAACAGTCATTTGACTTAAAAAGTCAACTGTTTTCCTTTTCCCGAAAACCGGAGTATAAATTGAATTTTGTTTATGTCCAGATCCCATTACTACAGTTTATTTGATGTATGGTTGTGATGTGATATGACAAACACATAGTTAGAACGCCGTCAAGTATATTTTTTTAGGCTTACTGCAGCAATTCAGATTGTGAGGCAATGCCACATTTAAGTATTCACAATTAATTAATCTTTTGCAGTCACGGTACCAACAACAGTTACGAAAGAGAACTTCAAAACGATTGGTGAAAATCAAGCTAACTACGGTAATGTCAACAACAGTTCTGTGTATGAAAGATCAAGTTCAATCATGACAAAAATCAGACGACCAATGTCAAAGTTGAATAATAATGTTGGGAATGTTGATCATAGTTTTACATATACTGGATCGAGTTCAGCGATGAAGAAAATGAACAACCCAGCATCAAAATGGCAGGACTTTATTGATGTTGATGATGCTGCTGATGGCTCGCTGCTTGAAAGCGGATTTCAAGAGATCAACCATGCTGGATTTGAGACAAAGGTAAGTGATGATATTGTAGAAGATGATGTCCATCCTGATTTCCTGTGAATTTTATCGTGTTCATTCATGTTGCTAGATTCAGTACCTATTTTCAATACATGTAATGATGTAAACCTCATCTCATGAATTCAATTCGAATTATAGTTTGTTTTGCTACAAAAGCTAACTGTCAAAAGAGATGAAATAAAAACTAGGATTATATACCGTTTGTTTTAACCGTTTAAGACTCCCTTGTATTGAAATTAAAACAGGTCACTTATATCCGATGTATATCATGAAGTTCTTATTCAGTGTGGTTAATGCTCCATGCCCATTGCATTGGCCAAGTTTGACCATTTTATTAACTTAACCAAATACTATGTTTAAGCGTCAACAAATATCAAATACAACATAAATATCATGTCCCGCTCATATAAACACGCAGTATGACAATGTCCTTGCCTATAGAAGTTGAGTAGAATGAAAATTTTGATCAAAATCTTT
Organism: Senecio squalidus; assembly: GCA_910822075.1. Taxonomy (NCBI): domain Eukaryota; kingdom Viridiplantae; phylum Streptophyta; class Magnoliopsida; order Asterales; family Asteraceae; genus Senecio; species Senecio squalidus. The sequence continues at coordinate 635,290 of CAJVGC010000592.1, forward strand.
GCTTTTATACCATTTCTCGGATCCCAAACACAAAATAACAAAATATTCCATAAATCGAATCAATTAAAGTTATTGATATACTATTTCGACTTTCATGGTATTGTTAAGAGTCACCGAAAACACATGTAGTGATCACAAAATCATTGAAACACAAAAGAGTATTTTAACACATTTGAATATCAGGATGGCTCATGCTCTAATGAACACGTTGTACAGCAAAAAGAGTATCACACACGATCTAAAGAAATTCGTCTCTCTTCATTAGACCAACTGCTCTTGCATTGCAGGTAGAAAGGTTCAAAATGCAATATTTGACAACAATTTTATTCTATTCCTTGGAGCCAATGACTCCTTTACAAAGGTTCTGATCTAAAACAGAACCAATACATCACCCTACTCAAAATTTTAAATAGACCGCGAAAAAGAGACTTTATTCTGTAGAGATCGTAAGGGTATGATGATGATGGACTTCAAGACCCAAATACCACCAAGCGAAATGATTCAAATGAAGTTTCGAATATCCAAAGACTTCACATCCACCATTTCTTCATCCCTAAACTCCTCCCTGCATATATCGTAACATAAAAAGGAAATTACAACATTTCCTTTCTTTGTATGTTTTTAAAACTAATATAGGTCACATTTAACGTTGCAATTTTAAGGGTCAAAGAATCAAAGGGAGTAAAAGATGAAAAACCTTTTCTTCTGTGTATCCATTGCTTCATGAGCCTCTTTCTTCAGCTCTTCAAGTTGTGCTTTTGAAATTTTTAGCTCCAATTGTTCTTCATACTTAGGTAAGTCTTGCTTGCGGATACCAAGCCTAGAATATAACAGACAAACACCACAAATTTGCTAGTTTAAGATTTAATACAAAACAAGAGAGCGCACAAATGAAAAAAAAGAAGAAAAACTATATCTAGCCTTTCAACGCCATTCAAGTAACAGTTTAATAGTAAGTTTCACCCGAAGAACAACATTTATATATCAGATTAAGCTACTTACAAATGTAATAAGTATAAAATGTTTAGGAGTACCGACACTAAAAATAGTGTGATCGGCATTCAAAGATGACCAATTTTTTAAACCACCCAGCCCGCCCATTGTGCCACATGTAAAGGGAAATAACAGAAAACCCAGCTGTACAGAAATACTTACTTCTGGTTTACTTTGTCAAACTCTGTCATCAGGAGAGCCATCCCTTTCTTGTCGGTTCTCATAAGTGGTTTCTTAAGTTCTTTCTCGACTTTCTCAAGTGCATCCATCATCATAGTCTCTGCACCTAGTTCATCGGCAAGACCCCTCCTATAAATAAGGTTTATGTGCCACATAGATATGTTAAATAAACAAGAAATGAAACATGGTCCCAGCAAATGAAAAATGAAATTGCTATTAGAAAGAATTTAGAGGGTGTACTTGAGGCGTATCTCCTTCAAGGCCAACAGATAAGATCGGGCATCCTGGATTCCTTCTGTGCGTGTCTTGATGGTGTATTGGATCCTTTGAGACTCTGAGAACAGGTCTGCCCTGAGAATGTTACAAAAACGATGAAAAAAGTTACGAAAATTAACACAAATTTAAGAGTACGTGTTTACAACCTATAACTAATAAGTAATTTAATTTTTCTCATTTTAATCAGAGAAAAGAGCAAATAAAGAAATATAAGAGCTTACTTTTCCCTAACGGTTTTCATGACATTAGCATACTGAGCAACGGCTGCAGGATCTTCAGGGTCAATTGTAATTTTCTCTTTCCGTAGAATTCCAATTGCTGTCTCAAATTTCTTCTTTACGTCAAAGAAAATCCCCTTCAACATTTCTTCAAAAGCATGTTTAAAACATCACATTAATATTACAAATTCAAACTATAATGAGGCCACATGTATATAGTTGCAACCAAAATACTGAATCACTTATGGAACATCGGTCCCAGGAGTTGTTATGCTTCAAGTAAATAACAATTAAAGTTTAATTACATGGATAGCCCCTATGGTGTGCAGAATTTTCATCGGTCATCCCTATAACTTTTCTATTACATGGACAGTCCCTAATTTTAAAATTTGTCGCTTGGTTGGTCCCTAAGTTGGATGTCCGTTGAATAAAACCGTTAAGTTACATCATATGGATCACACATGAGGGTAGAATAGTCAATTTACCCCTCTCTCTCTCTACTTTAATAACCTAGAACAAATACCTCTATCTTATTCCGAGCCAGCCACCATCTAAATTCATCCTTTATCTTCAAAGTTAGTCACCATCATACCATTCGCCTATGTCGTCTTCATCGCCAGCCACCATCAATCCATCACCTCTGTCTTCTTCATCGTCGACCATCACTTTCGTCACCGTTAACGGATCCAAAACAAACCCATCATTACCCTTGCTCCCATAGATTTCGGTAACACCTATAACTTCGGCAACTAAACACCGCTATCTGACGATTTCGACCACCATCACCCTCCACGGAGATCCCCAATCGAAGTCAACCTGCTAGCAATGCTTTCAATATCTTCTTTCTTCACCGCTCCAAGATCCGGAGCAGCTACGTAATTATGCAAACTAACCACAACAATCTCCGTGAATGTCGACCACCATCACATCCGTCAACGGCGACCAACAACCATGGTCATTTGTTTTGAATAACAAATTTGTAAGCAGGCTTAGGTACAAACTACCACCACAAATACCACATACGAACTAAACAACTTGCAAAACTCACATGCGAAAACCGCCACGTTGCATCCTCTTCCCCGTCAAATATCAGTTTCGTCGTCGCCGTTGACCAATTCCACCGCCGCCGATTCTCAATATTATTGACTACGTCCACCGCCGTTGACCGTTGATTCTTTCTTTCTACCGTTAGAGTAATCATCATGTACCAAGTCGAGTTGCTAATTTTCTCCACATTTTCGATTGTAATTGAATGGTTGAATGATGATCTTAGGTTGAAAACTAGGGAAGATATGTATGGAGGTTTGAATTTGTGAGAATTTGAGTGGTAGATTAATGAACCAGTAGATAGTTAGCAATTTCATTTCTAAGTTTAAATATCAACAAATATGCATACTTTTGGTTTGAAACGTGAAAGAGGAAATGGTTAGGTGGAAGAGAAAAAGGACGGTAGATCAAATGGGGAAGGGGTTTAGATATTTTAATGTTTTTTGTTTTTGTTTTTTATGCAAAATAAATACACAATTACGGATATACCCTCATGTGCAATGCATGTTTGTTTCACTAACGGAATATTTAACGGGCCATCCATTATAGGGACTTTGCGCGCAATAGATAATAAAAATAGGGATTAGCCGTGTAATAAAAAAGTTACAGGGATGGTTGGTGAAATTTCAGTAAACCATAGGGACCACTCATGTAATTAACTTTAACAATTATAAAACTGACACCGGAATATATGGGTATAAGCAGTAATTTTACCAAATCAATTAAATTTCCAATACTGCCAAATAGCAATTGAACAAAACAAGAAAAATACTTCATTTTCCCCAAACAATAGTTTATTCTAAAATCCATCTTTCCGCACTTTGAAGAGCTTAAAATTAATTTAACAAATCACGAGTCAAAACAAGTACTAGAAATATAGTGTTCTGAACTTAGACATGTAAAACTATAAATTTAATATATTGTTTTTGCAGACTCACCATCACCCTTTAGCCCTTTGGTAGCAGCTTCTTTGGCATAGAACCGAGTTGAGACAGCATGTTGTTGTGGTTGCACTATGGATTGACCACTAAATACCTGCATAAAACGACTTTCAATCTCTAATAATAAAAATTAGCAATATTTCGACCATACAATCCTAAAATTGAAGTTTGAAAATCAGTAAAGACAGCAATTCAAACCATTTTGGGTTACACTTTATAAAAAAAAAGTGTGTTTAAATAATTAGGAAAGGTATGTGTTTCAAATATCTTATCGAAAAACGGAAAGGCAGTTTTTGGGGGTGTTTAGGTAAACTTGTTAGGTAATTCATCTTAAAAAATCCATAATTATTTTGCTCAAGCTTAATCAAACACCATCTTTAAAGTGCTTAATAGCTTTATCTAAACACAATAAGCTATTCAGATCTTATAATAAGGTTCTTAAAACAGCTTATTAATGTAAAACACACACCAATATTATCTACTTCTTAAAAATAATAATCCATAAAAATAACAAAAAGTAATTCCAAGAATTGAAATCTGAGATTAGTTTAAGAAATGAAATGATAGATATATGTATACCTGACGAGTGGATCGAGATAAGATTCGAGCCATCGGAATGATATGTGGATTCAGATGATCGGACGGCGGTGCTCCGGTTTAGGGCTCACTAATGGTCAGCGGACTAAATATATTTATGTGCTTTTCTGCCCACTTAAACGACGTCGTCTTATATATCAGATCGTTTCAATAAAATAGGGTCGGGTCGGGTTGAATCTTTTAAATCTTGTAACATTTTAATAAAGCAAAATATAGTTTAGATGACTTCTGATTAAAATTTGATCATCCTGTTAAAAGAGAGACCTAGATGTATGCACCTCCGTAATCACATCGGCTATTTAATTAGTGTTTTTTAACTTGTTTTTCTAACTATACCAAAATATAAAGAGGTTTTAATATAAAATCTTTATAATGATATTATGACCATAGATAATTTGTTAGTCTTAATTAATTCTATTTATCTATTTTATCCGAATAATTCAAAACTATATATAAGAAAAAATTGATTAAATCAACACCGTTGGAGTATATATATCTAAGATTAATTACACTTTATTTTTAAAATACATTTCATAAAAGACCCTTCAAAATTAGTTAAAAAAATTATTTTAAAATAGTAAAAAATTTTAATTTTTTTCAAAAAAATCTTAAGTGCATTTTTTTCTTTTCAATATATGCATTTTTGAAGAAAAATCGATATTTTCTAAAAATTAAAAGTAAGGTGCACTTTATCTCAATTTTTTTGTAATAGTTATACTAAAAGATAATTTGATCAAAAAACTAAATATATTTGAAAATTAATAGATGCAATTTTTTGAAAAAACAAATACATTTACCAAAAAAAATGCATCTAGGAATTTTTATTTTATTTCATAAAACGATTAAAAAGGTTATTTTATGATGATTCTCCGAAACAGTTTTGAAAAAAACAATTTTTATTATTTTTAAATTAATTTTTTAATTGATTTTGTAATGTTCCGACCGGAGTGTATTTTAAGCATTGAATGTAATTGAATCCTTTACTATATATATATATATATATATATATATATATATATATATATATATATATATATATATATATATATATATATATATATGGTTAGATTAGACCACTCCCAACCATTATCCCAACTGACACGGTCAGTTTTTGCCAACTCAGCGTCACATTAACTGACATTAAACTGACACCAAACTGACTAAATCATTGTCAACAGTTACCTTTCAGTCAGTTTTTTTGAACCCCATATATTTTATTATTTTAATTAAAAATTCATTAAATAAAAACAATATATTTATTAAATAAAAAATACTAATAAATAAAAAATACGTTAACAATAATAATAATAATAATTGTCATTGTAATAATAATAATAATAATAATAATAAATAAAAAATACAAAAAAAACTTTTCTATCTAATAAAAGGGAGATGAGTCTGACCTCATAACTATGACGTGTCGGTTTTTAAGAGTGTCCACCTAGATTGATTATGAGTAAGATGATGTCATAATATGTATTATAGACAATTTCTTTTAATACTTAATAAACAAAAATAATTAAATAATTGATTAATCTGATTATTTTGAGAAAAGGGAGAGAGAAAAGAAAATGTATAGAGGAAGCTTTCCTTTGGAATGGGTACACCGATTTAAGAAATTAAATATGTTCAACTTTTCAATAAATGTGGTTATTGAATAAAAAACTCTTCATCTTCCTTTTTCACCAAAACACCAAGTATTTTTAATCCTTCAATTTTTACATTTGAATTCGTTGGTCTGATTCTCTTCGTCAGATAATTAAACTATTTTCTTGATTAGTGTTGTTCACTTATTTGTGTTAGTTAGATTAAACATATTTTTGGTTTCTCTTTTTTCATCAATTGAGTCATATTGTAGTTTTGTTTCTAAAATGTATATTTATTCTTAAGCTAATTCGTTTATGTGTTGTTTTTCAGAAACAGGATTTAATTCGAGTGTTTATTTAATTGTTTACATTAATGACTGTGTGTTTGTAGGATTAAATGGAAGAAATATGCATATATTCGCGTCCATCTCATGTCCTCCGTTAATTCATAAAACCTCTTATCTCCTCCATTCTTAAAAATACCAACCATCATCACTCAAATCCATCAGCATTTAAAAAACAAAATTGTTTATTTATTGGTGGGACCGCCTTAAATTAAATCTCTTCGTCGCTTCTTCCTCCCGAAACTAAAGAATGAAAAAAAAAGGGACCGACAGCCAAACCGACGAGCCGGTGCCATCGGTTTGGGAACCGACGAAGAAACCGACGAGGTACCGTCGGTACCGTTGGGAGAGGTCTTACAATAAGAAAGTTAAATGTTGTCACACATTTCTCGATCAAATCACATTTTTGTACTAGTGGTTACTCATATTGCAAGAACCCAAGCTACCAATCTTTCTTTGAATCACCATTGTTTACGAGCGGAAATCGATAAACAACTTATATGATGAAGGATTGGTATGATTAAATGGTCGTACATATACAAACGTATAACAAATAACAATAAACGAATTCCAGATGGATAATTGTTTCTTAACTTAATTCAAAACAAAAACTTAATAATGAGATATAAAAACCTAATACTTATAGGGGTATTTTCTTGAAATGAAAGACATATTATTTTAGTCACTAATTAGTTATTGAATAAAGAACCAAAAATAAAATATTCTAAAAATATTTGATAATTAAGTATGAATATTCATCCAATCCCAACACGAAAATAAAATTTATCATTAATCTTTCATTCATCGGTATCTATAATATATACTAAAAGATTTGCATTAAAAGTCACATGACAAAGTATGAGTCATTAGATGGATTTCCAGATTAATTTTACACCCTTAATCAAAATGATGATGTCATATGACATCATAATTAACTATTTTTATTTTAACCCTTCCATTTTAAATACAATTTTAACCTTTCAACTTTACTACAGATTTACAAAAACATAGTTTGACGTTATTACTTCAAATGTTAAATATTTTTATCAATTAAACTTTTTTTTATAAAAAGATAAACGATTTATTTTTCATTTTTCTTTTGGTTTTTTCTTTCTAAGAAAATAAAAAAATATAACAAGGAAAAAAATTAGTGTTGACATACAAAAAGAGACACCCTCTATATTTTCGTTTTTGTTTAACAATAAACGAACACTAGACTAACAAAAGACTTTAATTTGACCTGTAAGATTCTATGTATTGTACGAGTATCAAAGAACTATAACAAATAGTAAAAGTGAACGTTGACATAAAAAATGACACATTTTGTATAATGTTACATACAACCATAATAGACTAACAAAAGACTAAAAAAAAATATTCTGAAACTATTTAATTTGACCTTTAAGACTAGCCCTGAGCAGAAACGGGCAAGACCGTTTTGGACCCGCAAACCCGACCCGAACCGTATATTCATATTCGGTTCGGTCCTCGGTCTTTAATATTTGGTATATCCGGTTTTCGTGTCCGGTTCGGGTTTTACCCGGGTCCGGATAAACCGGCTGTAAAAATATTATTTTTGTATTCGCCAAGTTTCAAACTCTGGCCACGTAGGTAACAAAGAGTATACTTACCACTGAGCCACAAGAAGATTTTGTTTAATTTTGTAAACAAGTAGTATTTAAAACTATTTTACCTAAACCCCAATAAATAACCCTAATTCCAAAGGAAAACCTAATTTTTTAGTTTTCTCCATTTGTGCAGCCTCCTCTTTCTCTTTCTTGCTTCAATTCAAGATTCATTTTAATCATCGTCATCATCTCAAATCGAAGCTTTATAATCAACATCCTCATCATCAAATCGCAATCCTTCATAAATAATAACTATAATTTTCTTATTCTTGTTTTTGTGTTTGTGACGGCTTTATTACTCAATTTTGGGTAAAACATTATCATAATAATCATTGAATTCGAAGCTTTATAATCATTACCTTCATCAAATCGCAACCTACAGGTTTTAGTTTTTTTTTACAGTACATGATTTTCGGTTTGACCGGCCCGGCCCGACTAAAACCCGAACCGGACCGAGTCTAAACGGTCCGGTCTTCGGTCTGAATATTTTCCTTGTTTCGGTCTCAGGTCGGTCTCGGGTTAACCCGGTTCGGTCCGGTCCGACCGAGTTGCACATGTCTATTTAAGACTATGTCTTTAGATAAAACAAAATTGAATAAAAAATTATTGAATACCTAATTCCACCAACATGACATAACCAAAATATAATTTAAAATTTAAAATTTGATAAACTATAATCATCTAAAACACTCAAATGACTCACATATAAAACTTCGCATGATTCAACTCTTTTATTGAATCTATAAACACCATACTACAATTTTTTTAATAGGTTATAATTTTATTATTTTCGATAGAGTTCTCTACGTACACAAATTTAAAAGTGAAACTGAAACACATACATATAAACGAAACAACAAATAAATGATATCACAACTCACATTATCATATATTGTTAATGATACACGATGTTCTCTCAGTTTTTACATATTATATTTGTATTTTCTCCAATAAAATTATCCGCGTATACGCGGGAAATAAACTAGTATGTATACAAAAAGGATATGAAACGAATACGAAACGAGCAAAAAACAATCTAATCTTGTAAATTATATGATATGAATGAAATACACAAGATTCGATCAACAAATACGTTCCCAAACTCACGAAATTTAATAAACAATATATAAACTGACAAGCGACACTCACAACAAGCGACCCTCTTCTCTATAACGTAAGTGATACTTGCTTCAATACACTAGCTTGCTACATATAGACTTACGTGCGAGTGTCGACTTACAAAGCTAGCAGAAACTGAATTACAACTCGAGTATATCAAAATACAAAAGATTCTAAACAAGCTAATGGCATAATGTTTATGTATCAACACATACATGCACGGTCTTGCACCATTTACTTTAAACAAATTATAAATGAAATGAATGTGTCTGAACGAAAGATAAAAAAGAACGGAAGTTTTCATTATTCATTTGCCCCCAACATCAATGGTGGATCATTCGACGTCAAATCTCTGCAAAATTAAAATAAAATAAGCAGTCCTTGCATAATCAAAGATTTTGCGCCGAAAAAGAAACAACATCAAAACATACATTTATTTAAGTTTGATATAAGTTTTGATACAACGTTGGCGAATGATTCTCTTATACCTGTTTAAAGTGCCTAAAATTAACAAGAAACGCGCATATTAACTGCAGCTTTTTTTTGAAATAATGTGTTTGAATTTGAATTAAGGTGTTAAGAATTTTGATATCGGATTACTTGTTGATTTTATATTCGTGATCAAGTAAGTATGCTAGAGGAGGCAGTTTTGACTAATTTACAGACAAATGGGTTATATTTTATCAAAAACGGGTCAAATGAAATAAGCCAAAAGAAGAACGCTTTATCGTTTCATACAGAGCATTAATTTGTGGTATAAACATATATAAAGACTAATAAAAATGATTCGTTGTTCTTTGTCAGACTTGCCTGTGATCGTTGTTGAATAGTATACAGAAAACCGGCTGATCAGGAGAGAGATTAAATAGCTGCCTCACTATGTATAAACAGGTAGTGATGCTGAACAAGAGTTTAAAATAAACTTTAGTGGATCGTTATACGTATTCCAATATATTAAACACATACTCGTGTTCGTTTCTCGTGTTTTTTTCCTTATTTGTATTCCATATCTTGTATCTATAAAATGACATGAAAAAATATTTACCTCCCAAAACATACAAGTAAAAGTATCCACAAGAATGCACTAATCCAACTTGATTCCTTATACGCTACCCACACCTGATAAGCATCATGGATCATTCATACAACTTAAACGTCTATATTTCCTAATATATTCGACGCGAAAAAACTAAAACAAACTATCGAAGAATTAACTTATTGACTATATTATATCAAATGAAGTATATCAAAAATGAATACGTACCGATATAGCCACAACAATGATATAGAAGTCAACTAGTGTTGTTATCACCCACCTATATAACATATAGTAAAAATTGAAGTCGCCTTCTAATTTATTGATTTAAAAAATCACATAGGAAGAAAACTTACGGTGTGTATAATTCAGCACGAAATGGAGATCCATCAACAATAATTGTGTAAAGTAAAGTTCCGAGCATTAAGCAACCTAGTGCACCAAAGATTACTCTTGCAGTTACAACAGTATATCCCTTCATCCTGGGTTCCGTGACATCACTACGCCAGATTTATTGGTAAAATTAAGGTAAATAAATATCTCAACTTTTTGTTTGATGACAGGAAAATACGTAACAGAGAAAATCATGTCTTCTAACCGTTTTTGATGTTTGACCAAAACATAGTACAACGGATCTTGTGAAGACTCTTCATGTGTTAACTTGTAAAACTTCACAACGATGTATCCACAAGTAGTGATACTGTGGACGGAAATAAAAATGTGAAAAGAAGTAACCATTTTAAGCGTATAAACATTCCACATATAAACTAGTACGATTATATGTTACCTTCCTAAACAAATTAATAAAACCACCCAAACAAGTGTCATGATCCAGGATGATTCCTTGTAGACAACCCAAGCCTGTAGATTACCAACATACAAACACATATTACGAGTCAAGTTTATTGTCAAAGTCAAGAAATGTACGACTTATGTTACATAACAAATCCATATTTGGGTAGGCTAAAAAGTAGTTTCTAACTTTCAATAGATAGATAACTTAAAATAAAGATTTATAAATCATAAACCATACCGCTATAATGAGAATATGTATGTAAAAATCTATCAGTAATGCTGCCATCCACCTGCCAACAACAAATATTTTACAACAAATCAAGAGGTGATGAGCTTAAATCCGATAATGTGAATCCGTATGTGATGGTTGTTGATATTTGTCTTTCTATAAATAAAAAAATCGCATATGTATTTTCTCTCTTTATTGTATATTGCCAATATAATCGGGCATTATCAATATACTCAATTTAAAAACTAATTATGCTAGGGAACAATACCTACTTATATTGATATATAAACAACCATTAGCAAAATAATCACAAAATATACACCTGCCATAGTAGTTAGGGGTCTTTTGCTCCCAAATGAGGGGTCTTATCTTTTTATATGTTTAACCCTTAATATCTATTAATAACATTATTATCTATATATTGCTAATGTAATTAATTATTACACTATTTATATTATATCATATTTATAATCTTTGTTTATAGTATTGTGATTATTATTACTATTTTAAGAACAAACCATAATTAAATAATTAAAATTTCCGTCGTTTTTGTTTATAATATAAGAAACAAGGAGGATACCCAAGTTATCATATAATTACGGTATATAATGGGTTTAACTGGAACTAGTAATAGTCTGAGGCGACTTAACCATAAGGACACTAAAGCAAACCGTTTAGGCCCAAAAAGTAAGAAATTATTAACATTTTTAATTGAGCCACCCTACCCAGCTAATAGTTTCAGCAATCGTTTGTATTTATAAAATCGGATGATACGCACCTAGTGAGTAGCTCCATACGAAAAGGGAGGCCATCGGTGGCTATTGTGTAAACAAGCAACAGCAGCATAAGAGTACCTAAAATGGTCCACACTGCCACCCCTACCGTTGTATTCCTCACCATCATTGGCTAGCTCCGACGAGTCTGTGTTTTCTTGGGTAACAAGTAGTGAGAATTCGTATTCGTTTTATGAGGAAGTCTGGCCTCCACGTTTACACTTTGTTTTTATAATGTGACTCCCTCAATTAAGTATTCATGTTCAACTTTAGTCCATTTTAGTATGTCATTTTTCAATAAATCAAAATGCTATTTCAGACTGTTAATATTAACAGATTATCTTGAAATAATTTACATAAAAGGTAACCCACCATCTTGAAGCTTTAAAAACGGGTTTAAAACCTAACATGAGAGGTCAATCGTGTAAATTATAAACAAGCGACATGGGGCCATGATTTGATCCGTGGGTCTATGTCTTACGATGATGCATACTCGAGAAAGTTTATTATATATATAAATGAAACTATAGAATATAAGACGAACCGTTTCGTACCCTTTTAATTTACATTTGTAAGACATTTGGGGGTGTTTGTTTTAGTCTATTTTGGGGTCACGAGATTAACATTTAGGTTTATTTTTATAAGTCACGTTTTCGGCTTGCTTTCCGGGTGATGGGTTTCTTTTCTAGTTTGAAGGTTAAGTTGAAAAAGTGGGTGTAATACAATAAGTTTTAACAAATAAGCTTAAATGTAAGACTACACGGAGTGGAAAAAAAAAAGGGGCGTTATAAGCCCCGTCAACGCCTATAACGCCCCTATAACGCCCGTCACCGCTCCGGGACGGGCGTTATAGGGGCATTATAGGCCGGAGCGTGGTGAGTGTTTGCAACGGTCATGTGACCGTTTGAAAGCTTCAACGGTAAAAAAAAAAAAAAAAATTCTATATAATCCCCCAAAAACCAATCAGAAATAGATACAACAATCATCCTACTTCATCTCTTTCAACAATCATCTTACTTCCAATGGATCCCAACAACAATCAAAACCCCAACCCGAATTGGTTCAACAATTTTTTTGGTGCAAACCCTAACCAATTTCCTAACCCCAACCAATTTTCAAACCCCAACCAATTTCCAAACCCCAACCAATTTCCAAACCCTAACCAATTTCCAAACCCCAACCAATTTCCACAATTTTATCAACAAACTCCACCATCACAAAGACCTCACCAAGACCCGGTATACCAAGGAAGGTCGTTCCAACAATTGCTCAATTTTGGCGAATTTCCAAATCCGCCTCCATTTGACGTTGACTGTAACCGCCAATCACAAGATCCCGAAGACGATGACGTTGTTCCGGAAACTCAACCGGAAAATATGAGGACCCGTGGGAAGAAAGTTGATGAAAGACGACATAGGAAGAAGGAAGCCGATTCGCAAAGAGGCAAAGGCGAAAAAAAGAAGTGGACCGAACGGGAAGAAGTGGCACTTTCCGCATCATGGGCGTCGACATCCGAAGACCCCGTTTATGGAAGAGATCGAGCTTCACCCGTTTTTTGGGAAAGGGTTCGCGAACAATTCTTCTTCAAGATGCAACAACAAGATCTCGATTATCATCGTACCAAGGACATGATATCGAGCAAGTGGACCGATTTATCCCGAAAAGTAAAAAAATTCAACGGGATTATGCGACAAGCAATGCAATCTAGAAGAAGCGGTCAAAATGATCAAATGTTGCTCGAAGAGGCTATGGTGACATACCGCACCAGAATGGGTACGTCTTTCCCACATTACGCGTGTTGGGAAATATTGAAAAATAGCCTGGTTTGTCAAGCGATACCAATTATTGGAGGGTCCTCAAAAAGGTCCAAAACATCGGAGTCTAGTAGCCACGCCACTCCAATATCGCCTTTTGCTTCATTCGATATCAACGAATCGGATGATGATGATGATGATGAGCTTCGAGTGTTGGAGGAAGATCTTCCAAGACCGGTTGGTACAGATCATGCAAAAGCAAAAGCGCGCAAAGGAAAGGGCAAAACCGGGTCTTCTTCGAGGGCCGAAGAACAACTCGAGTTGATGACACAACGGTTCGGGGAATTTAATGAAAAAATCGATGAAAAAATGCGAGCAAAAGCATTAAAGACGATCATGAAGGACATTAGTCATCTCGAGGAGCCTTATCGAAGAATAGCGGAGAGCGAAAAGCAAAGGCTTATCGCAAAATATTTTTCGGATATGTAGTATTTTTTTTTATTGTAGTATGTTTTTTTTTTAATAAATTGTAGTATGTTTTTTTTTTAATAAAAATACAACTTTTTAAATTTCATTTATATAAAAAAAATAATAAAAAGTAATGATTACAAAATAATCTCTATCACTACACATCATCACTCACCACTCCACCCATTTTCTATCACTCCACATCATCACACCGTCTTTCCTAATATCACACTCTCTTTCCTACAAATCACACTCTCTTTCTTACAAATCACACTCTCTCTCCTAAAAAAAACCTCTATCACTCCACATCATCACTCACCACTCCGCATAGCATAACAATAAGACTATGGGGTGTGGTAGTTTGTTTTGGGTGATGATGTGGAGTGATAGAGGTGATTTGTAGGAAAGAGAGTGTGATTTGTAGGAAAGAGAGTGTGATGATGTGGAGTGATAAAAATGGGTGGTGTGGTTGTGTGATGATGTGGAGTGATAGAGGAAAGAGAGTGTAATTTTAAAAAGTTGTATATAATTTTTTTTATATAAATGAAATTTAAAAACTTGTAATTTTATTAAAAAAAAAACAAACACACACTACAATTTATTAAAAAACATATTACAATTAAACTAAAATACGTTAAAAAAATACAATTAAAAAAAAAAACGCTTCAATCTTCATCGTTGTTTCCTCGGGGGCGGTAATACCAGACATGTTCGATCAAATCGGCTAACAGACTGTGATGGGTACCTTCGTCACGCATGTCACGTATGTTCTGTTGTTTCTCTTGAAAGCTAATCTGGACTTCTGGTTCGGTGGCATTCTCATCATAAGCTTGACAATACGCGAGACCTTTGTCTTCCAAAATCATGTTATGAAGAATTATAGCGGCATATCCTGAGAAACAGCTCCCTCCTCATTCGAAAACGACGGGTAAATTGTTCGTCGTTGTAGGTGCAACCCGGAGAAAAGTAAGATTCCATTAGTAGTGTGTTAGCTTCTTCACGGTTACGTTCTATGACGGTTCTTCATCTAGTGATTGGTCTTTCGATATGTTGTGATGCGTAGCTAACAACGGCTCTAATCGTTTCGGCTACAATTGCATCTTCATCCGAACTTGACATTTTATAAAACTTTGTGTGTTTTTGGTATAAAAATTGAGAGAGAAAGATAGATTGTTTGTGGTTTTTGTTATAAAAATGAATGGTATTTATAGAAAATTGTTAGGTTTTTAAAAAAAAAGATCCGTTGGCCTACAATCTTTACTCGACCGTTGCAAAAAAAAACAATCTTCACTGCGTTGTCTGAATCACGCCAAGGCATGAAATTTGCCCACAACGCCCCCGACGGTGTGGTAGTAGGCGTTGTGGGGCGTTGTGTTGCTGACTTGGCCGGCATTGTTGCTTGGTTAACGCCCCACACCCCATAGTCTAAGCTAAAACAAACATCTCATAAAACTTAAATAATGTAATGTTAAATAAAACCTCATATAAGACCTTATCCACGTTATATACTTAAGTTTTAATGCAATTAACTATTTGGGGAAGTGGTTGTATCTCCTAGTTATAGTCATGTCGATCACTTTACAAACTTTGGTTATTTTGAAAAAGAGACACACCATGAAATTAAAGAGACGTTAATGAAATAATGATACAACCCTTAATCTTTATTATTAATCAAGTATATATAAGAATATAATGAATCCTAATAAAACTTTAATGAACCCAAATTCACATATCGTATTTGTGCTTATTATCTAATAATCTCTGACAATTCGAGTGGTGAAACCGCGAAAGCTCAAACTGGATAACAAAACTCTAACTACGAAAATATTTATAAAGAAATAAAAGTAAAATAAACAAACACGTTATGAGCTTGAGATCCGGCTTTGGTAAATCTGTTGCACATTAGAGATCCGACTTTGGCCAATTCGTCTTCATAAAATAACGCTTGAATTTTTATTTGTTTTTTTTATCTTGAATCTTGACGACTTTGAACTTTATCTTTGACTTGCTGGTTAATTTAGCCGGCTTTAGGCGACTGGAGAAGAAAGAGAAAACTGAATTTAGCCGGCTGTAGAAGATAAATAAAAACAAAAAACGTTTGATTTGAAAGAAAAATAAAACAACTTTTTTTAGGGTTTAGAACCTAGTCAAGCTAGACAGCTCATCTCAACGTCGATTAGGGTTTGAATGTTGGCGTAAAAGCTAGGTCTAAGGATCAGACCCGACTCTGATACCATAAAATATGATACAAACCCCTTAATCTTTATTATTATTGATCAACTATATATAGGAATACAATAAACCCTAATGAAACCTTGTGCACGAAATTTTTTAAAATAATCAGAAGTGATTCACAAGAATTCATTTTTTTAAAAACTAGTGCATGAAAAATCTTTTTTAAGCGAAACTATACACAAAAAATAACTTTTTTTTTTTTTGTAAAATGGTTCACCAAAAATGTCATTTTTTTGTAAAATGATCTACAAAAAATCACCTTTTTACATGGTGTATCACTTTTTGTGTGCATAACCTTAAAATTTATATATATATTAGGAAAGTTTGGCGATGGTTGTTAGTTGATTGGAGAATTTTTAGGAGAGTCTTAATTTGGCTCTGATACCATATTAAGGTGTAGAATATTGTGCAATGCTTGAGTATATTTCATTCAATCACTAACATATAAATACATATACAAAATGGCCTAACATACTAGATGGTTAATATACAGAAGTCTAATACAATTGTTATTATTAATTATTAATTATTAATTATTAATATATAATAAAAAAGAGACCTAAAATGTCACCTGATAAAGTAATAACCATTGGATGAGTTTGTAATATTAAGTTAGACCATTAGATCATTTTGATGATTATATCATTAATAATTTTTATTTTATCCATTTTATTTTAAATAATTTAACTTTTATATGTATACCAATAACGAAATAGAACTAATTAACCTTTCTATATTAATTAATCTAACAATTGTATTTTAATTAATATCTGAAAAATACGAAACATATTTTTCTATTCATACAAATAAAAATTATTGGTATAAAAAGAAAATAAAATTATTTTATTTTTTTACGAGTGTTTTGCAAATAAACGAAAACATACATATGAAAAAATCTTCTGTTTTTTTTCTTTTTCCTATTTACGCAATATGTTTAGTTTTTTATATATTATAATTATTTTATTTTTAATAAGATTTTTCGAGAATTACGCATTAAATAGTTTCTATTAACTATTTTATATACGTTATTTGTTCTTTGTTGGCACTATATTTTTTTGATATAATTATTCGCATATTACGCGTGTCAATAAACTAGTAGTGTAATAATACATGGAATCATGTTTCTTTTCAATTTGATTCCTTCATTGCATTTTCTTTAATACATGCATTACAAGAGACTAGATACTACTTAATTATTGATAATAAAGTCGAACCATTACAACAAATATACACTTGTATATTCTTATATATATACTTATATGATTGGATGCTCCGTCAGCAGTGGATCATTTGATTGCAAATCTCTACAGGATTAAAAGCATATCAGTACATGTACAATGGCGTATATATATATATATATATAGAATTGATTTAATTAGAACGAGCCCGACATCTCAATATTTGAGAAGAAACGATCATATATAGACTTCTACTAACTAAGTTTCAATAATGCGCACTAATCGTTGTGTTAATTAGCTTAAGTCCGTTGTTAGTTTTGTATGTTATAAGCTTTTAGGATTATCATAAATTACTATTTTAAACACTTTTTGTAAAAATTTATTAATATGCTTTTGAATTGTTTTATATGTTGTTTTGAATTGTTCCAACTAATGCAGTTTTGAAATAAAATTTTCTATTTAGTTTTATACGTACTTTGATTTCAATAAGTTGAACGATAAAAACACAATTTCACATTGGTTGGTGGGTGCTAATACATATAATTAACATTAATCATGTATGCAAGACTATGCAAATTAACATGATTCTTTATAGAATTCACCTGTTGCTGCTGTTGAAAATTACGAGGGAAACATGTTGTTGAGGTGAGAGGTAGAACAACTGTCGAACCATGTATACACAGACCGTAAGGCTGTCAAAGAGTTGTATATAAACATTAGTTAATCATATATTATATGAATGTAAATTTAAGATTATAGTTATATGAAATGTATATTATCACTAAATGCATATACTTTAATTCTAATGTTTTATTATTTCCTTTATCACATGACATAAACTGGAACAAACGGATAAATGCATACCCCCTAAAACATAGAATAGAAAGTATCCACAAGAAAGCACTAGTCCAACTCGATTCCTTATATGCTACCCACACCTGATACCAGAAGATTCATGTTGTAGAGAGGAAACAGTATTAACTCGTTTAGATCGAAATAAATGAAATAACAAGTTTATCGACCATATTATATTATAGAAAAAGTTGCCTTAAACCAGAAAAAAGTGTAGAAATTAATAATCGGTTTTGTGGAAGAAGTTTTATATTTCATCAATCTAAAACGATTACATAGGACATCTATTTATAGGAAAATTATAATCTAACGGGCCCAAGTCCACATACGGACTTGGGCTTACATTCGTTTTTGTGTTCCTATGTCTAACATTCCCCCTCAAGCTGAGTAGTGGGATTTCCAATGCTCAACTTGTCAAGACAGTGATTGAAGATCTTTCCAGTAACCGCCTTTGTGAGAATATCTGCCAGTTGATCTTTGGATGACACAAACGGAAGTTCGATAATCTCATCTTCAAGTTTTTCTTTGATGAAGTGCCTATCAACTTCAACGTGTTTTGTTCGATCATGTTGAACTGGGTTTCCTGAAATCTGGATTGCAGCTTTGTTGTCACACATAATCTTGCTAGCTTTTTCTGAGGGATATCCAATTTCTGATAGTAGTTTTCGCAGCCATAGAACTTCTGCTAAACCTCGTGTTATTCCTCGAAATTCAGCTTCAGCACTTGAAAGAGCGACCACCTTTTGCTTTTTACTTCTCCAGGTAACAAGATTTCCTCCCACTAGAGTAAAATACCCTGATGTAGATCTCCTATTACCTTTGTCGCCTGCCCAGTCAGCATCAGTGTATGCATCAATCTTCAGATGCCCATTTGGTCTGAACAAGACTCCGTGTCCAGTAGTTCCCTTGAGATACCTGATAATCCGTAAGGCTGCTTCCATGTGTTGGACTTGTGGTTGGTGCATGAATTGACTTATAACTCCTACCGCGTATGCGATATCTGGCCGAGTATGAGCTAAGTAGATAAGTTTTCCCACCGTTCTCTGATATCTTTCTTTATCTGCCAGTTCAGCTTCATCTTCCATGAACAATTTTTGATTAGCAATCATGGGAGTGTCTGCAGGTTTGCAATCTAGCATTCCCGTCTCCGCTAATAAATCAAGAACATACTTTTGCTGGCAAATGAAGATCCCTGCTTTTGATCTTAGAACTTCTATTCCGAGAAAATACTTGAGTCTTCCCAAATCTTTCATTTCAAACTCTTTAAAGAGATTGACTTTCAATTTTGTCATTTCCTCCGAATCATCTCCTGTAATAATCATGTCATCAACATAGATTATTAAACAGGTTATGAGTTTACCTCTCCGTTTCAAGAATAAGGTGTGATCAGAATTGCTTTGATTGTAACCATATTTCTTCATCACTGTGGTAAATCGACCAAACCAAGCCCGTGGAGATTGCTTTAAACCATACAAAGATTTCTTTAGTCGGCAAACTTTTCTGGACTCGGAACTATCATGAATTCCAGGTGGAGTTTCCATGTAGATTTCTTCCTTCAGTTCTCCATGTAGGAAGGCATTCTTGACATCAAACTGGTGCAGTGGCCAATCCTTGTTTGCTGCAACTGAGAATAGAACTCTAATAGTATCAATCTTGGCTACTGGTGAGAAGGTCTCACAGTAGTCAATCCCATAAGTCTGAGTATACCCCTTTGCGACTAATCGAGCTTTATACCTTTCGATTGATCCATCGGGTTTATACTTGATAGTGAATACCCACCGACATTTAACGGGTTTCTTTCCTGGAGGCAGTTCACATTCTTCCCATGTTTCACTTCTTTTCAGGGCTTCAAGTTCAGTGCCAATTGCTTCCTTCCATTCTTTATATTTAAGTGCTTCTTCGACACTTGTTGGTATTTTTTCAGAACAGATGGCGTTTGCGAAGGATCTGGCTTCTGGAACTAAATTCCTCCTTGCGATATTTGCAACTGGATATCTTGACCCTTTTGAACTTCTTTCAGGTGAGTATCTGTTAGGCGGGATTCCCCTAGTTGATCTAGGAGGGAGATCATACCGAGCTGGTTCAGTCACACTCGGAGTTTCCACCTCAACCTGTTGTTCATCATTACACAAATCAGGGTTATTGGGAATATCTGGAGATTCAGAGCCACTTACCTCGGATATCAGTTGAGGAGGATCATTATTGGTGGCAGTGGTACTGTCTTCAGATTCTTCAGAACTTTCTGTCTCCGGCGTGGGTGTATCAGTAGAAGCACAATGCACGGGTGGTGCCCAACTTATCCATCTTAATGCGTCATTTTCTGTTTCCCCCTGACCATGAAGATGGGTCTGATAAAAGAACTCAGTTTCAAGAAAGTCACAGTTCATTGTTGTAAACATGTGACGCCTACTCGGGCTGTAACACCGATACCCGTGTTGATTGACACCATACCCCAGAAACACACATTTCTCTGCACAAGGATCAAGTTTTGAACGCTCTATTTTTGGTATATGGACAAAAACAGAACATCCAAAAACTCGAGGTTCAAGGGTTAGATTCGAAGGCAGTTTATGGAAATGTGACAGTGTTTGGAGAGGAGTTTTGAGAGCTAGAGCTCGGGTCGGAAGACGATTAACCAAGTACGTAGCAGTGACAACTGCTTCTGGCCAAAAAGACTTTGGGACTTGTGACTCAATCATTAGAGCACGAGTGATTTCCAACAAGAAACGATTTTTGCGTTCTGAAACCCCATTTTGTTCAGGGGTGTGAGCACACGAGGTTTGATGAATGATTCCCCGCGTTTGACAAAAGTTTTTCATGGAAGTATTACAGAATTCTCCCCCATTATCGGATCGGAGAATTTGTATGTCCTGTTTGAATTGGGTTTTTACCATGTTACAAAACGATGTGAACTTAGTAAACACTTCAGACTTAGTTTTTAAAAGATAAGTCCATGTCATACGAGTACAATCATCAATAAATAACAGGAAATAACGAAAATTTTGTCCCCCTTCAATTTTTGCGGGACCCCAAACATCAGAATGAATTAACGAAAAAGGAGAATCAACTCGAGTATCATTAGGTTTAAACGTTTGTCTATGACTCTTAGCCAAAATACAAGTATCACAATGGAAAGTTTTATTATTAGGAAATAAGTGCGGAAATAATTGTCTCAAATAACCAGCGGATGGATGGCCTAATCTTCTGTGCCATAACCAAGCTTTCCTATCGTTGGACCCATGAGTGAGCAGAACAGAACCATGTTGAGTAACTTCATCAACGTAGTAGAGTCCTTGTCTTTCAGTACCACGCCCAATGATCCTTCCCGTCCTGATATCCTGCAAAATGCAAAAAGTGGGGTGCATTAATACCACACAGTTTAATTCTTTCGTAACATGACTAACGGATAGTAGCTTGTGTGATAATGATGGCACATAAAGGCATCTCGAGAGTCGTAATTCGTTCGATATTTCAATGGTTCCCCCTCCTTTAACTGGGAGAATTTCCCCATTAGCTGTGTGAATTCGTGTTTTATCAACTCTCGAGTTTGACGTTAGATCATTTATATCAAACGTCATTGTATCAGTGGCACCACAATCAAAAATCCATGAATTACACTTGGCGTTTTTGGTGGCAACATTAACTTCTCCAGATCGGGAAGAAACATTCTCCTCTTCGAAATCATGCATGTTTAACATTAACTTCTTTCCTTCGCCGTTAATCTCTCTGCTGCCTATGGCGGCGACAACTTTTCCAGTCTTGGAGGTTTTGTGGTTATCACTCCACCATTCTGGATATCCAACGATCCTAAAGCACTGTTCTTTGGTGTGTTTCGACATACCACACTCTTCACACTTGAGCTTCCTCTTATCCACCTTTGATTGGGTTCGAAAAAACGGCTTGTCTAACCGATGATTCTTGAAAGGAGGTTTTGGGTTTTGAAACTGGTTCTGAGCTCCGTTGCGAAGCAGGTTAATTTGTTGCATTGCGAGGTTATTATTTTCGTTTTCAGCCATAGTGGTTTAAATTGTTTAATTGTTTAGATTGTGGCTTGGGCCCGGTTTCTTTAAATAATGACTTGGGCCTAGTTTCTTTAAAAAATGACTTGGGCTAAACTTTGATTATTGGGCTTTAACATGGAAGCTGCCAAACGAACAGCAATTTAATTTCACCCCTTAATCGAATACCTAGACAAACGAACAGTACTTCGATTAGAACCCCTTAATTCGATTCATCCCTTAATTCGAACAGTAAATCGATCTGTAATTCGGACACTTCGATCAGTAAATTCAAACAACAATCAATTCGAACGGTAATTCGCCGAATCCCCTCAATTCGAATTGAATTCAAGTCGATTAATCTTGAGTTCGTGTGCTTTGTTTTCTTATTCGAACAGGATGGTTTGAGTTCGTGAGGGCTGGTTATTTGGTCGAATTAAAGGTAGTCGAAGACACGGTTCGTATATGATGCTTTTCTAGTCGAAAGCAAAGCTAGTCGAATGGTGTGTTCGATCTAGTTGGTTTCTTATTCGAATGGCTAGTCGTGTTTCCTAGCCGAATAAACAATATCCGAGATCAATTTCGAGCTTACCAACGAATCGAATACTCTAGTCGTGTGAGGTAATTTACTGTTCGAATGCTCTAATCGAATATTCTAGTCGTGGGATATGATTTGCCTGTTCGAATGCTAAATTCGAATATGTTGATTTGTGGTTCGAATGGCTAGTTCGAATGCCTTTGTTTTTCTGTTTGAAAGGTTTAGTCGAACAGGTACTTTTTTTCAGTAACCTGCTCTGATACCATGTAGAAATTAATAATCGGTTTTGTGGAAGAAGTTTTATATTTCATCAATCTAAAACGATTACATAGGACATCTATTTATAGGAAAATTATAATCTAACGGGCCCAAGTCCACATACGGACTTGGGCTTACATTCGTTTTTGTGTTCCTATGTCTAACAAAAAGGCGATCAGCTGAAATATATCAATAAACAGAGACGTACTGATATAGCCGCAAAGTGGACATAGATGTCAATTACATTTGATACCATGCACCTGCGATCATTATATTCTGCAGTATTAGTGTCAGCTTTATATTACAACAAGGAGAACATATACGAAATATTTCTTATTTCCACGAAATGAAAAAAGAAGTAAATTTACTTATTAATATTTGGGGGATTGAATATTTCAACAATAATCGTGTACGTCAAAACTCCCATCATATAGAAGGCCAGTGCAGAAATGATTGCTCTTGCAGTTACTATAGAAGGTCCCTTAATGTGTCTCCCGACTTCCCTAAAGTCAAATATTTATATGTAAGTTAGGAATTAACATTTAGTGTACTTAATTACTAGATAAACGTACATGAACGTTAAATTTTCATCTAAAACGTCATTGGTTTATATATCTAAAACATGAATGGAGTTCAAAATGGGATTTGATTGAGTAGTGTATAAATAAAAAAGGTCTTGATATCCATAATTCTATACCTCATATGACGTCTTGCCAACACAAAATATAACGGATCTTTAGAATATTCTTCAGGCGACAACTTATAAAACTGCATAATGATGTAGCCCATGGAGGGAAGACTGTAGAAGGTATATAAAAACTATATAACACATCTTATACTAATGCCATGATAGTTACTTGAAAAGTAGAGGGAAAAAATAAAATTATACCATATAGTAATAACGTAAAGAAGATTACCTTCCTAAAAAAAACATTGAAACCATTAAAAGAACACCCTTGGTCCGACTTGATTCCTTGTAAGCAGCCCATGACTAGAGTTTGTTAAGTTACATGTAGAGGTGGCAAGATAAACGGGTCAGATGGGTTAACTTGCCTGTCAAAACTTATCGCTCCTGTTGGCTCATTAATATTTTTCTAATTTTTTATTTTTTACAATAACTTATAGCTTGGAGATATATATAGAGTTCATACCCCTATAACAACACCATATATGGAATATTCTGCTGCGACTTGTATCGCCCACCTGCAATATTAACAAAAATAATATTTACTAAAGAGAAATTGTTTCTGCTCGATTAAGAGACATTTTACCTAGTGGCAACTAAGTTACTATTGAAAAATCATCAAAGAAAATACAGGGTAACTCCTTCCGTTTGTTCAAAATGTAGAGCCGGGTCACATATAATCTTTGTATTCAAATAAAACACTTGCTTTTCAACTTCAGTACTAATATGACTTCCAATTCCAATATGTTCGGGATTAAAGCTCTAAAAGTAAAGATAACATAGTGGTAAACTTGTTACAATTATGACAAATCATATTTCATTTGAGAAGATGGGATCAACAAACTAAAGCTACAAAAAGTGTACATATTTCTATATCACCAACACATGCTAAAAGGAACCAAGCTAGTTATATCTGCTTTTAATTATCGATATATAGATATATAGTTAAGCTTCGTACCTAGCACCAAGGTTAAAGCAAGAAGTGTAGCCTCTAACCAGTAACAACTCTGCAAACGCACCAACCACCACACAAAAATCCGATATAGAATGCCTTGACTGCAACTCCCACAGATGCTGGTGCCGCCATTATTGCTTCGACGTTAAATATATGGGAAAATGTCGTAAACCTTTACAACATTCTTGTGATTCATGCAATGACTATATAGTGGCATTTGTAAAAGTGATACTTGTGTCTCTTTAAGTTGGGATTTTCCATTCAATCTTGACGCCTTATGTTGGCTGGTTATAATGTGGACTTGTACCATGTCTAGTAGCTAGCCCTATACATTAAATTTATATTTATAAATATAAAGTATTAGAATTCTATCCAATTCTATCATTCTAGTACATATATTTTAGCAAAAGTTGTTTAATGACAAACTATAGAGTTATGTTAAATACCTTGGATAATTATATCACGCAATAAGTTGTATCGTATAGAAGAAAGTAATAACTAAATGCTAACATATAATGTAATGAGCTACCCCTAGTGTCTATTTAGGTTGATTCCGACAACCCCAGTTAGACCACATACGGCATTGTATATTCAGCATCTTCTCTCATAGGTCACACTTCCGAGTGCTAACGTGTTGCCATGTAAATTTACAGTAAATTAGTGGTTTTGAAGTCAAAACTTATAGGGAGAAAAATTGTTTTATTTAAGGACAGCGGGATCAATGTACGCGCTATTATATTTTTGATGATGAACTACAGAATATTAAAAAAAATCAAAATCTCTATATTGTATCAATCACTTAATCATCGAGTTCATTTTGGACTGTTGATTCCAAATTTTGAAATTTAAAGGGAAAGACCATTTTTATAAAACAAAATCTCTATCCGAAAAATATGAATCAGTTAATCAAGTCTACTTTGGCCTGTAAATCTGTTATTACAGCAGAAAAAGTCCTAAGTTGGGGGCTTGAGGATTTTAAAAAGGAGGCCTAGTAACTTTAATGTAGAGCTAGAAATATTTCTACAACAGAATAGGATAAACCGTCTGAAGTTTCTTATAATCCACAATTTATTAATCGACCGTTTATAAAAAAAAAACATTTATTTGGGTTTATTCGGGTTATATTTTTAATCTCGTAGTTTTAATGGTCAAAACTACAGAGTGAATCATAAAAAGGGATAAGAGGGGTCGGATATAGACAAGTCGAAAGTCGTCCAAGATATATTAAGTTGTTTTTTTTAGGTAAATGACTCATTTTAAGCCGTTAAATGTCCGGCCTAAGTAGGAAAGCGCAAAAGTGATTACATACACAACTCTCTAGAAATGGAATTTTCGTTCTAGAAAATGCGTTTAGTGTTGATTGACAGAATTCTCATAACTATAGAAATGACATGTCTTCAATTACAGGATACCACTTTCAACATACAATAGTTTTTATAGCTGAACAAAGACTGGTTCCTACTATTATTACATATAGGAATTGAAATAGATTGTTGAAAAATGTACTTATACACCGGAATGCTCCACCACCAGAGGATCACTCAACATCGAATCTCTGCAAATTCAAACGATATTAGAGTAAAATAATTAAGGTTCAACCCAAAAAATAAGAATATGTAGAATGTGGTATAAACTTAGTTTTTCTGAATATTGATCGAAAGACGTCAATATTGGATAAAGAAACAGAAATTATTTGTTGGATTAACCTATTACTTCTGCTGAAAAGCATAAGGGAAACAGGCTGTTCGGGTGAAAGGTAGAACAACTCCCGCACTATGTATACACACATAGCAATGCTGTAAAAGAGTTCAAATAAAAATCAATATTATTAATCAGTTATAAATATATCATCATTTGCAAATGAATCTTCGAAACTTAAATACTTTAGATATAAATGCTTACCTCCCAAAACATAAAATTAAAAGTACCCAAAAGAAAGCATTCATCCAACTTGATTCCTTATATGCTACCCAAACCTGATAAAGAAAACGAATGGAAGTATCTATTCTTAACTCAGTAAAAACGGATCAACTATACGATATCTTGAAGGAAACATACCGAGAAAACCACAGCCTGCATGTAACCAGTAAACACATCTACATATGTCAACAAACAAACAACTTAATCTTGTTAACGAAAAAACTTCCATACCGCAACAAGAGAGTTAAAAATGCAGTAATCTACAACTCCCACTTGTAACCACCTGCAGTATTAAATTCGACGACGTAAATATATTGTTTCTTCTTTAATAAAAAATTTATAATCTGAACTTTGAGTTTACCTAGCTTGTGGGTCGATACATGAAAGGTAGTAATCCATGACAAAACCGTAAACAACTGCAACTGTCTGTACTAAAATCAATACGATGAACAACGTCTTCAATGCCGATGCCGACCCCACCATCATTGCTTGCTTCTCTTGATGTCTGTTTTTATGCTTGAAATGTAGACGAGATATATACAATAAACCGATACTTACATATATATCTTGTTTTCCTTTGTCTATAATTTAATGGTGTGTGTCACAAGTCTGAATGAATGTGCTACCGGATACAGTATTACAATATACTCTACTATATAATAATATGATGCAAGTATATTTTCTTTGAAGTGAATTATTCATAATAAAAAATCTGTCATGTCTCTGTCAATTCACTAAAAAATAAATAAAAAGAACTTAAAATAGACCCATGAGTGTAAAAATGGTATACAAGACCACTTTGCATTAATCAGAACAAACTCGAGAGAAAGAACACGACGCGTAACATGTAGGTTTAACACCGAAAACACTACTTTAAAGCTATGTAAAACCATACAAATCACTGAAAATGCCCGCGATGCCATTTCTATTATAATACAAGATGCCCACATATTGTAAACCAGTTCTTTGTATAGCAATATAAATCTACCCAATTGTTATATAGTCCATCTAGTTTTA
Source organism: Senecio squalidus (assembly GCA_910822075.1). Lineage (NCBI taxonomy): Eukaryota > Viridiplantae > Streptophyta > Magnoliopsida > Asterales > Asteraceae > Senecio > Senecio squalidus. The sequence continues at coordinate 662,910 of CAJVGC010000592.1, forward strand.
GTACCCGAATTTAGCTTTCCACAATCGACTGACATTAGTGAGCTGGATATCCTTTGTTAGAGCAAATACACGTTTGATTCAATGTTCTTGCAAGAACATTTGTAAAATTGTTATTTGTTAAAGCTCTATTTTGGTTAAAATTGATAAAATTGTGTTCATAGTTAATCTATGAATTTTCTTCTTTCTCGAAATCAACATAATAAAAGGCTAGCACGTTTTTTATCAACGAAAGCAACATAACTTTAAGGAATGATAAACACGTTATTACATATTTATTGTTTCGAAAATAGAATACCCTACAATGGAATTCTCATACTACAAGTTTATGCGTCTTCAGCAGTGAATACTGGTAACAGCAAACAACAGCATAATTATTGATCAAACATTTAAAAGAAACAGATTGTTGTAGAAAACAACTTATACACTGAAATTAATGCTCCGTCAACAAAGGATCACTCAATATGAAATCTCTGCAAAGTTCAAAAGGGATCGACAAATAAATATTAAGATTATATCCGAAAAGAAACAAATACATGAAATTAAGCAGTTCTTTGTTGGACCTGCCTGTTACTTTTGTTGAAAAGTATAAGGTAAACAGGTTGTTCGGGTGAGAGGTAGAACAACTCCTTCACTATGTATGCACACAACGCAACGCTGTGAAAAAGTCATAGCAAAGATCAGCAACATATCTTTCGATATAAACGATATAATCAAATAAAGTTCAGGTCATGAGTATGGGAGTGATAAAGAGATGGCGACTTAATTAGTTTCGATAAATGCTTACCATCCAAAACATAGAATTAAAAGTATCCAAAACAAAGCACTTATCCAACTCGATTCCTTGTATGCTACCCACACCTAGAAAAAACAACAATATATTCTTGTTACGCAGAGAAAGACAACTAAAAATGAGTTTATCGTAATATTATACCATGAAGGGAAAACATACCGAGTAAGCCAAAGTGTGGCAACCAAGGTCAACGAGCGATGAATTCAGGCCCCTGTGAAGATTCATAATTGTCAATTTTATAGCCAAATTGTGACTGACTTTCTCATAAATGAAAAGAAGGGAAGTTACGGCGTGAATACTTCTGCACGGAATGGAGATCCATAAATAATTAACACCAAAACTGATACTCCAAGAGTAAAGCAGAATAGTGCAACAAAGATTACTCTTGTTGTTACAACAGAAAGTCCTCCTGTGTGTCCTGTGTGATCCCTAAGCCATAAATATAAATTAAATTAGATATATATGTATAACAAAAATTGTATTTTACGATAGATATGGATGATTAACTTTATGTGGATAATAATATTTATTCTTACCGCTTTTTAGGTCTGGCCAACACATAATATAATGGATCTTTTGAAGATTCTTCTGGTGACAATTTGAAGAACAACAAAGCAATGTATCCAGTTGTAACAACGCTGTATAGTTGAAAGAAAATTGACTATAACACATTAAAAATTGGTTTTCTAAACAGAAATCTAGAACAAAATTCGTCTCTTTTCTCAAGTGAAGTAAAGGGGAAAGAAAAATGAAACAAAAATGTTACACTGCTAATAAACAAAAAGAATATTACCTTCCAAACGAAAATATTAGAAAGATAAAAAAAAACTCTCTTAATCCGCCTTGATTCCTTGTAGAAATACCAAGCCTAAAGATAACCAGTATACACCACACATGAATTAGGAGTGGTCGTTTAAGTGTCAAAGATTATATGTCAAACAAACAACTTGACATTGTGAATGAAAATAACAATCATACAGCAATAAAAGAAAAATTCAAGAAATAATTAATCCATCCCAGTTGCATCCATCTGCAATAACAAAATGACAGCAACCTTATCCACGAGGAAATCCTATCATGTGTATTAAAAGAATCTATAATATAAGTTTCTAACTTACCTAGCATGTGGGTCAAAAAAAGAAGCGAAATACTGCGAGAAATACATAAACAAACGCAGCTACCATTACCAAAGTTAATAAACTGAACAGCGTCTTCAATGCTCCTCCTAACACCGCCATTTTTGCTCTGAGGTATTGTTGACGTGGAATGCCTTCTAATGTAGTGATGAATAAAATGGAAATTATATTGGTTCTGTTTCATCATGGCTTTTTAGTTTTGAGTCTAAATACATGTGCTACATAAACAATATTAATAATATAATTTAGATCGGAAATAAATTATTTAAAATTATAAAAATTGTACAAAAAGGTCATATAATTTACAAATATAATAGAATTATTATATCTTTTAAATAAAATATAAAACTTTGATTGTTTGGCCAATAAAAGAATTGTTAGTTTTGACTTGTAGCGTAAAGGTCAGTAATCACTGAAGAAATATAAAATTGAGAATTATATGAAATGAAATGAAATGGTCCATCTCAGTGTTTTATAGTTGTGTGAAATTTAATAGGACATGCAGTTTTTTTTAAACATAAAGAATATTCAAAATATTTAAAAGCTATATAAATTCTTTCTTTTTTTATCGTTTTATAAAAAATAAAAAAACATTATGCATCACTTGAATTGATTACTCTTTACACATCAAAAACAAGATCAAAAGCACAAACTTTAGTGTTATAAAAGGGAATCAATGTTAGTAATATATATAAATCATTTCCATTTTAAGAATATTCGAAAAAGTAGTTGAGCCCAAACTTTTTTCTTATTCTAAACCGATTACATTTTGATTTCGTTTTTTTCATGGCCTTGTACTTTAATGTTGTATTTCAGAAGTCAAGATAGACCTGCTACTAAATACAATGCACTATTATAACATAATTCTAAAAAGATTTTCTTTTGATAAATGATTTATACATAGGGGACAAATATAACGAAAAAACAACTTGTGCAATTTCGACCTGCAACAGGTCAAACCGACTACCAACACTTACATGGCATCCGAGATGTATAAAATCGAGGACATGGATCTACATGTATTTCTCTCATCCCACCATGCTCAAATTGACATTGTGAGAGAAGCCACTTTGCTGCAGAACAATCTTATATCTGCGTAAAAAAAATCAAAAGAAACCGACCATTATACTTTGTGTATTTTTTTTCAAAAACGCCTGATATTGCAATTTCTAGTGTTATTGTTCACAGATAGTCATTCTACAATGAAATTACACTCGCAAACCTTGAAAATCATATTTACTATTTTTTTTTAATGGCAACGCTAGTAAACAAATTATCACATACCTCGAAACATGTTTTTTTTTAGTACTAGCGTATCTTCAGAAAGAAATAGCTCTTGAAGGTCAGAAGTTGAACTGCTTTGAATCCTTATACTTCTTCTAGCCCTCACTAAGTCGTTTGACCGTTTCATAATTAATATTATAGACCCAATCAACTTAAACTACAATATAATGTAAGAGGAAGCAGCTAAAGAAGGAATACACAAATGGTCCATAATATTACGTAAGAGTGAATAATTAAAAACTAGTAATTATTATACTTCAACAGACTACAGGTTTTTCAACGAATCACCAGCTCCTTGAAACAAAAAATAAGAAAGCACGAAATCAGCTATAAAAATACCAACAAGAGATAAAACGACAGCAGAAGTAGTCGACTCTCCGACACCTTTAGCACCTCCCATGGTGGTAACTCCCCATGCACAGCTTACAACCGATATAATCCCACCAAACACTTGAGATTTAAGCATTGCACTAAGTATATCCCATGGTTTAAGAGCTCTTTGGGCAGAATCCAAAATAATATTAATACTGATTCCATAAACTCCTTCTGCCAATATAGCACTGGATGCCATACTAACCGTGAAACATATTAATGTCAAGAAAGGTAGAGCTACAAAAGAAGCGATTACTCGTGGAGTTACTAAATAGTCAACAGGGTCGGAGCCTAATACTCTTAGTGTGTCGGTTTGTTCAGAAACTTGCATAGTTCCTAATTCTGCAGCAAATGAACTACCAATACGTCCTGCGACCACAATAGAAGTAACTACTGGACTTAATTCTCGTGCAAATGCTAAAGCTAGTACCCCACCAACAGCTCGATTTAGACCTAATCTGGTGAATTCCCTAACAAATTGGATAGTGAAAGCCATTCCAACAAAGGCTGCCGTTAGCACACAGACACCGACTGATTTGGGACCCACTCTGTCCAACTGTTGGAGAGTGTTTTTCCCGTGGACTTTCCCTTTGAGTATTCTTATTATCACCTGTCCGGCAAGGACAAAAACCGACAGTCCCCGCCAAAGGTATCTTGGAGGGTCCCACTTGCTGAACAACGTGTTTTTTTGATGTGGTGCATTGTTTGTGTCGATGTCTTCAGAGACATAAACAGCTGGTGGGCGACCGTCATTTGAGTTTGAGCTTTTTGGAACGAGTTTCTTGTTAGAGACGATAAATAACCAGTTTTTGCTAAAAGGTCCAAAGTTGGGACCTTTTTCAACTCCACTAATTATATCAAAACTCTGAAAAGAATGACAGCGAATTGGATTTGACAATTTCGTAGACTCTCTTCTGCAATTCATTAACGATCAGAAAAAAAATCAGTAACACAAGAATAACAATCAAGTCTTAACTTCAAAAAGATTAACAAAACCGTTGAAGTTTAATACAAGAGCTTTAAATGAAAAACTAGTAGTGCTACAACAATTACTTGTTAATTTAAAAAAAGGAGATATAGATACCTGAGATTAAAGTTGAACGTTCGTGCAACTGTTTTCATTGTTAGTACCATGATGCTTACTGTAATCGATTTCTTCGAAAATATCCTAAATCAAGAAATGATATTAAAACTTCAAAGCATTCCAGATTCCAAACACAAAGTCTGTCTTGTTAAAATGATCCAAACAAAAAGAATTATTATCATTATACTAACTAAAAACAACAAATTTCCCAGAAAATAAAATAATAAAAATAACTAACTTAGCCAATTGTCGAATAAAGTGAAAGTGAATACATTAGAAAATGAAAGAAATCATTGATTAAACATAATTGAACTCTAGTTAGGTTTCATAGGGATAGCAATTAATACCTGCACTGAATTAATCGAATCGCCGGGAAATTGATCGATTTCGCCGGACCAGTAATTTAACTACCAAACTCAAAAACTGTCTTACTTTGAACTAACTATGAGATAATCCCAATTCAGTCCTTGTACTATATACGCACTTTGTTTCTACTCATTTCGTAGTAATAATATGAAAGAGTGAGTAATATTTATGTGTGTTCTTAAAACCATGAAATTAAATTAAGAGTAAATTACATAGATCGTCCCTAAGGTTTATATGGAATTACGGTTATCGTCTCTAAGTTTGAAAAGTTGCATGGATGGTCCCAAAGTTTAGAGTAATTACGGATTTCGTCCCTATTTTAGACGTCCGTCTAATTTCACCGTTAGGGTTCCCTCACGTGTTAAACACGTGAGGGTATTTTAGTCATTTTGCCCCCAAAAGTCAAAAGTCAAAATCAGATTCATCTTCCATATAAGAAAACCAGCCATTAACAAACTCAAATTCAAATCAATCCTAATTCAAGCACGATTAACATCACTCCAAAATTCAAAAAAAATCATAACTTTCCATCTGGGATTTTAATATTCTTGAATAAATTTTAAAACTTTCCATATGGGTATCTTTAATTCACCTCAAAAATGGGAGTTTGTCTCAGCAAAAACAAGTATTCATCAAGATCATACATGGTTAATAATCCAAGATCTTAACAAAAAATAGCCATTAACAAACTCAAATCAATCCTAATTTCAAATACATTAAACTTACAGAGAGAAAAAAAATATATACAAATCAAATTCATAATTCAAATCAGATTCATAATCAAAATCAGATTCATAATCAAAATCAGATTCAAATAAACCCTAATCAGATTCATATATTGTCTCGATTAAATTAAAAACAAACCAAACACAACTCACAAAAAACAAACAAAAAACAATATGGAACCACTCCGGGCCACGGCGGCGAAGAAGAAACCCAACCACCCAAAAGTCAACGGAAAAGGTCTCCGAGTCCAAGTCCCAGCCCTTTGCGCTGCCCGTATCTTCCAACTCACCCGTGAACTCGGTCACCGGTCCAACGGTCAAACCATCGAATGGCTACTCCACCATGTCCACCCTTCTCACTTTCCCACCGTGTCTCCGCAGCCGCCGGAGAAGAACGTCGTACCGGAACTGGACTTGTTTCCGAACATGTCGTTTACGTCGCTTATGATGCAAGAAGAAGAAAAAATGGAGGTTATAGAGAAATGATGGTGTGGGGATTTGTACATTGAGGTTATAGAGAAATGATGGTGTGGGGATTTGTACATTGTGAAGTGATGATTGTACATTGATCTTCAGAGTGCAAAAAGACTAAAATACCCTCACGTGTTTAACACGTGAGGGAACCCTAACGGTGAAATTAGACGGACGTCTAAAATAGGGACGAAATCCGTAATTACTCTAAACTTTGGGACCATCCATGCAACTTTTCAAACTTAGGGACGATAACCGTAATTCCATATAAACCTTAGGGACGATCTATGTAATTTACTCTTAAAATAATAACAATCAAAACATGTTATAGACAGCTAAAGGTTTTTTTAAGGGTGATTGAAAAGAAATATATCCATTCGTTTTGACAAAAAATATCAGTCGATATTTAAAAAAAAATCGGTATACAAATTACTATAACAAAGGTCATTTGGATTCAGATGTTGCCCCTTAACCTTGTAAGGGGGCTCAGTCCCCCTCCCTTTGCTTCCAAGACGGTATTTAGTTAACTCGAATGAGTTAGACCGGTCGAACCGGTATCATAAACCGAATGTTATTATAATTTTAATACATATTAACTTTGTAACATTCACATAATATAAGTCATTAATAGTTTCTAAACTAAACAAATTTTAAAATAAAATTTATCATAATAATCGAATAACTAAATAATTTCACGATAAGTCAATAAAAAAATTCAAGTTTAAAGTAATTTTGCTAAGTTATTACTAATATATAAAGAATTTTAGCATTTTACTTAAATATTGAATTTTTAAGTAAAATATAATTACTAATTTATCCTTTAATCAATAAACTCAAAATTTAAATTGATCTTTATTTAGACTAATTTTTAATGTTTGAATAAATAATAGTAGTTTAATATACTAAGAGTTAATTATAGCAAAAACTGTGTTATTTATTATATGTAAATTAATAATTGATAAACATAACATATATCTCAAAATAGAAATGGTTTTTCATTATTTGGGTATTTGGGTTTATTATAACCTTAAAATGTTATTTGTATATTATATCAATTAAAACTAACATATAAACCACGTTTTAATGTGTAAAAGTTATCATTATAATTCTTTGACCAATAATGTTTTTTTTTTTTAAGAAATATTTTTGGAAAGAAAAAACAAACCTATTTTTTTACGGGATACAAACGTTGTTTTGCAATAATACCCCATTATTTAACCATAAACAATTAAATATTTTATTATATTCAAAACAACCGAGTAGAAACTATAAACACTCGTATAATTTTTCATAACCCGAATGATATAGCCGGAAAACAAGTTGATCAGAAACTATTAGACCTAATATATGGTATTGATTTTTAATAGGAAGATGTAGTTTTAAACATGAAATAAGTGTTTTGCAATATAACACGTTTCAAACTATAAAATATTATACCCTATACATTTATAACTATTTTTTATATACTAGACGCTAGCTTAGCTTAAAGAGTTATGTTTACGTAACCACGTAACACATAAAGTTTGTTATAGTAAGTATCAAATATAAGTATCAAGGTTATCAGTTAGTGCACTCGACCTGAGTTTTCGACGGTTGTCACAATAACTTTTATGGTTTTTATATGTAAGGAACTTGATATGGAATAATGACTTTTTTTCATTGAATGTAAAATTGTCTAGGAGCGTTAGATGGAACACATATAAAGTGCTTAGTGCCACTCGGGGAGAAACCTAGGTATACAACAAGAATGAATTATATTGCCACAAATGTAATAGGAGTTTGTTCGCAAGATTTGCAATTTATCTATATGTTGCCGTTATGGGAGGGTTTCGTGGCTAACGGTAGAGTGTTATGAGACGCCCTTGTTAGACCACATGGATTAAAGGTTCCACGACCGGGTATGTATAAATAATAATTAACTATGTATAGACTTTATTGGAGGTGTATAAATTATTACATATTTATAGGCTATTATTTGTGTCACATCCGGCTCAGGCGGACACCCTAGGTGTAAACAGTATTAGTAATTTCAGAGGTACAAAGGTTACAACAATTTATAATAACAAAATATCAACGAATTATATAAATAAATTCGGAATCCGTAGTTTTTCAATACTCGAATAATAAAGTACAAATGACATCTATGGATCCTAAAGGAACTAAGCAAAGCAAAACAAGTTCCACGTAAACGATCCAAGTAGTCACAAAAGCATATCATCAGCATACGGTAACCTCAAACCCTTGAAAAGCGTTAAAAATACGACGTCAACATAAAGTTGGTGGGTTATTCGCATTTGTATAAAAACATTAAGTTTAAAAGATTTTGACCCAATTTAAAATATGTAAATTCAATAGTAAAGATATCTTGAATTATAAACTAACGAGATACGTGCATAACCTTAGATAAATAAACACCTATACCTAACAATCAAAGGCAACAACCCCCACCTTAGTGCGTTAAACTAAGGTCATTCTCGAATAACAAGCGACCATAACATCGACTCATAGGGACCGCACACGGACAAAATCCTATATCAGCGATGAGGGTTTGTAATACCCATATAGATCTATATATATGTAGCAGTTGCTCAATAAGAGTTAGCAGGCATGTATACGGGGCCTTATACTACCACTAAGGCCATATAAGTAAGGTAACGCTAGTCTAAAGGCATCAAAATCCACATTTGCATAAATCAAGATATATATTAAGTTTAAATCACACTTTTCATGCCCAAATATAAAAACGGTATAAAGGGAAACAAATAAATCACGAATCATCGATAAATACGCCTGGTAGAAAAAATCATTAGAATAACGCTCCACCGCCTAAGTGCCCTAGCATAAAAGACATCGAAAGTCTAAGTATCTCTATAAACTTAGTAGGGTTTAGCCTTTAATAATTAACGTTACATTATATATTATATTTAAAAGTGTTCGAAAGAATAATATTTCGAGTTAAAGTGGCGAGTGAAAGACAACGATATTTCGTGTCAAAATAGCGAGTAAAAGATAACGATATTTCGAGTCAATAAGGACTACTAGAAGATATCGATAATTTGATGCAATAACGAAGAATAAAAGATAACGATATTTCGAGACAATAATGACTACTAGGAGATATCGTTTATTCAAGTCAATCATGACGATTAGAAAGGAATGATATTTCGAGCCGAAAATGACTAACAAAAATATCGGTTGAAGATAGAATAAGGGTACCAAAGTTTAGTTGAAGTCAACCAAGATCAACGTCAAAGGATAGTTGACTTGGTCAAAGTCAACAATTTCGAAAAGAGTCAAAGTCGACTAAAAGTCAACATTCGACATTTGAAGAATTTAAATATTTTGAGTAAAAACTAGTTTGAAAACAATTTCAAGTATTTTAAGTTGAAAACCATTTTATAAAGTGTTTTAAAAAAGACTTTATAATTTATTATAAAAAGTTTATGATTACGATCGCTTTTAAGGGAAAAAGTATATTTTATCAAAAAAAGTATATACGTTTAACGATTTTTATAAATATATATTATGTTTATTATTGCGATTACGTTTTGAGTCCAAACACGTCTATTTGTCCATAAATACTACTTTATATATAACAAGATGTATATGTTTACGTTCGTTCAAAACATGTAAGATTTAAGTGACAAAACGAGCATAAATACGTATTGAAGCTCCACTGCGGCGCAGTGAATCACCACTGTGGCGCAGTGAGCTTTATTCCTCAACTCAATTTTACACTTTATCTTATATGTTTTCAACACCGATAACATTTATATTAAACCTTAATATTAATATGTCCAAAATGTTATTTATGTATAAATATTTATATAAGTTTATTTATATATCATATATGTAAGTTTTTACATAATAATAATTAGTAATGCTAATTAGAGTGTATATAACATTTATATGTGTAATTACTCCAATTAGTCCCAAATTGTCCAAAATCGTCCAAGAGTCCAAGATAACAATTTTCGGTAGGAATTTATTGATAATACCTATTTTACTTGTAATTACCCGATTTATATTTAAGTTCATATTATACCATTTTTATGCAATTTACAAATAATTTATATGTTAGGTCTCAACAAGATCTCAAACAATGGCAAATCAATCACAAATAAGTATTTAGATGTTAATTATTATTTATCGATTGATTACTCAGTTTCAAGAATTATTATAGCGGAATTATAATAAAGAAACAGTGAAAATAACACACAGTTGTATTTCGTTAAAAAGATGCAATGTTTACAACGTTCAAGCTCACTATTTATACACAATAATAGTGAGCTTGATAAGGATAAATCTTAGGAAATCTTCTAAAGAGATAGAAGATTTTATCTAACTAGATTGCCTAAAATTACGCCTTACGTCTCTTAATGAGTCTGAGTAGTCAGACTCAGTCACTCAGACTCAAGTCACTCAGACTGAGTCACTCAGACTCATGTCACTCAGACTAAGACTTTAATTAACAGATTTATTAACTTGGGTTAAATCATTGTTTTTCCCAACAATCTCCCCCTATCTGTTTCAATCAAAGTCTTTTACAAATGATGCCTAAAAACAAACACAAACATAAACATTTCAAAACATTGTTTGTGAACAAAAGTATTCATCATTCAAATCACTTCTTCTTCTTCAGAGTTCTCTTTTTCTTCTTCAGGGAAGTCTCAAATGGCACAGGCTTTTGTACTTCTTCTAACCACTTCAACCTTTTTGTCTTCCACGCAAGCAATCTCTCCATTTCTTTGTCAGATTTGTGAAAGTGCATTCGATATTCTTTCTTGATCAGCTCCACTTTTTCTGCTAAGGTTCCAATGTCTTCAACTCTTCTGAGATTATTGAACAACCAGCTAATCAGCTTCATTATGAATGGCAGACACTGAGCAGACTCACATTCACTGAGCAAGGCTATGCAGTGATAAATTGAAGCCATGTTAAGTCTGTCTTTAGCTTGGAAGCTTTTCTCTCCCCCACAATCAACATAACACAGACCCGCATGTCTTTCAGTTTCTACATAAGTCCTGTTTTGAAATGTGACATCTTTGGGAACAGGATGCATGTTGCTTGATTCCAGACCCAAAGATTTAGCCACAGCTCTTACTTTGTGCTTAGTACAGAAAGCTCTGTAATCTTCATCAGGCATCAGACTACATTCACATTGAAGACAGCTTCTCTTTTTATAGCCATACTTTGAGCTGTGTCAGTTATGTTTGAGCTCAGACTTGCTATTTCTTTCCATTCTTCCAATCCCATGGTGTGCATTCTTGATAATCCGACTCTGAAAGATCCACCTTTGTGAGTACATGTGAGTAAGAGGTCAGTTCCACCATGACTTTTACAGTCCAAGTGTTGAATCTTATGCTTAAGCTTTCTCATTGTGAAATTTGTTTCAATGTAGTTGAGTCTTGCTTCTTCTCTGAGCACCTCTTTTGCCATTACTTTGTCAGCTTCTATTCTCATTTGTTCTTCTTCAATTGCCAGATCTTCCTCTGCTTTCATCTCAGCTTCAAGCTCTTCAGCTTCCTTTGATGACTGATCATACGGATTGACCTCAAACTTTTCCTTGTATAACCCCTTCACGTATTCTTTGTATTGCTCCACAGTCATTCCAGCATTGTGAGCATATCTCTGATGTTTGGCCAGTTTCTCAGCTTCATCTTGTTTCTTTTTGATCTCAGTCTCAAGCTCAGTCTGTTTTTCCATTTGTTCTCTTTCTGCAGTCAGATCTGGGTCACTGGTATACCCCACTTTGCCTTTCCCTTGATTTCTTCCTTCTCAGACTCATCACTTGAAATCTCACTCCAGTCAGTTTCATAGAATACCTCCGACTGACTAGTTTTGGTATTGAACCTGGTGGTTTTATAATACCTTTTCTCCCCCTCTTCTCTTTTCCTTTTCAACCTCTGCTTGGGAATCTCAGATTCATTAGTTGCAGCAGCTATTTTCTCCCCCTGAATATGAGAATCCTCTGCAACGGCCTTGCCTTTCCTCATCATACTGACTTCAGAGGTCAGTTTCAAAACCATATCCTTCAGATCCTTCAGCTCCTCTGCATTTTGTGTTCTCAAAGCATGAACCTCAGTCTGCATTGCCTTCAGTATGTCATCAAACTGAGCTGACACGTCCATAAGGGCTTGTAATAGCACTGGGACAGTCAAGGCAACCTCAGACTGGGTTGAAGTAGTAGCAGGTGATGTTGTAACTGGTGGCACAGCTTCACTCCCTCCCTGTGATTTAGGAGAATGATCATAAGCCATAGAATATGAAGTCTGTACCTCACTCAGTTTGGGGAGTAAGGCATTGGCGACTAGTGAAAGAGAGTGTAAGAGATTTGAGGGTGGTACCTTATCGTGAACCAGCACAGAGCTGGTGAAAATAGCCGTTGGAACTGGCTGTGAGACTGAGGGGGGTGGTCCCATACTGAGTACAGGGATGTCCAGGAGTGGGATATCTTCTTCAATGCTAGTCACATGTGTCTGTGTGGTAGCAGCAACATGTGTCTCCAAGTTTACTACCTTAATGGGGCTTTGGGTAGTCAAAGCAGTCAGATCCAACTCATGCTCTAGCAGAGAGAGACTGGTCTGAACTGCAGCACTGGAGGGGAGTGTAGAACTCTCAGCCTCATGGAATAGTAAGTCCATTAGTGCTTGATTTGCTGTGGGGCTTGATGTGAGAGCTTTATCAAATGAACTTGGTGAGTTCATCAGTTGGGTCGCTTGTGTAGCCAGTACATCAAGATGTGTGGTGGACACCTCAGACTGAGAGGGGATACTCTCAGACTGAGGTAGAGAAATAGGAATATCCATACCTTGGGTAGCATCAGCGTGCCCAGCCCCACCCAGTTCCACCTCAGCATCTGCAGCAGGGATATTTCCCTTAGGCCCTCCGTCAATTCGTTCAACTTGGACCTCTGAGTCTGAATGGTCAGACTCAGTCAGTTCCTGATCGATGAAAGGATTTGCAATCCATTCAAGCATAACAGGTGTGAGCTCAGTTTCATCCGCAATGATATTTATATAAGTAAACATTTTGGGAGTCAGCCTGGGAAGTTCACATGTATAAAAGGTTTGTTCAAGCTGATCATAAGTTTCCTTCCCCAGAGCTTCCTCAAAGTAGAGTGACAGAACACGAATGAATGGGACATCATTCGGTCGTTTTGGTTTTAGGGCTAGGGAGAGAATCTCATCAAAATAAAGTTGTGAGAAGGAGATTCGTCTACCCGTTACCATATCATGAAACAGATGAGTTTCAAACTCATTCATCTGATCCAGGCTGCCCGATTTACCCCCCAAGCACCTAGTGATCATGGAAAATAAGAATTTCCATTTTCCAGTAAAAAGATTGTATTTAATAACCCCTTGAGTTTCAGGCTGACCAATAAGGGGAAAAGCTTCATCTCTAGCTTGCTGTTTGCTCCGTCTGGGCTGAAACCCACCTTCTCCAGCCTCAGCGAGGGTTGGGAGTAATAGTGCAATACGAATGGTGTCTTCAGTGATCGTGATTGTTTCGCGCCCATCGTTGTATGTGCCAGTAAGGGAAGTCCTGTCAGCATTGGCGGTGCAAGTGTACCACCATTCACAGAGTACTGGAGGACACATGGTGTTTGCGCAAAAGAAAGCGCCGTAAAGAGGGTGTGCCTTCATATATTGAATCAGTTGCTCGAATCCCCTGTTTTGACGATTGGCGGGAATTTCAGCAGTCGCCACTCGGTTATTGTCCTTGATTTGAACCCTGTGTTGAAAATCTACACCAGGAATCATTCTTGGAGTAACGTGAAGAACCATATTAGCATTCGCCATCAAAGATACAATCAAGCAGAAGATTAGTAAGAGAGAAAACAAAATTAGGTTAAGATTTAAAATTCAGTTAGTTTTAAACTAAAAGAGCGAAAACAGGTAACTAAGTTAGGAAATTTACATTTTAGACCTCTAATTTGTATCAGATTATCACTATTGACCGTTGACTGTACATTGACTCGTTTAAAACAAATATATCGAAGAAGAAATAGAAGATATGCAAAAGATATAAAAAAAAATTTAGAGAGAAAAAAAATTTGTTCTAAAAATACATTCATTCTGAGCACTGGGTCAGACTGAAATAGCTGAAGCTGACTAGTGAGTCAGACTGAAAATTCACAGGCTGACTGACAGGTCAGCCTGAGATTCAAGTGTTTGACAGATTAAGGGTTTAGCATTCCTAGTTCTCCTAAGAGATAGAAAAACCTGTCCTCACTCAGAGGCTTAGTGAATATGTATGCCAATTGATCATTTGTGGTCACAAACTCCAGTCTGACCTTTCCTTTCTCCACACAGTCTCGAATAAAGTGATGTCTGATTTCAATGTGTTTGGTCCTGGAGTGGAAAACTGGATTCTCAGTTATTTGAATGGCACTCTTGTTGTCACACATGATTGGAGTGTTGTGAATCTGAATATCAAGATCAGCCAATTGGTGTTGCATCCAAAGCAATTGGGCACAACAACTCCCTGCAGCCACATACTCAGCTTCAGCAGTGGATGTTGCAACTGAGTTTTGTTTCTTACTTGACCAACTAACTAGCTTTCCTCCTAGAAGTTGACATCCTCCTGAGGTACTCTTCCTGTCAAGTTTGCAACCTGCATAATCTGCATCTGAGTAGCCAATTAGTTCAAAACCAGAATCTTTAGGGTACCATAAACCAAGATTTGGTGTACCCTTAAGATATCTAAAGATTCTTTTGACAGCTTTAAGATGAGATTCTTTGGGGTCAGCTTGATAACGTGCACATAGACATGTAGAAAACATGATGTCAGGTCTGCTGGCAGTTAAATAGAGTAATGAACCAATCATTCCTCTATAAGTGGCTTGACAGACTGACTTGCCAGATGAGTCTTTGTGCAATTTTTCAGAGATGCTCATTGGTGTTTTCATTTCAGAACTTGTTTCAAAACCAAATTTCTTGACTAAATCATGAACATATTTACTTTGGTTTATAAAAATTCCATCTTTCTTTTGTTCTACTTGTAGACCCAGAAAGAAATTAAGTTCCCCCATCATACTCATTTTGTATTCACTACACATGAGTTTTGAAAACCAGGTACACAACTTGTCATTTGTGGAACCAAATATAATGTCATCAACATATATTTGAACCAAAATGACATGACCATTTTCCTTTCTGATGAACAAAGTTTTATCAATTGAACCCCTTTTAAAATCATTTTTAATGAGAAATTCAGACAAGGTTTCATACCAAGCTCTAGGAGCTTGTTTGAGACCATATAAGGCTTTGTTTAACTTATAAACATGATCAGGAAAGTTTGGATCAACAAAACCTTGAGGCTATTTCACATAGACTTCCTCCTGCAAATATCCATTTAGAAAGGCACTCTTCACATCCATTTGATAAACCAAGAAATCTTTGAAGGCTGCATAAGCTAGGAACAGACGAATTGCTTCAATTCTGGCTACTGGAGCAAAGGTTTCATCATAGTCAATGCCTTCTTCTTGTTTGTAGCCTTGAGACACCAGTCTGGCTTTATTCCTGATCACCACTCCATCCTGATCAAATTTGTTTCGAAATATCCATTTAAGGCCAATAATGGTCTTATACAGGGGACGTGGAACCTTTGTCCAGACATTATTTCTAATGAATTCTCCAAGCTCCTCTTGCATGCCATCCACCCAGTCTTCATCTAATAAGGCTTCTTCAACTTTCTTTGGTTCCATCAGACTCAAGAAATTGGTATAGAAACAGAAATTGGTTGTGGCATTCTTTCTTCTAGTTTTGACACCTTTAGTTAAGGATCCAATGACAGATGAAATAGGATGGCCTTTGACAGTCTTGATGTTGCCTGAACCAGTGTCAGGGACCTCTTCTTCTTCAGTCTGAACACTATCAGTCTGAGTTGTTTGAAGCTGACCTTGGTCAGTCTGAGGTATCTCAGGCTGAGTATCATCAGTGCCCGTTGATTCTAAAGTTTCCAATTCTGGAACATTCTTGAAAGCTGGTTCATCAGTTTCACTTTCTGATTTCTGATGGTGAGGTGCAGTTTCTGCATTCTGATCTCCAATCTGAGTATCAGATTCAAATGAAGTCACAAGTAATTCATCACAAAGTTGGTTGATAGTGACTAGGTCAGTCTGTGATGATGATTCATCTTGATCAGACTGGGTAGTATCATCAAAAGTGACATTTATGCTCTCTTCTACCACTTTTCTTCTTTCATTATATACTCTGAATGCTTTAGCAATGCTAGAGTATCCAACAAACAACCCTTCATCAGCTTTAGGAGACATTTTACACAACAAGTCCCTTTGATTGAGAATGTAACACTTACTTCCAAAGATATGAAAGTAATGAATAGAGGGCACCTTGTTGTGATACAATTCATATGCTGTTTTGCCATGCCTCTTTACAATAATTGATTTGTTCTGTGTGAAGCATGCAATGTTCACAGCCTCAGCCCAGAATTTTATCTTCATGTTACCATAGCATAACATTGTTCTGGCAGCTTCAATTAGTGTTCTGTTCCTTCTCTCTGCTACTCCATTTTGTTGTGGAGTTCGAACTGAGGCAAAGTTTTGCACTATGCCTAATTGATCACAGAAGTCTATTAAGACTGAGTTTTTGAACTCAGTTCCATGGTCACTTCGCATTTGACGAACAAGAGTATTTTTCTGACGCTGTTCTCTTTTGATCAGACTGATAATCTCCTCTGCAGCATCACTTTTTTCTCTTAAGAATATGACCCAAGTAAATCGAGTGAACTCATCAACAATGACAAGAGTGTATTTCTTTCCTCCTTTACTTTCAATTCCAATTGGTCCAAATAGATCCATATGTAGCATGAACTGAGGTTCATGAATGGAATGTAGCATTTTGGATGGAAATGGAGACTTCGTTTGCTTTCCAAGAACACAGGCTGAGCAAACTTTATATTTGGTATAGGTCAGTTCTGGCAAACCTCGTACTAACTTGCTTTTGGACAAAGCATTAATGTTGTTGAAGTTTAAATGAGATAACCTTCGATGCCATAGCCAATTCAATTCTTCCTTTGTTTCTGTGAACAGGCACGTCTCAGCTTCATCATTTGCTGTACTCAGATCCAGGCAGAACACATCTCTTTCTCTCTTGGTTAGCAGTAATGGTTTTCCCTTGGCACTATATATTATCCCAGCTTGTTTCCTGAATCTGACTTCATGATCTTCATCAGTAATTTGACTCACACTGAGTAAGTTATGTTGTAATCCTTCCACATATGCAACTCTCTTGAACGTGACGGCTCCAGCATGAATCTTTCCATATCCCCGAGTCATTGATACCCCATTGTCACCATATCTTACTTGAGGTCCATCTTCTTCCTTATAATCATGTAGAAAGGACTTCATTCCTGTCATGTGCCTTGATGCTCCACTATCGAGATACCATTTTGTAGAGTCCTGCACAAGAAAATGGAAGATATTAGTTCCTTTTGGGTACCCACTTTAGAGTGGATCCATGAGTTTCAGCATTCTTGAGTTTAGGGTCTGTCTTGCAGTCAGTTTTGGAGCCAGTGTAGTTCCATTTGTTTATCTCATTCATGCAATTAACAGAATAGTGACCTATGACACCACAGTATTTACAAGGAGTATTTTTAAGACTGACTCTAGATGGGACTGGCTTAATTTGAGAAGATTGTACAGATGTAGTCTTTGCTGGAGAAGTGTTTCTCGAAGATGAATCTGATTTTGATGAGACTGATCTGGATTTCGATGACCCTGACTTATGTGAAGCTGACCAATGTTTTGATGAAACTGACTTTTGAAAATAAGAGTTCTTAGGTGTAGACTTAGTCAGTAGTTTACAAAACACAGCTTCATGCCCTTTTTCACCACAGTTATAGCAAATTCTCTTAGGAGGGGATTTGGGCCTTACTTGATTAGGTGATTTATCCCTGACTAGAGTTTTTACAATGTTGGTCAGTTCCAGTAATTGATTTCCTAATTTAGCAATTGTTTTTTATTCAGGATTTTTATTCTGGCCTCTGGAACTGACTAGAGCCTGACTCTTAGGTTTGCTCATACCTTTGGGAAAAACTTTGTTCAAAGATGTAGAATTCTTTTCAATCTGCATATCAGTCTCAGATAAAGTAACACATTCAGATTTAGAGGAAGATGAAGGCAAAAGATCATTTTTATTCAAAACTTGAGAAATTACAGGTTTAACAAAGGCATTTGACATCATTATTTTGTCTCCTTTCAAATAAGTGAAAGTATTTGGAAGAATTTCTGGTTTAAAAATGATTTTTTCTCTTTCTGCCTTTTCAGCTTCTTCTTCCTCTTCTGTCATGTACTTCTTCAAACTGAAACCTTCACCCAACACTGCTTGAACTTGTTTGGGTACCTGTCTGCTCAAACAATCTTCATTTTTTAAAGATGAGATACACCATGATTTACAAATTCTTTTATAGTGCTCAGTTTCTTCTCTAAATTTGTGATTTTCTTTTGCAAGATCATTGTAAGCTTCAGTCTGAGCATTTAAAAGTACTTTGTAACTTTCTAATTCCATTATTTTATCATCTTTAATTTTTAAATTGTTTTCAAGATTTTTGAGTTTTTGTTTAAGTTCAGTTTGTTCTTCTAAAGTAGTGGTTAAGTCAACATAAATATACTCAAACATTTGAAGTTTTTGTTCATTTGTGTAAGAGTTGAAATTATGTACCTTGTAAAGTTTTGACTTGTTCCAGCCTGAGTTGCATCTCATTCTTTCAGCTTCCTTTAGATCTTTTTCGAACTGAGAAGCAGATTTCTCAGCTTCAGTTACTTCCTCCACTAATGCCATCAGACACTTGTCCTCTACTTCCTCTTCATCAGAGGACAGTTCCTCATCTAACCATTCTTCAGCAAAGAATGCTTTCTACTCAGTTTGAGGTTTTTGTGAATTCAAACTGTTGCCTTTCTTATACTTAAGATACTTGTTTCGGTATCTTTGGGCTCTTTCAGCAACTTCATCCATGTGCTCAGTCTGAGCATTCTTTACTTTACAATCAGCAGCCATGTGACCATATTCATTGCATTTGAAGCATTTTACCTTCTTCAGATCAAAAGGTTTATTTCCTTTGTAGCCTGTCTTCTGTTCCAGCTTCATGGTTAACAGGGCAAGCTGACTTTTCAGTTTCTTAACCTCCGATTCATCGTCAGACTCTGAGTCTGATTGTGACTCAGACTCAGATGAGTCAGCTTTGAAATAAATTTCTTTATTCCTTTTGCTAGTTGCAACTAATGCAGCTTCTGGATCCCTTGCAGTTCGCCTATTGTTGATCTTTTTCCTTTCTTGAGATTCCTCAAAGTTTAACAATAAACCAAATAGTCTTGGCAGCTTGTAGGTGGACAGTTTCTCACTAACTACAAGAGATGTAATAACAGATTCAAATTTGTTAGGTAAGATGTCAACAAATTTCTTACAGATTTCATCATCTTCCTTTGTTACTCCCAGAGCTGACATGTCATTCAACATGATTTGGAATCTTGTGTGAACATCAGCCAAAGTCTCCTTTTCTTTCATATAAAAGTTTTCATAATTTCTTATGAGACTGTTTAGTCGTTGTTCTTTCACTACTGGGACACCTTCATATGACACAATTAATGTATCCCAGAGTTCTTTTGCAGTTTTGCAGCCAACAATTTTTTAAAATATTTGTTCAGATACTGCATTTGCTAAAATGCTTCTGGCTTTGGGATCAAGATTGTACAACAACTTGTCTTGATCTGTCCATTGAGCTTTGGTGGTTTGAACCCATCTGGCACGTTGGACAACTCTATCACCTTCTTTTACTTCATCAATGATCTTTCCCGGAATTATGGGTCCTTCAGTTATGATTCTTATCATTTCTTCATGAATTCCTGACAAATGCCACTCAGCTTTAAGCTTCCAATGGGCAAAATTATGACCATTGAAAACAGGAATTCCTTTTCCAGCCATTGCAGTTATATTTGAAGATGATGACATTGTTTTGAGATTCTAAGTATTGATCGTTTAACATTTATAAATTTATTAAAATTTAAATCTTATTTGCTCTGATACCAGTTGTTAGGTCTCAACAAGATCTCAAACAATGGCAAATCAATCACAAATAAGTAGATGTTAATTATTATTTATCGATTGATTACTCAGTTTCAAGAATTATTATAGCGGAATTATAATAAAGAAACAGTGAAAATAACACACAGTTATATTTCGTTAAAAAGATGCAATGTTTACAACGTTCAAGCTCACTATTTATACACAATAATAGTGAGCTTGATAAGGATAAATCTTAGGAAATCTTCTAAAGAGATAGAAGATTTTATCTAACTAGATTGCCTAAAATTACGCATTACGTCTCTTAATGAGTCTGAGTAGTCAGACTCAGTCACTCAGACTCAAGTCACTCAGACTCATGTCACTCAGACTAAGACTTTAATTAAAAGATTTATTAACTTGGGTTAAATCATTGTTTTTCCCAACATTATATTATGTAACTAATATGTTAGGTCTTTATGTTTTCTTCCAAATTTTAACCATGTTCATCTATTTTACATAATACTTAGACGAAATTAGGTGAATAATAAGAAAACGAAAGAGATTTAAGGGATTAATTGAAGAGTACCAAAGACCTCCGCAAAATCAACCAAAAATCGTCGGTAAGTCTTGAAATCTCCCGCAAATGAACTCCACAAGTGATGGTGATGAGAACCCAAGCTCCAAACACAAAATATACCACTTGTTAGAATCGAACTCTTAGAAAATAAGGATGAGAATGAGATTTAAAAGGTTGTTTTGCTTACCAATCTTCAAGATGTAAAGGTCTCCATGGTGCTGAAACAAAAACGAAAATGGAGGATTAAGATGGAGGAGGAATCCTTTCAAGAACACATGAGTTTTATGTTAGTATTTGTAATATAAACAAGGAAGAAGAATAAATAATAGGAAATATGAGATTTGGATTGGAAAAGCTTACCAAAGGGAAGGAATCCAAGGACAAGAAGATGTGTATGATTTATAACTCTTTGTGTTGCAAAATCTTACTCAAATGTTGTGTTTATTACTCTCAACTTTCTATAATTTTAGAGAGAAGAATGAGGGAATGAGTTAGAGAGAGAGATATGAAATGAAAGATGATTTTGATTGAAGATGTTAAGAATGGAGAATGGGAATGAGAGATGAAGTGGAATGACTTTAGATCCACATTATTCTCAACACTAGTCAAATGGGGAAGTTTCCACCCAAAATTCACGAGATGACAAAGTAGTGGTGGTCCAAACCATCGAAAACAACATTTTTAGCATACCTGCGGCTGACCAAGGTAACCAGCCAATTGTATTTTTTATTATTATTTTTTTTTTGTTTTGTTGTGTTTTGTTTAAGGACCAATCTTGTAATGTTTTTAACGTTAATTTTAATCATATAATCAAAGGCCTAAAACACCCTAACTTATCTTACGAGAGTACTAAAACTACTAGTCACTTAGATACTAAAATGTTTTTGTCACGAAGGAAGAAACAATAATATAAAACCCGACAAAACAAATAATGCTTGATAAATGAAATAAGAAATAATAACAGGGTCAAACCAAGAATATCGATACATAAAAGACAAATCTGAACACCGGAAAATGATACCTCGAAAACGCGGTTGTCACAATTTGGTAAATGTCGAATATACAAAAGGAGAAGGTTTCCTTGCCCCTCTTAGAGGTAAAATGTATCATTAAATGATTGGGAGCACCTACCAACAACGCCAAAAGAATTATTCAATATGAGACATTCATCCGCAAGAAATGTTATAGAAAGATGCTTCGGTAATTTAAAGGCAAGATTGGGAATTTTAAGGGAAAAATTTTATTATCCGATTGATCTGAAGAATAAGAGCATAATGACATGTTGTCTTCTTTATAATCATATAAGGAAAAAAAAATCCGTATTAATCCATTTGAGAATAAAACTACTATCGGCACATCAACCGAGTGGACTACATTTAGAAATAATTTAGCAGAAGCTATGTTTGAATCTTATAATGTTACAAACTGATGACTATGTTGGGCCAAGAAAAGGTATGGATGAAGCTATGGATTCTTTTGTGAGGTTTGAATAAAGATGATTTTAGTTCGTGGAGATTCCGAACTAAAATCATCAAGAATCCGAAGTGAAGTTTTCAGCTCAGAGAACAAGTTAGTTCAGATACTCTGAACTAAATGAAGTTCATCCGAACTGAAAACAAACCAAGAGGTAAGTTAAGTCAACATAATTCAACATTGAAGAAATCAATTCGGAAGATGAAGACTTTAGTTCAGAACTGAAGTGAACTCCCCGAAGTGAAATTAAGATGTTGACAATGTTGTAATATTTACTTTGAAATCATTCAACCCAAATTTGGATATAAACTCGATTGCGTGTTCGACTTTCATTGCTGTGAAAATCCTTTTCGGTTTTTATTCCATTGGGTGTTTACAAAAATTAAAACCAAAATTGATATTTGATCTCGTCCCTTTTGTTGAAATTGATGTCATTTTGACTTTATTAGGTCAAACTTTGTGTCTCTACCTATAATTTCAGAAAACAAGAAGTAACAAAGTAACCACAAATTAATTTATGTGTTAATTGTGGCGTTCTTGTTTGTACGATGAATTTATTATGGATTGGGATGAATTGATGATAATTCTTGGAGGTTATCTTTGCGTTATGTGTTTTTTTTTGTTGATTATAAAACAAGAGAAAATAGATTATGAGAGTGATCTTTTAAGAATTAGAAGATAATTTATGAGAGAGAGATTTGGATGATGATGATGAAAATGAAGATGAAGAATCTGGGAAGATGAGAGGAGTGAGAGAGGGTATTTGAGGGGTGAATTAAAATTAAAAGATAAAAAGTTAAGAAAATATAGAATGAAAGGGTAATTTAGTCTTTTTAGATGAGAAAAGGACTATCGATGACAAAATAAAATATCTTAAGGATGGTTGATGCTAAACTTTTTCGAGAAAAGACGGTTCGTGAAAAACAGACCAACCCTAAGGACGATTTGTGATATTCTCTTTTATTTTTTTATTGCCATAAACGGCAATTTGTGTATATGAACGGCAATTGTGTTTTGATGAATGTATATATATTATAGAAATAGGAATAGAAATAGGAACTGAAATAAACACAATTTTATATTTTAACTTTAAAGGTGTAATTTCAATTGTTTTAAGTCGAAAGAGACAATTATCTCTATTTGGTGAGTAGAGAATTGAACATAGATTTTGGTCGTGGCAAGTCAAAAAGTCTAAGTCCTTAATAGATGTGACAAGTGAACCAATAGTAGGAAGCTTTAAGAAGGCAGTAGGAAAAGCCCTTCCCAAAACAACATAACAGCGGGTCTCATTTGAATTGAATTTAAGTTTTTATTTAGTTGATATTTTATATAAAACTTATGAAATAACTACTTTAAAAACCTTGATTAAAATTAGTTAACCTTATAATAGTTACAAGGAAGGTTGTTAACATTCTGATTTTCACCTTAAAATCTTACGATATTACAACTTTTTTTTGTCAAAAACGATTCGATTTTCCAGAGGATCTATAAGAGAATGATATCTAAGTAGGATTCCGATCTCAATCTTAAGATATTTTTACGATCGGATCTTACTTTCTTAAATTAGAGAACAAGAAAACTATAAATAAATTGGCCTTGTTAGAATAAATTAAAAAAAAAAAAACAAATCGTCTATTCTGTTAAAACACTTAGAAAAGTAATTTTCATAAAATATTTTTATTTCAATTAACGAACATATGTAAATCAGAATCAATATTAACTCCTATCAATTAAATAATCTATATCTATATGAATTATATTACAAAAGTTTTATTAAGTTCAAATATTAAACAATTAATAATTTTGATATATTATCAACAATTATATGAATTAAAGATTACATTGATATACTAAATCTATTATAGTAGCATCTTACGTCCTCGGTTCGATATTACGATTCCGATCCTGCAAACACGAAAACGATACTAGGTGGGATCTTGATGTTTCAAGATAAATGGTATTTTATAAAGGTCTAGACGAACAAAACTTGGCTATTTCGTAAAAGATATTACTTATATAAGTGGAAATTCCACTACTTAAAGACACATTCATGTTTACTATGGTTGGGTAATACTTAATATTTAACATAAATCGGTTGTTGGTATTTATCATTTCAATTTTCTTTAAGTGAGGGGGTTTTTCAGCTTGGTTTCATGGCCATAGGTCGGTGGATAGACGGCCACGTAGCCTTGCCCTGTGTTTTTCTAGCAAATTTTCGATCAAGCTTTTATAAATGTAGTGCAATTCACTAAGTTCATGATCTTTGTCACTTTAATTTAACGAGACATTTTGTTTTTGGAGCAGTGCATATTGTGATCAGGCTAGTGAAATCAATCAATTTCATTTGGTTGAGGGGACCGGTTTTGATGCATATATGTTTCCTTGTCTCACTTGGTCCCTTTTCTTTTCCCCTACAACTCTAATGTGTGTTTATTTTAGTTTGGGCTAATTTTGGTTGTTTCGATGTAAGTTCTACCTTTATTCGGTATATTCCTTAGTTTGATAGGTCAATTCTTTCTCGGAATGGCTCCTTCTATATTAAGCGTTAATAAAATGTATCCAGAACTGGATGTATATCAATTGACATATGGATTGATAATCGAATCCCTTGGTCAAAACCCTTTATCGTCGTCAAGATGGTTGGATCATGCTTGGTATATCTTTATATTAAATTCCTCCTTAAGGTGCTACTAGTTAGGCTACCTACAAGATGGTTGGATATCGGTTAGAGTGAAATTATATGACTTATATATTGTTACTGTGTATCGTCGTCAATGGGTTTTGAACACACGCACTTAATAATAACTAATACATTGAAAGTTTTATACTAGCTCCTAACTAGTAGCTAACAGAAATTACCGTTAAAACTGTAGTTACTATCGATTATAACCAGTGGCGGAGCTGTGTAGAGGCAAATGTGGGTCACGGCCTACCCACAAATATTTTTCGACATATATATGTCTTGGTATTTTGGTTTCAAAAGTTACAATTAGCTTATTTGGCCCACCCACACTCAAACACCAACTTAATTTATCTTTTATATTGTTAGTTAAGTTATTAGTTCTCATATTGTTAAGAAAACATTCACCTTCGACACTATCAAAATTTTCAACAATTTAAATTCACCACATTTTCATCTTATATTTTTAAAGATAACTAGAAAGATATTGATGATATTTATTATATAGAAAAGTGCATTATACAATTTAAAACTATGAATAAACATATATAGTAAACTTATTACATTGAAATATCATTCAAGTTTTGTTTTATACTTCTTCATTATCTGGTCCATCCACGAATTAATTTCTGACTACGCTACTGATTATAACAAAACAAAATTCCGTGCTTTAGAAGATAAATTTCATCTAGACTTTATAAGTTGAGGTTTATCATCTAATATCAGAATAGGCTAAGAATTAAAATGAAAAATAATATGAAATTTCATGGAAATATCTATGATTTAAGAAGTAATTCTAACAGATCACACTACTATTTGTAGAATATTATGTTAACAATGACAAGAATAAAACAAAAAATATTATATGCTCTAGTCAATACTACTTTGAGTGAACAATATAAAACCTGTTTATGAAATTATAAAAAAAAAAACTTATATAAATTAAATTCAAGAACTTAATTAACTAGTATAAAAAGGGCAGTGTGACTTAACCATATAATATATATACAATCACAATCCACCATGGAGGATTTTCTTCCACCAACAAGCCCTCCTCAATCTCAAGATCACACCGGAAACCCTAATTCTTCATCTTCTTCTTACAACTACCATTTCTCCTTTGATGATGATCAAAATTATCATTTCGAGTTTGACGATAGCTTATATAATAAGCATAACCTTAATCTACCATGTTACCAAGATTTTAGTTCTTTAAATACAAATTTCAGAATGGATGAGCAAACTCCGGTCATGCTTGAAATGAGGACAATTGCTAATACTAGCTCGGGTATATCCTTCGATGCAACTTCCATGCCACAACCACACAATTTTATTAGGCAAGTCCCAGTTGGGTGTGAGTTATATTCTCAAATCTTTTGTCTTCTAAACTATATATATGTCTATATATATACGTCCCAAAGTAACCTGCAATATATAAAAGAGGTTTTAATTTTGTGTGAGTTAATTTGTTTTGGTTTGTTTTTGTTTAATCTCGATAAAATTATGTCTTAATTTTTAATTCATTTGGTTGTAAATGTAGAGATAACCTCAATGGAGAGAGGGTGAATGGTGGAACAAAAGTCGCATTACGTACAAGAACCGAGCTTGAGGTGTTGGATGATGGCTATAGATGGAGGAAGTATGGCAAGAAGAAGGTTAAAAGTAATCCTAACTTAAGGTAATTATCATCCAAAACAATGTCACGGTTCTAATTAACGGATTTCCTGTAGATAATCCAACCCGGCCTAATATGAAATTCAGATCTATACATACCAACGTTTTTTAATCCATATTGTCCACTTCATTTATATGCTTGTGTGATTTCTCTAGCACTGAATTCCTACAACCATTAGTAATAAGATTAATTCTCAAAATATACTTTGATGGTACTTATTTTGTCCTAGAAACCTAGTGATTTTTTTTTTAATTCGATAATTTGGTGTTTAAGTTTTTTTCATCATGGGTGGCCTGGCCGGTGTCTGGTTTCATTTGTTTCTTGATGTCGTCTATAGTGATGTAGTAATTAGGAGAGGTTTTTAAGGTTGTAGCTTTGCTACTTCTGGCTTAATTATATTTAGCATTTTTTGGTTTTTGTTGTGAAAATGTTTGAACGTACTCTAGCTTCTTACTCGTTTTATAATCAATACTACTTGCCATCAAGAAAAAAACTTGTTAAACATACTAACAAAAGACTGTCAAAATCTATATTGGTCAAACGAAGTAGCTATTGTTCGAACATACCACAAGCCTTTTGCTTAACGGTATCAAGATGGCCCGTCAACCCAAAAGAAAAATCATCGTCCACGTGAAACATATAAGTTTTTTGCTAAATGTGTCACGACTCACGACTCATGCATAATTAATATAAAGCGACACAAAACACACGAATAGAACAAGATATTTAGGTGGACGGGTCACGACTCACTACTCATGCATAATTAATATAAAGGGACACAAAACACATGAGTTTTGTTAATTACTTGCATAGGATTATTACTTTGAGTTTATGGAAGTATTTTTTGTTTTTGTTATGATGGGAAATTTCTTTTAGAGATGTGTTATGTGGATTCTAGAAGGCATTCTGATCAATATCGTTGAAGATTATTCTGTGATTACATTGTTATTTTATATCATATGATGTAGTCGACAAATTAGCTAGCATTGTTGACCGCAACGTTATGAACTGCAGGAATTACTATAAATGCTTGACTGTGGGATGCAAAGTCAAGAAAAGAGTAGAGCGAGATAAGGACGATCCAAGCTATGTGATAGCAACCTACATTGGGACACATAACCATGATGTTCCATCTTTGATCCCTTGCAACAACACCCGTCGTCCTAGCGATTATGGAGGTTGCAATTTTCATGATGACCACGCCGCCTCATACGCTAATCATTAGGGGTTTGTATTGATAGCTATACATGATCGACATACATGAGAAGTTGTTTTTTTTTCTTTTATAATTAAAATAAATAAATATTATGTGATGTTAAATAAATTTCATTATATTTGATTAATATGTCATCGATGTACATTAAAATTTTACATAATTTGATATTCGTAATATAAAGTTTTAAGACTTTTATTGCTGTTCAAAGCAAGCAATAATATGACAAATGTATACATGATACTTGTTTCGACATATCTAACAAGTAGTCATGATTTTCTAACGCGATATGATCTCTGCTTGAAAAAATCATATACCTACATGTGCTAATACAATGTTAATACATGGTGGTCGTTTTCTTTCATGAAAATAGTTGTGACTTTTGTCGAACAAGAAATAACGTTAGTGTAAAAGAGTTATTAAAGTCACATTATCCCATGGTGGCCGTGAATTCCTTAATAGAAACATAAGCTATGTAATGTAAATGACATATAAAGATAGCGGGAAACAGTAGTTATAGAAGTTACGCTACGAAAAGTAACAAAAAGGTACGTGTCAAGTAAGAAAAAATGTTCACATTTTTTAAATTTATACCGACATATACTATAATGTTTTTACTGTCAATTTAATTTCCCCTACACTTTTTATGGGTAGGTAAAACGATCGGAGAAAAGTTTTATTAGAAAAAGGATAAATAGGAAAAAGATAGGAAACCTTCAAATAATATAATTATATATACTAATTAACCCAAAAAATAATCCTGTTTGAACACAAAGTGGTAGGGATCGAAGTGATTTAGATAAGAGAAAGTGCCAAGAAGTTGTGAGATATGAAAACAAAACTCATTGTGATCTATCTTTTTGCTAGTGGATCAATAAAATAAATTACAACTATATTATATATGTGTAATTATGTCTCCTTTTTTTTTAACACCATAGAGTTCGTTGGTTTAGTTATAGGATTGATAATGGATATAGGGTTTGGGAAAATAAGATAAAATAAAATAGAGTATATTATTAAAAAATAAAATTTAACTTTTAACGATTAATTTGAAATAAAAATAAAATAAAATTAGGAAAGTGATATACACACAACAAGCTTTTGTTACACAATAATTTTATATAAAATGACTGATTTACTTATCCTATACGTTCACCTTATTTTTTGCCATTTATTATTCCAAACCCTATCAAATCTAAAAGAAAACAAATAATGCCTCGGTTGAATTTTATGCATTAAGCCGACCTAAATGCAATCATATATGAAAATAATTGAGACATACTTAAAATTAAATAGTTTTATCAACTTAAACCTTAACCCAAAATCAAACTAGCAAAATTCAATCAACCGAAATAAAACCATTTTCTAACCAAATGTGTTTAAATATGGGGACGAAATCAACGACAACGGTGGTGTTGGTGGTGACTATTATGGTTATCAGTTTTGGTGTAAAATGCTTGATGCCTTTTCATTAGATTGATCATCTATAAATACAATACATAACGGGCTTAGCCAATGGGCTGTATACAATAATCTGAGGCCTATACAATATGGTCTAATATGCCCCCGCAGTTTGAGCGGGAGAAGAACGAACGCTCAAGCTGGAGCGAAAGTCAGAAAATAGCGGAAACGGCAAGCCTTTGGTGAAGATATCTGCATACTGATAGCGAGAGGGAACATGAAGAACTCGAACATGACCAGCTGCAACTTTATCACGAACAAAATGAATATCAATCTCAATGTGTTTTGTCCGTTGATGTTGTACTGGATTTGCGGACATAAACACTGCACTAACATTGTCACAAAAGACCACGGTCGCTGAGGATAGGGGATTATCAAGCTCAAGAAGAAGATTCCGTAACCAGGCTGTTTCCGCAACAGCATTCGCAACGCCACGATATTCTGCCTCAGCACTAGAACGAGAGACAGTATGTTGCCGTTTAGAGGACCAGGAAATAAGATTGGATCCCAGAAACACACAATAACCAGAAGTAGAGCGTCGAGAAACTGGACACCCACCCCAATCGGCATCAGAGTATGCAGTAAGTTGTGTAGTAGGAGAAGAATATAACTGTAAGCCAAGTGACATGGTGCCACTAATGTAGCGTAAAATACGCTTGAGAGCCTGAAAGTGTGGTTCCCTCGGATCATGCATGTATAAACAAACCTGCTGCACGGCATATGAGATATCAGGGCGAGTAAACGTGAGATACTGTAAAGCCCCCGCAAGACTACGATATAAGGTGGGATCTGAAACAGAAGGACCACTGGAGCGGAGTTTAGAATCAGTGTCAACCGGGGTCCGACAAGGGTTACATGTAAGCATATTAGCCCGTTCCAAAATATCATGGGCATATTTCTGCTGAGAAAGAAACATGCCATCAGGAGTCCGAGTGGCGGAAATCCCCAAAAAATAACTCAATGGACCTAGGTCAGTCATGGCGAATTCTGTACTAAGATCACGAATGATACGGCGCAGAAAAACTGTAGATGAAGCAGTGAGAATAATGTCATCAACATAAAGTAGTAAATATGCTGTGTCGGTGCCCTGACGAAAAATAAACAGAGAGGGATCGGTTTTACTATGATGAAAACCGAGGCGAGCTGCATATGTGGCAAACCGTTGAAACCATGCTCTGGGTGCCTGCTTAAGTCCATATAAGGATTTCTGTAACCGACATACATACCCTGGATAACGTGGATCAGAGAAACCTGGAGGCTGATGCATATAAACGGTCTCATCGAGATGCCCGTGAAGAAAAGCATTCTTCACATCTAGCTGATGAATCGGCCAAGACCGTGAGAGAGCCAGACTGAGAACGGTACGAATGGTGCCTGGTTTAACTACCGGACTAAAAGTCTCATCACAATCAATCCCCTGCTGCTGACTACGACCATTTGCCACAAGTCGAGATTTATAGCGACTAAGGGAACCATCTGCATTAAATTTAAGCTTAAAGAGCCACATGCAAGAAACAACGTTAGCATTTTTAGGTCGGGGTACAAGAATCCAAGTATTATTTTTAATAAGAGCCGTATATTCATCTATCATAGATTTGTTCCATTCAGGGTGTTTAAGTGCGTCAAGGTAAGATCGGGGAACAGGTGGGTGGGTGGAAGTGTGTAAGTTGAGGCGATGTTTAGTTTTGTGTATGCCGTGTTTTGAACGTGTCATCATGGGGTGGACAGGGGCGGGAGGGGGGGGCGGAGTGGGCGGGGTTGGTGGCGGATTTGATGGTGGGGTAGGGGGCGGTGAGGGAAGGGGAGCAGGCGACAGAATGGGCTGAGGCGAAGCGGGTGAGGAGGGCTCGGGTGAGGGAACCGGTGGGGTGAGTATTTGGGCGAGGGAGTCATCATAAGGCGTATCAAGGAAGTCGTATGAGGTGGTGGGGGGTGGGGTTTTAACTGTGGTAAATGGAAAAACAGATTCATCAAAGGTGACATTGCGGGAAATAATGATTTTGCGGGTAACCAAGTCAAGACAACGATAGCCTCTGTGGTCAGGTGGGTACCCAAGAAAGACACAAGGAGTGGATCGGGGTTGCAATTTGTGAGTGGTGTGAACGTGTGGGTAACAAAGACATCCAAAAACACGCAGTTGAGAGTAAGATGGTTGTTTTCGAAAAAGTTTAGCAAACGGGATTTCATTTTTAATGGCGGTGGAGGGCAAGATATTTAAAAGGTGTGTTGCCATGAGAAGGGCTTCCACCCAATAAATAGGAGGAAGTTTGGCCTGAAACAAGAGAGTTCGTATAAGATTATTAATCGTTCTGAGCATGCGTTCAGATTTGCCATTTTGTTGGGACGTTTTTGGACAAGAGAAACGAAAGAGAATGCCATTAGTATCAAACAAAGAATGCATGTCTTTATTGTCAAATTCACCACCATGATCACATTGAAAAGCCTTTATTTCACAGTTAAATTGGGTTTTAACGTAAGCACGAAAATGTAAAAACTTTGTAAAACAATCACTTTTATGACGTAATGGATAAACCCAAACAAAATGAGAAAAATGGTCCAAAAAGATAACATAATACTTTATTCCACTCACACTCGGAATAGGAGAAGTCCATATGTCCGAGTGAATAATATCAAATGCTGATGTAACAATAGAAGATGAACTATAAAAAGGGAGTTGAACATGTTTCCCAAGTTGACACGCATTGCATAAATTAAAAGTTTTGCTTTTATTATTAAAAAAAATAGAACCATTGGAACTAAGGACGCGTAACGCATCTTCCCTGGGATGCCCAAGACGTTGATGCCACGTGTCTTGACTGGTAGATAAAAATGCAAAAGGATTGGGTGGTACGGTGAAAGTGGTGGGGTACAAGTCGCCAGAGCTATCACATCGAAGTATTGGGTTTTGGGTCCGACGATCCTTCACAAGAAAACCAAATTCATCAAATTCAATACTACATTTATTATCTTTTGCAAGTTTGCGAACAGAAATGAGGTTTTTGATTATTTTGGGTGTGACAAGAACATTGTTAAGATGTAAAGGGCGATGTGGTGTTTTTAAGGTAGTATGGCCAGTGTTGGTGACGGGTATCGAAGAGCCGTCACCAACAAAAATAGATGATATATTGCGCTTATTAAAAATAGTACTAAGATTACCTGCGTCCGAAGTTAAATGCGAGGTGGCACCCGTATCCATGTACCACTCAGAAGCCCCTTTATCGTTGAAAGATAAATTAGTGAATGCTTGAGGAAGAGTAGTCGACTGGTCCGGAGCAGGTGCGTGGAATCCAAAGGCAGATCCTGAATTGGCAGCAAGATTGGAAGCAA
This sequence comes from Senecio squalidus, assembly GCA_910822075.1. Taxonomy (NCBI): domain Eukaryota; kingdom Viridiplantae; phylum Streptophyta; class Magnoliopsida; order Asterales; family Asteraceae; genus Senecio; species Senecio squalidus. Next base: position 695,568 of record CAJVGC010000592.1, read on the forward strand.
AATGGGCCTGAGGCGCAGTTGGGCCTGGCTGGACTGGGTGCCCAGCGGGTGACCCGAACCCGGATCCAGCAACTGATGGGTGGTAGTAAAAACCGGGTGGAGCAGCGGGTTGTCCATACCCGGATCCAGCAGAAAACGGGGCAGCAGACTGGGCTTGGGAAGGGAACTGGGCTGGTGCATTAAATTGGTATTGGGCCTGACCATATGCATTTTGATTTTGGGCCTGACTAGGGATTTGTTGTGATTGTCTCTGCATGTTACGTCCGTCGTAATTGCGACGTGGTGGAGGGATTATGGCATGAACAAATCTACACTTTGTACCATACTGACAATATCCGCGTTGAAAATTCCTGCATAAATGTTGAACATTAGTATTAAGGTTGCGAGGAGAAGTATTACCGCGAGCGAAAAAGGCCGTATGCGATGTCGATGAGTCCTTGGCAGTTGGCATATTAGGAGCTCGGTTAAGACGCGTTTCTTCCAACTCGAGCATGGCGCGTGTGTCAAGGAACGATGGAAGCGGTTTGATGAGTCTGATGAATGTCGCAACGCTATCAAACTTACCGCGAAGTCCGTTAATGGTATGCATGACGAGAGTACGCTCGGCGATTGGTTGATCTATGTTTTCAAGGAGGTCGAAGATGACCTTGAGCTTGTGACAGTAATCTGCCACCGAAAGATCACCGATAGTAATGTTACGAATGTCATCGTTCAACTGCATGGCTCGGGCGTCTTTGTTGCATTGAAACATGTCGTCTAACGCTTTCCATAGTTGTTGGGCAGTCTCGCTTTTCTTCATAACCATTTGAAGCAACGGTTTGCTAATCGTGTTGTATATCCACATCTTCACCAAGTTATCACGTTTACGCCAGTTTTTATCTCCTGGGCCTTTAGATACAATGGAACCGTCGAGGAAGCCGTCTACTTCCCAAGTGATACAGTGCATCTCAAACATCTTTTTCCATTGCGCGTAGTTTAGTTCGTCCATATCGAGAGTCACCGGGATGTATGCCTTGATGTTGGTAATGTTAAACGCCTTATCAGATTCGGAACCGGAACTTGCGCCATCGCCGGACATGGTGGCGGAAAGCTGCTGTGATTAAAAAAAAAAGGAAGAAAGAAAGTGGTTGCTGGCTAAAGCATGCAATTGAAATAATGATGGAAGCAAGCAAGCAAGCAGGTGTCTAAAGCATGCAATTGAAATAACGATGGAAGCAAGCAAGCAAGCAGATGACGGCTAATAGGGTTTACGGCAATATTTTTTTTTTTTTTTTTTTTTCAAAGGAAAGTAGGTTTGTTGGAGTGATTTTAGGAAAGCCTCGTTAAGGCTCTGATACCATATTATGGTTATCAGTTTTGGTGTAAAATGCTTGATGCCTTTTCATTAGATTGATCATCTATAAATACAATACATAACGGGCTTAGCCAATGGGCTGTATACAATAATCTGAGGCCTATACAATATGGTCTAATAGTGACCAGTAAAATCATCAAATCGTGCGAATTAAGCTTGTGAGTGAAATCGAGGCTCAACTAGAGTTTTCATATTACATTATGAGGCGTTATTTGAACCGCTTAAATCGTTAATTTCAAAAGTGTAAAGACAACAGTTGTGTTTGGTGCAGTTCTCATGAAGGTGTATCTATCATGTACTTGTGTGTTTGGTAACAATTAAGACTAGAATTTAAGAGAAAAATTATTTTGAGGGTATAATAGTTTAATATCTATTCTCCGACCTTTCTTTTTCTTTTGTGAGAAAAATGAGCATAAATATGAAGATATTTACAGCCAGCTTTGATAAGGATGTGATTTTTCGGTCATCAACGAATAACCAAAACAAGCAAAAAAAGAATAAGACTCAAACCCGGTTTTGACCGGCTTTTCCGATTTTGACCGGTCCGCTAACCATCGAACAAACCGGAGTCATTGAACCGGACTAGCCAGAAAATCCAACCGAACCCCGGCCGCCAGACCAATCCGGTTTTAATGACCATGGTAAAATGTTAGCAAACCTATGAATGAGCATGGGTTTTGAAAAACCTTTATATTAATCTTTAGTTTAAATTCTGTTGTGACTTATGAAAACGTGCCTGGACCGGGTTATATCTTTGGGCCGGACCGATTTGTTGGGCTGTTGTTGTTGCTCTGTTTGGCTATCGAAGGCTGTTGTTGTTGCTCTGTTTGGCTATCGCTGCTTCGATGACATCTGTTGTCCACGTGTAATTTTTTCTTAATTTACTTCCTTCTGTAACTTTAGTTCCCTCCAATTTCCATGCAGTACTTCTGTTATTGTTAACTTTCGGATTTCGTTTGCTTCTGATTCTGATTCTAAGGTTAAGTGTTGTTTTTACCTATTATTACTGCTGTTGTGTTTCGTTATCTTAGATTTTGAATATTTTTTTAGCGCTATGTAGGTGATTTTTGTGGAATAGGTGTTGTTTGTAGGTTAATATATAACTAGGGTTTGTAGGTAGATATATAACGATGTTTTTTCGAAGAGGTGTGCTTTGTAGGTAAGTTTTGTGGTTAGCTATATGTGTTTTATTGCATATAGTTTTTTGTTTTGAATTTTATTATCGTTGGTCTTTGTATGATGTGGGGGAGTGCTGCGGGTGAGCGGAATAGTTGGCCTGTGTCTTCTTTTGTGGAGGTTCCTAAGGCGACGAATCGTCGTGTTCGTCGTCCTTCTACGGACGTTGTTACTAACGGATTGCCTGGGTATTCTGATCTTGGTGATTGTAGTTGTTGGTGTGGTTATTGTGGTGCACTATTCTGGTATGAAGAGAGGGTTTTGTATTGTTCACGTGCTGGTAATCCGAAATATAATCAATGTTGCAAGGGTGGCTGTGTAGTCATGCCTGTACCTGTAATGCCGCCGGTTTCTTTGTGTTCTTTGTATCAGGATGCCCATTTTATGCAAAATATCAGGGCATATAATTCTATGTTCTCAATGACTTCGTTTGGTGCTAAGGTTGATACTTCTCTGAAATCTGGGCATGGGCCGTATACTTTTAAGGTTTCGGGTCAGGTTTCGCATTATATAGGTTGTTTGTGTCCGCAGTCTTCTAATGCTCCGCGGTTTTTGCAAATGTACATATATGATACAGCGAATGAGGTTGAAAATAGGCTTCGTGCCTTTTCTGCGTCTGCGAAGTCTGACAATTTAAGATCTGGTATCGTAACTATGTTGGGGCAAATTCTGTCTTCTATTAATCAGTATGTTCGTATGTTTAAAAGGTCTGTCGAGATTGCTGAATATAATGGGTTGGATGATTACGCGATCAGATTGAATGTACCTGATAGTCGTTATGATCTGCCACAGTCTGGGACTTTGGGTGCGATAGTAGTGTCTGACGATCCAAATTCCAGTGTGTATGATATTATTATTCGTTCAAACGATGATCACCCTTACCGAATCAGCAAGTTACATCAGTCTTATATGCCGCTTCAGTACCCTTTACTTTTCCCCTATGGTGAGGTCGGTTGGTCTCCGGCTTTGAGATTGAGATCTGCTCCGGGCGAAGGGTCAAAGGCCTTAACGGTTAATATGTATTACAGTTATTTGCTGCATAGTCGTCGTGACGTTTTCTCACTTTTGCTACGTGCTGGTAGGCTTCTTCAGCAATTTTTAATAGATGCATATCTCTGTGTGGAGGACAGTAGATTGGAGTATTTTCGAAAACATCAAAGCTCTCTTCGATCTGAGTATGTTGCTGGTGTGTATGACGCGTTATGCAGGGGAGATTTAGTGGGGAAGCAGATTGGAAAACGTGTTTTTCTGCCCTCTTCCTTTGTCGGTGGGCCGCGTTATATGTATAAACATTATCAGGATGCGCTTGCCATTTGTAGAGAATACGGTAATCCTCAATATTTCATTACTTTCACGTGTAATCCGAGATGGCCTGAAATTACCAGATTCATGGAATTCCACGACATGGGTCACTCTCAGAACCGACCGGATATTATTTGTAGGGTGTTCAATATGAAGTTGAATCGTTTTATCGCTACCCTAAAAGAGGACAAACCGTTTGGTGTTGTTGCTGCATGTAAATTCCTGTCTTTCTTATATTTTTTTATGTGTGTTTGCAGTTTCGTTGACTATTGTGTAATAATAATTTGCTATTCTATGTACAGATCTGTATACCGTTGAATTTCAAAAGAGGGGGTTGCCACATTGACACACGCTTTTATGGGTTGATGCATCTTCAAAAATTAGAGACCCATCGGATGTTGATAAATTCATTACAGCTGAGCTGCCGGATCCTGTTACGGAGGCAGAATTATATTCTACAATAACGACGTGTATGATCCATGGTCCATGTGGTTTTCTAAATTCTGGTGCTCCGTGCATGCAAGATGGAGTTTGTAAAAAGAAATTTCCTAAATCTTTTGCGTCAGCAACGACATTTGACAAGGATGGTTATGTACATTACAAGAGAAATGAATCAGATTTGTATACATTACCCAGCGGATCAGTCATTCATAACGGATTTGTAGTTCCGTACAACAAGTTTCTATGTAGTCGTTTCAATGCGCATATTAATGTAGAATATTGCGGTTGGAATATGATGATCAAGTATTTGTTCAAGTATATTTCAAAGGGTGTGGATCGTGTTTCATTTTCGCTTCGCAGAGCTGACGCCTCAGGAGACACGGTAAATGATTCGGGTGAATGTTCAAAGCAGAATTCTAACGGTAATGCTGCAGGAATCGTCCTTAATGAAATTGACGATTTTGTCGACGGAAGATATATATGTCCTCATGAGGCAAGTTGGAGACTACTTAATTTTGCAATACACGAGCGACAACCAGCAGTGCAGGTGCTGCAAGTGCATTTAGAGAGTATGCAGCCGGTGTCTTTTAATGATAATTCAGATCTACAAAGTTTAACACGTAACGCAAATTTTGGGAATTCTTCACTGACGAGATGGTTGATAATGAATAGGTGGGATGCAGATGGTCGCCTGTTGACATATACGGAGTATCCGCGAATGTTTACATGGAATGCAACCAAAAAAGATTGGGTAGCGAGAGTAAAAAATACGGTCATTCCGGTTGGGCGTATGATTTACATTCATCCTACTGCAGGGGAATTGTTTTACCTCAGGATGCTTCTTTCCCATCAAAAAGGTTGCTTCTCATTTCGACACATACGAACTGTCGGTGGAATTGTTTATGCGTCATATCGATTGGCATGTGAAGCTCTCGGTTTGATCGGTGATGACAGGGAGTGGCTTACTGCATTCAATGATGCTTCTTCATGGGCATCCTCCTCTGAACTGCGAACTTTATTCTGTAATCTGCTTTTGTATTGCGATGTTGGTAATCCAAAATCATTCTGGGATAATGCGTGGGTAAAGATGGGAGATGATATTATGCGAATTTTGGTAGGTGTTCATCGTTTGGAGGATTCTGTCATATCCAACGAAACTTTACAGCAACATATATTGTTCGAAATCGAAAGGTTGTTGGGTTCAGCTACACCAGCAAAATCTTTAACTTCCTTTGGATTACCTTTACCATCGCCCGAGTTATTGCTTCAGTTAAAGAATCGCCTTTTATTAGAAGAAACATTATACGACAGGTCTGTTCTCCATCAACAGCATGCAGAAATGTGTTCCAAATTAAACCCGGAACAACTGAATGTTTATAACAGGATACGCAACGACGAGAGGCTAAAAAAACAGACGCTATTGTTTGTGTATGGGCATGGTGGGAGTGGTAAAACTTTTCTTTGGTCAACGATACTTGCGTATTTTAGATCTAACGGCAAAGTTGTTTTGGCGGTCGCTTCATCGGGTGTTGCGTCACTTCTCCTGCCAAACGGGAGGACCGTACATTCTCGGTTCGGAATTCCTATAGATCTTTCATCTTCTTCGATTTGCAATATAAAGAAAAAAACACAAATTTCAGAACTGTTGCAACAGACTCATGCAATTGTATGGGATGAGGCAACAATGATGGACCGTAGTTGTTTTGAATGCGTAGACAGAACATTTAGGGATATACTGGAAAAGAAAGACGAACCATTCGGCGGAATTACAATGCTTCTAGGAGGAGATTTTAGACAGACGTTACCTATAAAACGGAAAAAAGGCCACCAGGATATCATGCTTGCCACTCTTCCGCATTCCTACTTATGGTCATATTTCACTCTATACAGATTATCCTGCAATATGCGACTTTCATCTACAAATGTCGGTGACTCTGTATATACTGACTCTGTTCGATTTGCACAATGGTTGCTGAAAGTTGGAAGTGGGTCTGTCGGAACACCAGATCCCTTGAATCCTCGGTTTACTTCCGATGTTGAAATTCCAGACAGATTTCTTATAACTGATAACAAATCAGGGTTAGAGCAGCTGATCGAATTTGTGTATCCTTCATCGATTCTGTTAAATCCCACTGCAGAAGTTTTATGTGAAAGGGCAATTGTGTGTCCGAAAAACTGCACGACGGACGACACCAATTCTAAAGTACTTCACAGCGCTCCGGGTCCGCTAAAGTCATATTACAGTGCTGATACAATAACGCCTCATGCCTGCAGAATGTCGGATTTAGATTTACTATACCCGGAGGAATACTTAAACCAACTGGATTTTCCGGGTCTTCCATTACATAGATTAGATTTAAAGGAAAACTCCCCAATTTTGCTCCTACGAAACATGAATCCAAAAAATGGTTTGTGTAATGGTACGCGGTTAATCGTAAGGCAGTTATTGCCGACAATCATAGAGGCTGTCATTATGACGGGAACATGCGTTGGTCATAGAGTTTTTCTGCCTAGAATCAAATTCATTCACCATGATCCGGAATTACCGTTTACTTTTAACCGCAGGCAATTTCCATGCAAGGTTTCCTACGCCATGACTATAAACAAGAGTCAGGGACAGTCACTTAAACGTATTGGTGTTTTTCTGTCTTCTCCAATATTTGGCCACGGACAACTATATGTTGCTTTATCTAGAGCTACTTCCCCTGCTTCTATAAAGATTCTAATTCACAATGAGAAAGGAGAGTGTTGTAGATACACCAAAAACGTAGTTTATAAGGAGTTTATTACATTTGTCGATGGCTTAGCGAGTGCGTAATAAAATCACACATGCACACATATTCTGACACTCTTGCACGCCACCACGAAATCCAACACATTCCTTTCCTACGGTTACCACTTCAAAGGAAACAGTGGATTGGTATCGTGTGCAGTTTTTAGTATACATCCCATCATCTTGCAGATACATGTTCATATTAACATTTACCACCTTTTTATGACTTGCTAACAGATACTATTCTTTTTCCGACAGCGGCTAGACGTGACGCGTATAGCAGATCTACAGCACGGTTGCGCAGCATTTCCATTGGAACTCAGGGTTCTCAGAAAATGGACTCCACATTTCAGAAACAAAGAAACATGGTTTCTTACAGTTGACAGACACGTATGCATTTGTTACATTTGTTATAAATTTATTTCCTTTATATAGCTAATATGCTTGGATCTGATATTCATATTAGGGAGATGCTATTACGATTGTCGGGGAACAACAGGGCCAAACATTTCTACAATCCAGGTTGCAGAGGGGAAAATGCTATGTTTTCGAGCGTTATTCGTGTATCGAAACAGCCAGGCATCAAAGAATCTTAAGAAACACGCTCCATCTCAGTGCCGGCGAGGCGTCCAAAATCACTGCAATAAATGACAAGGAAGAAATACCAATATCGTTTTTCGACTTCACTCCCCTACAACAACTGTATACATTTCTAGACACTGCCACGTATCTTCCAGGTTAGCAAAGTTCTCTTACATTCAAATTGTCAAATACAATACGAAAGTAATTATGAATCGGAAAATCTTAATGCAGATTTTGTTGGAAAGTATAAAAGACAAAAGCAATTCAATAAAAGGAACGGAGATCCATTCCTACTGCTAACATTGACTGATCTCGCGTAACTCATAATACTTCTATATTCTCATAAACAAATAGTACTACTTATACAATCTAAAAACTTTCATATTTTGTTTATGTTGCAGCGGCCCAGAGATAACTGTTACCCTATGGAAGGAATGTATGGAAAATGGAGAAAAGGTGAATACGAACGCTCTGTCGACGACTGTACCTGAAACTTTTATAGCAGTCACCAATGTTAAAGTTACCACATACTCAGGTACACCCGCCCCGCTTTGTACAACTTTAACATTACGTCTTTTATGAAAACATGTCGAACATAACAGTTGCATTGACTGTCCCAGGCTCACTACGATTATCATCATTAGACGCAACTCATATAATCATAGATCCGCGTTTACAAGTAGACGCGGAGGAAGGACAACATCAACTTGCAACAACAACGGCTCCGTTGGCAACCAGTCCACTCATAACGATGACCTTAGAAGATTTGAAATCTAAGTCATACGAAGCAATTTCGGTTAGTATTTCAACCTGCGTAAACACAGTTACAAATGTAACAGATTAGTGTCTTTTAACCGTGAACTAACCGTGTATCATATTATTATAATTCTTCAGCGGGAATTAATTGCTGTAGACGCAAGGATTGTAGAAACCGACATTGATAACAGTTGGTACACAGTATCGTGCCCAGATTGTAAAAGCAGCGTCTCAAAGCAAGGGGAAATGTGGTTTTGTCCCAACGACGGACCGAAATCTGATCCAAACTTTTTGTGAGACTATAAAAATTCTATCCATATTATTATAGAATAACAAAACATTAAATAAACGTTTAATGAATATTGACAGTTTCAATATCAAGACTACACTCTCCGACGGAACATGCAATTTGCATACGATGGCGACAGATTCGTGTATGCAGAAAGTGTTTGGTCGCACCTGCAGACAAATAGTTTTAGAGGATGGCTACGATGACCGCAAGACATTGCCCCCGTCATTTAGAAAGGAAGATATGAATACTCACAGATATTACATAGAAATGACGAAGAAATCTACCCCCAACAACATCAGCTTTGTAATAGTCAGCAAAGAGCCATTACCAGATGAAATCCCCCAGATACGATATGTTTCCACAGACGCAGACAAACCCGAGACACTGCTGACATTTACAGAAACGCCTAACAAAACGCCACCACCGAAAACAATCATAACCCCAGATACCGCTGGTACAGAGGTACGAGTCGTAGATACAACAGAGCCTAAGGAAAGCAACAAACCTCAGGCTGCACGTCAACTGCTGTTCCAATCACCAGGTATCAAATACAAAAACTACAGCTTCACATGTATTCGTTTATAACGCCTAATCTAATTCTACAGACAATACGGAAGATGCAGACGTGACAACAGAAACTGAACACATACGCAGCCAGACAAAGACACCAATTTACGGTAAGATGACAGAGTCAAAAGCAGTCGCAGATCCACATACTGATACGGACGCTAAAATATCAGATACAACAAGAACCAAGCAAGGTAAGGAATTCTAGGTTTCGTGAAACACCAACAAATAACGCTTTCGCAGTACATACAAAAATTAGAAAATTACATCTATACATTTACAACGTTTAATCTGATTATACAGACTTCTCGAACGATGCAAACGCCACGACAGAAACGGAAAATCTACGCAGCAAGGCAAAGATACCAATCTCCGATAAGACGCCAAAAGGAAAAACAATCGCACATCCATATACTCATACAGAAGCTAACATATCGGATACGCCAACAACCAAGCAGGGTGATGAATTCCAAGGTTCGCTTAACTTGCCATTACGTTCGCTAGGTAATAAAAACAAAAACAATTATACTTTTGAAAAACGTACAAATATCACAATTTTATTAATAAATTATTATGACATTCACTCTAACTATACAGACCCTCTCCACGACTCCTCCGTCACAACGACTGGTGTAGCAAAGCGTAAACAGACGGAAACAACAGGTACGTAATGCTGACATTACAGAACAAGTACATGAATTCACAACTAATCAGACTTATATTTTACGACTAATTTATAACAAAACATTGTTATGTTACTGACAGAAAAAGCCAACGTTATCCGTCCTCCGAAGAAGGAAAGGTATCCAGATTAACTACCATGCATGAATTATGGAAAACAAGAAAACAACGTTTGATATGCTTTTGGAACACCCTAAAACTTTTCGATGCGTACGGAAGTAGCCTATAATTTTCAATGTAAATATGTGTATAGGCAACACCTTTAACACTATCGGTCATCGTACACCGAATGCAAACACAGACAGTAAGCGTAGCCGCACTACCTTTGTTATTGCTAATATAACGTGGTTGGTGATCAAACTGTAGTACTAAAATTTGACGTACTTATGAACATGCAAAACAACAGTCGCTACAAAACCGATTACGTAATGATTCTTAATCCATCAACAAAACGTATCACGGTCGACTAACATCGGCACATATACAACACTACTTCAAAGAAAACCATTTAACCAATAATTTTTTCATCTACCATGAGGTTTCAGATTATATCTTCGTCTATAAAAAGTAATAAGTTTTCAAAAAAAAAACGATAGCGAAAGCCGGCCTTACCTTCTATGTTTTTAGTAAACGGCCGAGGTTTCAGATTATATCTTCGTCTATAAAAAGTAATAAGTTTTCAAAAAAAAAAACGATAGCGAAAGCCGGCCTTACCTTCTATGTTTTTAGTAAAGGGCCTTTTCAATAAGGCTCGCGCTAGGCGCTCACGTTTTTTGGAAAACACATGACATTTTTCATACCAACTTACTTTGAAAGCGCACGTCTATGATTAACAAAGACAATTGATAAAGTTAATAACAAATAATCGTATATCGACGGCACGCTATATTCATACAATAACGCCCACAAGTAACACCTCTATTGCATACTCAACGTCTAAAACAACCCAAAACAAACTTTACATGTCTTTCAAAAGAAAAATCAAAAAAAAAAAAAATTTGAACTGCATTTTGCAATACAGCCCAAGGACCAAGCCCAAAAGAAATAACGTCTCTCTTGATTCGCCCTATCCATAGATATCGGCAAACGCATAAATCACACAAAACAAGAAACCCAACATCTTATCTCCTCACCTTATCATCTCACTGTTGAAGCACATCGCAGTCTATTTATACACACACATCTACTAACAACTACTCACATCTCGATTTCCATCTCCATCTCCATCTATTGCTGCTCACCCATACCAAGATGCGCAAAAATATAGCAGTAGTCTACCGATTCTCCTCTATACTCACAGGTATTAATGCTTTTTTATAACCAATTTTATTTTCAAAAGAAAGTCGATTAGGATTCCCTTTTATCGATTGATTTGAAGAGAAACGTTAGTTAAATTCATAGCAATAGTGCGTCGGTCTGTGACTCGCTTAATGGATTTCACATCAAAATCAACATATCTAGGCCAATTAAATTTGATAAGTAAATTTGAGATGGTTACAAAAAATATTTTATACCAATATTAACATAAATAGAAGTATTAAATTTCTTTATTATATACGACATGATTGAAACACGGACCTGATATCAAAGCAGGTTTGGGAAATTAGTTAGATTTAATTTGTTGTTAATTTTCTTAATTAGGTCGTTATTTTGCTTACCTGTGCTTTTATATGATTTTTTTTTAGGGTTTTGAATAAAGGAGGCTAATGTTCATAAATCATTAAATAATCGTCATTTCAACCGTACCCCTACTTTAGAGCGTGCCATTTCAACAAACAACAGATTTACACAGTTTGAGGGCCGTGTCGTACAGGCAGCCAGGGTACTTTTTTCAGTACTTCCATAGCTGCCTGTAGCACACGGCCTTCAAAATGTGCAAACCTTCAAATGAACGTGCAACAACTTTGAAGCACAGACCGCAATCAACAGCACGGACTAAAGTCTGAACATACTACCTCAAGTGGTATGTAAACAGGCCGTTTTGGCTTCCCAACATCTAGCCTCGAAAATTGCCAAACTACATACAGTCCCTACCTCGATACTTTGCGTACCACTCATAGACTGTCACATCTACTGGCTGAAATACAATATCGAAGCAATACACATCACATTCTATAAGCACTACGCAAAGTATAGAGATAGGGTACCTACAACGTCTTACAATTTTCAACAGACGGATGTTGAGTAGCCTTAGCGACCTGTTTACATACCACTAGAGATAGAATTTTCCAGATACAACTTTGACTACGGTTACCTTCTTTCCAACTACCCTACAACAACTTCATTCACATATACAAGGTAAACTCGACTGCAGTAATTTAATTTCAGCAGTTCTTTTTAATTTTACTTCGACACAGTCTAATCAATGCTTTCGTATTTCTTTGCAAAACTGCTCGGGATTAATGACATATGTAAAAAAAAAAATTCCTTCTATTAGATGCCAAGAAATCTTAGTTTGATGTCCCAACAGATAGAGCCAATCTCGATTAAAGAAAAAATGTACATTTTGGAAATTTGCACCAGTTAAGGTCGTGTTCCACAGAGGCCAACATAATTTCCCTAATTGTTGTACACGCGGCTGTAGAACACGACCTTCAACTTGTGTAAACTTCCAAACGAATGCACAGCAAGTCAAAACCTACGATAACTACATACATATTTACCTTCAACCAACACATCAGGTAAACAGAACCCATTACTCAACATCTACACTAATATCCTTTCAAATTTGCAGGTATTAATTTAATCGTATTATGCTCTTATTGTGCAGTTAAGATTAGGCGGCCTGGATACTGGGTAACAAAGCAGTTTGATTCCGAGACAAAACAAAAGGTCGTTGCCATTTAAGTATACTTCGCCTAATTCGGTTAGTAACCGTTCCAACAGCCACCAAAGAGTGACGGATCCATCGAAGTAACACACATCGACGACAAACGCGAACTCGTGCAACGCACGATATCCCCCTAGTTATGATTTAAAACCCATTCCTTAAACACATCTTTATAAAACCAAACTAGTGTTATCAAACCAAACCCAAATCTCATTTCAAAAAGTCCCAACAAACAGCCCCATAGATTGTACAAAGTAACACCCTATCAAGGGGCTAGAGAAACAAAACAAGATCTGGAATTTGAATGAAGTGAGAAATATAAGATTAATAAAAATTATGACAAATTATTTGTACTTATTTTATCGTAAATATAATTAATCATAGTTATTATAAATATATCTTTTTACACGTACTAAGTTTGTCCTAAAATTCTTTTTATTATACATTATATACACATGGTAAATGCATCCACATTATAAACACATGGTAAATAATTTATGTTCCACAAAAATCGGTTACTTAGTTAATATGGTAAAAATACATAGGAATTACCAAGACTTATCTTCTGTATTTTGTAGTCCGAGATATTAATATTTCAAAAGGGACAAAAATAATAGTTTTAAATGCTTAAATTTTATATAAAAAAGAACCTATAGTTTCACATAATTTGGATTTGCAAACTGTTCGAGCAGTGATTGTCAAACACAAGGAATGTGTGGTGTCAACCTTTGATCTCCTGTGATGATCACAGTGCAAACCCAGTAAGTTCTTGACGAACCTAAGGTGATCAAGGTTGAAGGTGAAAGCAGGAGTATATGAACTCTGTTTAAGCTTGTGTGTGTGTTGAAGTGAGATTGAAGTAGTCTGTCGACCCTGATTAGACTATGTATTTATATTACCAGTTTCAAGCATAGGGAACGTCCATCAATCAATGACGATCATGAATGCTTAAACTGCCATAGTAATCAATCAGTGGTATACTAATCGTCTTCTACTTTATTATTGTTAAGATGCGACGTCTCACAACCTAAGACAATATGTCGACCACCTGACAGGCGATGACAGCCTGTCAGGAAACATACAGGCTTTGACAGCCTGTCAGGCAACTGACAGGCGATTGACAGCTTGTCAGGCGGGCGCCTGTCAGGCAATGGCATACAGGCTGTACAATCTTGACAAGCGTGTCTTGCTCAATGGGCTTGCTTGTAGGCAGCAGGCTTTAAGCAATAAAAGCTCATGTTAGTATTTAGGTTTTAGGGATTACCTATATATATGCATAGGGTAATCCCTACTAACCTCATCACAAACTATATTATATTTATCTGGTAACAAGTAGCATTATATAAATTTGTAACAAACTATTTGCTTTTATAAAATATATGTTTCAAAATATACTTTATCATCTATTCCGTATTATTAATGTTTAATTAAAGAAACAATTAGTCTTGGATAATAAAGTTTTTAATTATAAAAGAAACAAATAAATAACAAACTTTTTTCTATTGTTGGTTTTGTTGTTTGAGTGCTTTGTCTTTGAGGCACATGAAAAAATTTGAACAATCTTTTTGGTTTTAATTTATTCTCTTTTCCTTGTTTTTCTTTTTTTTGTTAATAAAGTAATGTTACGAAATTAAACATAAGTCTTTTCTTAAATAACAAACTATAATAATAGAAAATAGAGTAAATACCATAGATCGTCCCTAAGGTTTATATGCAATTACGGATTTCGTCCCTAACTTTGAAAAGTTGTATGGATCGTCCCATTGTTTAAACTAATTACTCATTTCGTCCCTAATTTGGACGTCCGTTAATTTCCACCGTTAGCCTTCCCTCACGTGTTAAACACGTGAGGGTATTTTAGTCTTTTCAACGAAAAATTAAAATCAATCACACCTTCAACTCACCTGCAAATCCACGCTTTCTACTCCCCAATTGAAGAAAACAAACCTTTCTTTGATTAAGAGAACCATCTTTAAAACCCCTTTGTTAATTTCAAAACATAGAACATATTCAAATTCAACACATATTTTCTAAATCTGTTTACAAATGTGTTAATTTTAAAAACCCTAATCGGTCCTGGGTTTTGATAAACACCACCAACTTCGGATAATCATACCAATCTGTAAAAAAGAAACACAAATCATTTTACAATCGCTGGCGACCTTACGGTTAATCATACCAATCATACCGGCGACCTTACTGTTTGGTCAGAATCGCAATCGCAATCGCCGGCGACCTTACGGTTTGGTCAGAATCAGCTCTGGCGGCATAATCAACCGGAGATTGAAGTGAATCGTCGCCGGCGATTGAAGTTTGGGGAAATGGGCGGAGGTGGTGGTGATGTGTCGCCGACGATTGAACCGCCGCAGATCCATTTAGCTTCGCAGGTAAAGGATTTTTTGAAGGGATTTTTCATTGTTTTTTCGCATAGTTTACTTTTTGCCATCCGTGATTGTTGTTGTTGTTGTTGTTACTGATTTCTTCGTTTAATTAGAATTCCATTTCTTGTTAGGTTACTAATTGTTGTTGGGTTGAGAAATGAAATGAGATAGATTTAAGACGGGGGACAAGATGGAGATTTCAGACCGGGAAATGACTAAAATACCCCTCACGTGTTTAACACGTGAGGGAAGGCTAACGGTACTATTTGAAGAAAGTCCAAATTAGGGACGAAATGAGTAATTAGTTTAAACAATGGCACGATCCATGCAACTTTTTAAAGTTAGGGACACAATCTGTAATTGCATATAAACCTTAGGACGATCTATGTAATTTACTCTAGAAAATACTTGTTATATTTGTCCACATTTATAGATTCGAATTTAATCAAATCAAAATTTATTTTAACATATGAATATTTAATTTATTTTAGTGGAAACAATAATAATAAAATCTTTTAGTGATAATAATAATAAGAGTAAATTACATAGATTATCCCTATGGTTTATATGCAATTATGGATTTTGTCCCTAACTTTGAAAAGTTGCATAGATCGTCCCATTGTTCAAACTAATTACTCATTTCGTCCCTAATTTGGACGTCCATTAATTTCTACCGTTAGCCTTCCCTCACGTGTAAAACACGTGAGGGTATTTTAGTCATTTCGCCACTATTCTTCTCTCTCATATTATATGTCTTTTAAAACAAACCACCACAATCTTCACCACCAACCACCACCTCCTAATCTTCACCCTCCTCTCCTTCCTAATCCTCTCTATCCGATCAAACGTAGAAACCGCCACCATTTATTATCATCACCAACCACCGTTGCTGCTCCGATTCCGACCACCACAACCGCCGCGATTCCGACCACCACAACCGCTGCAATTCCAGCCGCCGGAGCATCAAGCCGTCGAACATCAACTTCACGTGACCAGATATATACATACACAATCTATATCTATACATTTATATATATTTCATCTTCATCTCCCACTGTCAGACCCCGTATACGTGGCCCAACTGTGGCACGTTAGAGTCGTAAATTCTGACGTGTCCTTCAATCGCGACTCGATTCTTCACTTACACCGAACCAATTCCTCCCCAAATTTCATTCACTATAATCAAAATCAAACTCAAAATAATAATCAAAATCAGAATAATCGGTTTCGAAGATGTTAGAGGATCAAGTAGCGTATTTGTTGATGGATTTGTGGTATTTTAGTGTATGAATTTGTGTTAGAGATAGGATTGAAGAAAATGAAATGAAAGAAATTAGGTTAAAAGATTAGAGATAGAAAATGAAATTGATTAGAAAAGGGGGTAAGTGAAGACTGGGAAATGACTAAAATACTCTCACGTGTTTTACACGTGAGGGAAAGCTAACGGTAGAAATTAACGGACGTCCAAATTAGGGACAAAATGAGTAATTAGTTTGAACAATGGGACGATCTATGCAACTTTTCAAAGTTAGGGACTAAATCCGTGATTGCATATAAACCTTAGGGACGAACGGTGTAATTTACTCTAATAATAATAAAACTTAACATTTGCATCCTTTTGGTGTAGATGGTTAACTCCCTAGCCCAAATCCAAAGATAATTGGTTATATGTTGTGTTTGATTTTAAAAAATAGTATTTTCATAAAAAAGAAAAAGACATTAGGGCGGCCCTAAGAATTCAGATATTTTCTGCCAAAAATAAAGTATAAGTCTTCAAAGAACACATTTTTGAACACATAACTCAATACACTTTCTAGCACATATGACACGACCATGATTTTTCTATTTATATAATTTTATTTGGGTGTTTTTTATTATCTATTATTGTATTTTAATCTTATCTTATATGTAATATATAAGTTTTTCAAACCGGCAAACATGATTGATATATTGTTATGGTTCGTTCTACATTAGTGATAAAGAAAAACAAAATAAATAAATTCTCTGTAAAGCATGTTGCAATGATAGAAAATTATGAACAAATAAATACCAAAGATATCATATAAATAAAAGCGTATATGAAAGAACTTTATTTGGATGATTATTTATTTATGTATATTATTCAAACATTGGGTAATCAATGTGACTAGACAATTAAAACTTTTACTTTTGTGTTTTTTTTATCAAACAAACATCTAATGGACTAATCTCTAATGTCAAAAGACATTTTTTTTTCCTTTATTTATTTATCATAATTAATTGCCGAAAGGTAACATTAGCAAAAGAGAAATGACTTTTATAAGATGACATTAGATAGTTGCTTCTGGTTTGTTTACCATATGGTAAAGGTAATGTTAATGCGCAGTTGACAAAACCTATATTTGTTGATAAATTATTGGTTAAACATTGTCCCCGGAACGATTATTAGCAAATCCTATTATGATTTTAAATAACAAGTTTCCAACAAATTTATGTTTGGAATAGATAGGGGAAGTTTCCTTATGGAACACAAGGTTTTTCTACTTAATAATGAAGTACTGCTAGATCTACGTACATGTAAGCCCTCTTGTTTAGTATACGGGATAAGTGCAAATGGAAGAATGTTGGCATTAAGTGGTGTCGTATCTAGGAAGTGGGAATAAGATATGAGAGGAAACACACCCTCTTTTGAGTTTGTTTTATGGTTTTTCTTGTTTTAGAGTTGTTGTTCTCTAATTCTCTACGAAGAAAACATACACAAAGTGCCCTCGTAAGCTACTTTAAGGACTTTATATATTAATTTAACTAAAAATAAAGCAAAAAATAAGGAATGGAGAGAGAGATCAAACTATTTTGTGATTATCTTAGATTATATAAAATTATTGTGTTGTGTCTAGAGATATTAAATCACCATTCAACCTGTCTTTAGACCTGATTGTATCCATTGGATCATATATTAATGGTGGTTTGTGATCCGTGGATAACCCGTTTCCCCAAAATATTACCAATCAAATTTGTCCAAATCTTAGTCGTAAACCATTCAATTTTCTCTCAATCTTTTCTTTTTTAATCTCTGAAAAATAATCACAAAAATGGTTAATGACTATGAGAAAAACGCTACCAAAGGTCAATCCTCTTCACAATATGAAAAAGAATACACCTAAAATTGATGCCACCAACTACCATCGTCGTCGGTCTACCACTGTGGCTATCTACCGTTGATGTCTAATGCCTCCGAATGAACGTGAATTTGACAAATATGATTTTGATTCGTTATTAAGGGGGAAAAAAAGTTTCCAAACATTCTTAAAGTTTGCCGGTTTGAATCCGTTCTAAGTTTGGATAGAGTAGTTGCATTTCTTTATGTTATTGTCGTAAAACTAATTTCTCTTTCAAACAATTATTTTTTCTTAATCTTTAAACCATGCTTTTTTAGTTTTTACAAACACTTCATTCTCTTCTTAACTTTTGGTCAAAATCTCAATCCATTATTCTTGTAATTTTTTTACACACATGCACAAAAGAAATAAACACTGCGATTTGACAATTACACCAACGTCGACGTTGACAACACCTGATTTAGCTTATTTAGCAAAGACCGGCATTGACAACTAGCTTATTTAGCAAAGACCGGCATTGACAACTTCGTATATACCATTTAAAGAAACCTAGTTATTGGCTATACTTGTTCTATAACTTGATTTAATATGTGTGATTTAAAAACTTATATTTTGCAACAGAGGAGGCGGTGGTGGTGGTAGCGACGATGATTGACAGTCAAAGATGGTGATCGAAAAACATATATGAAAAATTAAATTTGATTTTAGATATAATTTTTGTATGCGTAAAAGCACTTATAATTTTTGCAAAAAAAAAAAAAGAAAAAGAAATTACGTTTCATTGAGATTTCATCATAAATTAGTAACGAGCTATAAGTTGAAACATCAATAAACCTTTAACATAAATAGACGAAATGTCAAATTTACCCTTGCTGTTAAGACGGAATTTGGTAAAAAAGAAATTGTTAGCAAGACAAATTATCATTACAAGAAATCGTTTAAAGCAAAACCACAAAATTGATCACAAAACCATCTTATGAAATAGCATATAGTTAGCTTATGATGGTAGCGATCAAAAACATGTATCATAGACACAATCAAAGCGAAAACTATAGTCAATGGCGTTTTGCGAAGAAATCCCTGGTTCTCTTCCTCAAACGAGTGAAAACGATAACCACACAAGCCAGGACCCATGGAGGGATGTTCAAGTTAACGCCACTAAAGTTTAACTTTTTAGCCCATCCTGGTGTCTCTTTCATAACCAGTACTATAATTACGGTTAATACTGCAACCCCTATTAAAATCCTTGTGATTGGCTTTATCAATGAGTCCTAGAAAATACAAAAATAAATTTTGGAATTATTAGATCAATTTGAATACAGCAAGGTCTAACATATGAAATTGCATACATCATAGAGGGTCAACCATGTCAAATAAAAAGATAGCTTCAAGGGGAACGGGTCAAACAGGTTGGCATCAAAAGTCTATTTTTATGCATTCATCGTCTTCAATCAGTTTATTCAAAAATTAAGATTAGTAATGTGACTACACTAATTATTTCGGGTGTCCTATCTATCATCTAGGAAGACATTTAGATTTCTTCCACTCTCAAATTGATCATCGTATCATCTTCAAACATCTTAGTGGTAACATCTTTCATCATGTTGTGCAATAATGTCACTACTCACTGATATTCTCAAGAAATTAGAATGGTTGGTTATAATTGATATAAGTAACAGATTAGATGAATATGTAGCCACCATATGGCAGTAATAACATAAACATCCTTTTATTTAAACAACTTCATATTTTCTCTCTAGAAACAAGGTCCTATTCGTTCTCGCAACAATCAACAGAGGAGGTATTTTACCAATAGATTCAGGATTAGATATACGGGATTACTCTAAAATACCTTAAGAATAATTGCAAAAACCGTGTTCTATGCAAATTTCTGGTAACTAGCACAGTCTAAACAATCCAATGAATTATACCTTTAAATAAATAATCTAATACATTCCCCCGGATCAAATTATTCTTATATGAATCCTAATTTTATATAAGAAATTTAACCAAGTGAGGATAAGAGTGGCATTAACTCGATCTACAACAAGTGAATCTTAAATCCATTAGCATTCCCCACCGCTCAAAGCACATACTCATATAAACTATCCTTCTAAATACCCTTTTTAGCTTCATTCTAAAACTAATTTTTCAGATTTTAACTAATCTCTTTCGTAATTAAAAGAGTGAACATGTTTGTTGCATGTACCCTTTAATGAATATTTAGACATAGACAATAGCAACACAACTTGAACGGATCTAATCCATTTTCTAAGAGTACTTCCATTACTCAGCCACTAAAGCCCATAGCTCCAAATTGTTGACTGGAATAGAATTTGATCAAACGACCACTTACCCTTAGCTTTCCTTAACTAGTGATTTATTTAGATGAGCTAACTCACCCTTGATAGCTTAAGACAAGTCTGACACCATGGTTAATATATTAAACAAATTCCCTTACGCAATGCACGTGCCTACAAAAATATAGACTCAGATAAAGTTCATCCTATAATTCTATACATACAAAACAGAATGTTGGAGAACCGCTTTTAGTATCTTAATTGTTTAAAAGATTCAGATTGCAAGGTCCATTGAGCATGAATTAAGCGATAATGAGACTTTACAGAGGAAACTTCACCAACAACAGTAAGCTAGTCTGGACAAAAATTTCATAATTAAGAGTGTGTGATAAAGAAACTCAAATTAACAAAACAGCCAAGTACAGAGGCAAAACCCCCATTCATACCGATAATTGAACTTGATGTGATGCCTTAATTTCTTCTAAATCACACTACACTCAAAAGTCAAAACCACTTATCTTCTTTAACATAAATGCAATAAGCAGATAAGCACTTACCAAACCATCCAAACACTCTCTTACTTGATTTGATCCCATATTTATTCTAAATCACCCTAAAATAAAAAATAAAAATTTATCCCTATCAGATAAAAGACGATTATGCATTCATTTTCCCCTTTCCTATAGATAGTATAAGTAGCAAATAAAGAAGGTTTAGCTCACGCAGTTATTGCTAGCTTATGTTTGCCAATAAAGCAACTAGGTGAAAGTTCACTTCACCCAACTCTATACCGAGGTCTTTCTTCCATGTTTCAGGACAGTTTCATAAAGCACACACCTCTTTCCAGCCTTAGTCAAATAGCCACCGGAGGCAAAGGGGGCGCCAGCTCTTGAACAAGTTCGCTCCGCACCTTAAGAGAAAGAGTTCTGGCATACTACTCTATAACTGGTTTTTTTCGATGACATCTTGATTTACAGTGACAGCCTACTTAAACATTCTATCACAACAGTCGATCCAATTTTACACAAGCAGGTCATCTGTTCAGCTACTTGGAATCTAATCGAGGCAAAATTAAGTTTGATAATAGCATGATTTAACTCCAAAGCATTCTATTCGAACGAATATAGAACCTTTTGTGTCTAATTGTCTATTCTCACTTAATTTATCCCCTGTTTTTCTAAATCATACTACCATAAAAAAAAAAAAAAAATGGGCCGATTATGCATTTGTTTTTTGGTTACTTAACATTCTATCAAAACAATCGAGCCAATTCTTCAAACAGATCAGCTGTGTACCTATTCAATATCACAATTCAAGCTCCTAGAATCAAATTAAGGCAATATTCAGAAGATAATACCAAAACTGAGTTTATATAACAATACTTGTAAATCAGAAGTTAAACAGCTAGGATACACTAAACATCGTAAAATTGAAGGGTAATTAAAGTACCTTAGGTTCTCCATCAATGTAAATAACAGATCCATCCTTATAGGGCAAAACAGATCTTCCATTTCTAGAATTAAACCTAATCGGAACACCTCTACCTGACTGCGTATTATAGGCATACACCGATTTGAATCCATATTTATCCAACAGATCACGGACTTCAAGCTGATCTTGATCCCACCCTCCTAGACTTGATTTAAACACATCGATTGGACCGTTTCCGCGTCGGAAGAGATGGATTTCTACCTCCGGGACTTTTGTTCGAACGGATTTTGATCCAGGTTTGGAATCGGATTTCTCTAGTAGTGCCTGCGATAATTCTTCGCTCATTGAGCTAGTTAGTGGAGAGTCATCGGTTTCTACGATTTCCACCATTGTTACTGCTATTGGCCGGCATCACATACTGGTGGTTTATGTCTATGCTGATATGTACACTCGAAAGTTTTTGAGTCAGATATTTTGTATCGATTTAACGGTTTCAGTCCCTCAGTTTTAAATCTTACGAGTCTAGTCTCTCTAACACGTGTTTGGTTAAACAGTTGGTCCCCTGTTGATTTAAAATAACTAGAATACCCTTTTGCTTTATTTTATTTTTTAAAATTTAATTTTAATTATAATTTTCTTTTATTTCCTTCAAAGAAAACCAAAACAAGAGGGAAACTAATTAAATCCCAACCCACCATCCACACCCTAATTAATTTTGTAGCCTCTTTTGCCCTTGATCTTCTTAATCGTTGGGAATATTCCCTCAGCCATCATTTATGAGCATCCCCCTCCCTCTATCATCAACGCCACCGCCACCCTCTTCTACTTGCAACCACCCAAATCGAACACACGCCTCATTCATTTCCTCTTCTACCGTTTTCGACTCCGACGACCAATCTTTCTTTCTATCTCTAGTAAATCAGTGAACAAAAATATATACTTCTTTCTCGCTTCCCCATATCCTTTTTTTTCTCTACATCAAACAATAACGAGATATTTGGTTAAATAATCAAACTCAAAAACCAGAATATTGAGTTTGATTATTTAACCAACGATTATTGCGGATAGTGAGAATCTCTTATGTTGTATACCTATTTGGATTTTCGATTGGGAAGGGGAAAAAAACACCGGTTAAAGTAAGGATTTGGTTACTAATTTACATGTTTAATTTATGGTAGGTTGTGTAAAAGAATCAATTTTACAAAGGGTTTCGATTTGGATGTTTTTCTGATCTCGAAAGTGGGTTTTGATTTTGGTATAATCTAATTTGGATTTGGTATAATTTACCACATCGATTTGTGGTGGCGGAAGACTGAGCTGGTGTCAGAGCAGGAGGGGGTGTTCGTTCATGTGAAGAAACAAAAACTGACGACCAAAATGAAGATTAATAATTTCAAAAAATAAAAATATTAAGAAAAGGATAAACAAAATAGAATATCATTTTTCTTTTAACATAATTAATAAAATAATATAAAGGGGTATTTTAGTCAATTTAAGTCGACAAGGGACCAACTGTGTAACTAAACATGTGTTAGAGGGACTAGACCCGTAAGATTTGTGACCTAGGGACTGAATCCGCTAAATTAAGACAACTACAGGGACCATTTATATACTTAACTCAAAGTTTTTTCACCTTTTACTTTTTGTCCCATTGATATTTTAGTAATTTTGTCAATACTTTCATGGTTGTTTAACTTTTTTTTATGTTAAAACGCAAAAGAAAATAAGCATATGTCAGCTTTATGGATAAAATGTGCGATCAAATTTTATAATTGGATGGTTGATGTAATTTTATTATTCAATCACAAAAATCATAGAAAATCGTTTTCCTAAAAACTTCACAAAAATCACAATCGGTTATCGGTTCTGTTGTTATATAACCGAAACCGATCAGACCCAGAAAACCGATTTTAATAGGATCTTTTAAAAAGCCGGTTTTAACATGGGGTTTCTTTAAATATACGTTATATAGACTTTAGGTGTGGATTTTTTTTTAGTTTTTAGGGTATCTTGGCACCTCTAAATAATCTATAAATAGTTCTAGTTGGTTTGGGTTAGAAACACATCAACAACTTATTATTCGTCTTTAAAAAAAACACTCTAATTACATGAGTGGTTTCTATGGTTTGCACAAATTTCACAGCTCATCCCTAAAAGTTTTTTTATTACATCACCCATCCCTAAATGTTTATTTTGTTGCCCCGTTAGTATGTCACATATAAGTTGCACATGAGGGCATATTCGTAATTTTCATTATTTTACTTATTTCGCTTAATATATCCCCACCCAAACACGCTTCAAGATCAAACCCCCACCCCTTTTCTTTCTTGTCACATGGAGCCATTCACAAGCATCTCATTCGCAAACACTTTACATGAGACTGATTTTGATTTAGAATTTTGGGGTTTTTTAAAAAACCTAAATTTAATTTGTATTCATTCGGTTTATTTTCGTGATTGGCAATCATAATTGAAATATGACGGAGACGAGGTATTCTGGCTTGATGATGGTGGTATGATGGCATAGAGGCGGCATCAAGACAACATGGTTTTGTACTTTCTTTGCCTTCATTATCGCCATCCTTTTTATATGTAGATGGAGTATGTATCGTATTGCAATCATGAATCAATACCAACACCATTTTCTTTTGCAATCAAAATTCAGGTTTTAGCTTAACCTGTATCTGGTGTTTGTATTCAAGTAACATTAAATCAAAATATTACTTGAGCGAAAACCGTGTGTGGGTTTCGGAGATATGCAGGTTTAATATGGTGGCCGGAAAAAAATAACATAAGAAAGATGAAGAAATATGGGTCTTAATGGTGGATGGTTAAATTAGATTGGTATTCTGAAAACTAATAAAGGGGTGGGTGGAGGTACCCTCATCTGGATTCTACATTAGTCCACCTAATATCACATTTAACGGACATCTAACGATTCATTCATAGGGACCATTCGAGTAACAAAATAAACATTTAGGGATGAGTGGTGTAATTAAATTTTTTTATGGATGAGCGGTGAAATTTATACAAACCATAGGGACTACTCATGTAATTAACTCGTATGTTTGCGAAAATGGAAAACATACAATCACAAGCTTCCGGTTCCGGTTCCGCATCTGTTGGTAGCAATATATAAAACAAGGTTTACACAAAGTGAATTGGGACACTATAAGGCTACAATTTTTTAACCACTTTAAGTATTAAGGAGTTTTGTAATTTTGAAATTTTGGGTTGGTGGAAAGAAAAAGAGGTACAATTTCCCATTTTAGGCTATGGCTCGGGATTTATTATTCATCCCCGCTTCGGAAGAAGCTTTCGAATCAGCCTTTTCTTCTAGCGGTAGAATAATATGTGAAAGAAGGTCAAGACTAACCGCACAATCAGTGTAAGTAGTGTATGTTTGAAAGATTAGTTGGACAAAGTAGATAGGATACAAAATGCAACAACGTTGGAAGGTCTACTATTAGATGACATTAAAGATATTATCGAAGATGAAGAAGCCGCATTAGAGATATCGCCTGTCACACCCCGCTAAAGCGGAAACACGGGATGTGAAGAGCGAGAGTATTCGATTCACAAGTTTATAGATAAGCACCAAGTTATATTAAATAAAACATAACTTCAAAGTTTACAAAGTAGTTAAAAACCATTGTTACATATCCGATTACAAAATGAAAGTTTCAATTACAAATTGCCCAAACCAAATTCCCTTCTTGAAGTCAACAACGAAAGCATACAAGCACCATCTCAAAGCTTACTCGTTTCCTGAAAATACGACTCAAGTGTTAACTACGGGAGACGTAGTTAGTGAGCTACAAAGTTTATGTATAAGCATTCAAAGTGTTGACGCATAGCAATGCGTAAAGTATAGGTATTCAAAGTATTGACGCATAGCAATGCGTAAAGTATAAGTATTCAAAGTGTTGACGCATAGCAATGCGTAAAGTATAAGTATTCAAAGAATAGACGCATAGCAATGCGTAAAGTATAAGTATTCATGTTTTGACGCATAGCAATGCGTAAAGAATAAGTATTCAAAGAGTAGACGCATATCAATGCGTAAAGTATAAGTATTCATGTTTTGACGCATAGAATGCGTAAAGTATAAGTATTCATGTTTGTAGGCATTGACCACATAGTGAACGGCTATGTGACAATCCTAAGTATTGCCCAATGATCGTTGCTAAGCCTATAGCCTACCCACGAAATAATTATGCACCATCTGTTGTTGTTGTGGTGAGGGTCTACCTACCCTAATAGAGCTATCCATAACTACTAACGGTCATTTCCAAAGGGATTAATAGCAACTGTAGCGTTCCATATGAGTGAATGGGAATTTTAGTGGTATCTCACGTCCATGTTGTACAACGTCCGCAACATGACGATCCGATGTTATGTCATTGGCAAAAATAGTTTTTGTGTCCTCAACATTGTTGGCAAAACCATCAACAATGCTGGCAAAATAGCTTTCGTAATAGTATTCAAGTATCAAAGTGTTTCGTTAAGCATTCAAAGCATGTTTCAGCATAAGCATAGTGTTTAAGCATAAGACTCGCATTTCACCCCAAAAATGTTATAAAAGCGTTTAAAAAGGAGGGGTTTGTAACTCACTGGTTGCGAAGAATCTAGCGTGCTCGGAAAAGCTCGGGAGGTGCTCGGAATCACCGAAATCCTAATATATATCATGTTTTCTTGTAAGTATCATTACTTATTAATTATTATACTCGTTAGTCAACGAGATGCTTGTTTTTACAGTGTCATAGATATGTCTAACTAATAAGTTCAACGTTACAAATTTTATAACGAATTGAATAAGTTTTCACAAACTGGTTACATTTACGCCAGCGTATCTGGTCTAGTTAAGCTTCCAATAGTTACGCTAGCGTATCTGTATAGTTACACGGCGTAACTGATAACAGCTTCTTTTAGTTGTCAAAAATAGTTTTTTCTTGTGTTGTAATTTCATATTTTGATGGTGTATTTTCGACATGCAATGTTAGAAACATCAAAATACATTATATATGACAATTTATAACAACTTTTTAACCACATAAATTAAGATATTTGTATATATTTATAAAACTCGTTTTCTTACGTTTTTAATCGTAAAACTTCATGAAAACATATTTTCAAGTTATAGATTACACATGCAAGGTAATATATATGTAAAAACAGAGGAGAAATGATTATACCAAAAGAAAGCGTATGGATGATGATCTAGAGTGACTCGGAGGTGTTTTCGGCTCTAAATCGGTAGAAAACGACGTATGTGACCAAAGTGTTTGAATCTCTTGTTATTCTTGATGATGCGGACGATTTTTTAAGGTGTTTTTAGATGTAATTTCTCTGTAAATGGACTGGAGTGTTGGGAGTTTGAGAGAGATAGTTAGGGAGAACGTGTGTGTGTGTGTGTGTGTGTAAATGTGTGTGTTAGAGTTTGTTTTTGAAAATGTGAATGAATGAGATGTGTGTTAGGGTGAAACGGAGTGATCCAATGAGTCATTACTGGCCTTGGGGAGGGATTGCCACGTTTAGGCCAAGGGTCGATTTTTGGTTACATGCACAATTGACTCACCAAAAAGTTGGTGGCTGGACCAGCCGCTTTTAGCCGTCGGCTGAGTGACTTCAGCCGCCGGCTAGACCTCAGCCGTTGGCTGAATCGTTCAGCCGTCGGCTGGATGGTTGTTTCGGCTAAAGTTTGTTTTAAGTTTTGGGTTATCGTTAAGCATTTACGTTCGTTTGGCGTTTATGATTGTTTTGCTATGAACTTAGGCAAGTTCATTATATGTTTTCTTGGTATTAGGATTCATTTCATGATTCAATTTCCGATTTCCGATTCCGATTCCGAGACACACACGTTTAATGTTTAAGTAACGTAAACCTACGTTAAAAGTTTTGAATGAATTACATCGAGCTTAGCTTAAAGAGTTATGTTTACAAAGCCACGTAACACATAAAGTTAGTTATAGCAAGTATTACAATTAAGTATCGAGGTTATCAGTTAGTACACTCGACCTGAGTTTTCGACGGTTGCAACATTCTCCCCAAGTTGAAAGAATTTCGTCCCAAAATTTCAACTTGTAGTATTCGTTGTGGGAGAAGTGAAGAGATGAGGATACTTATGCATCATTTGATTCTCCCGTTCCCAAGTGTATTCGGGGCCACGTTTTGCGTTCCAACGTACCCTTACTATAGGGATTCGACTATGTCTCAGTTTCTTAGTCTCGCGATCTATGATTTCAATCGGTTCTTAGACAAATTGGAGTTTTTCGTCTAGTTGTACTTCTTCTAAAGGTGTGATAAGTGTTTCGTCCGATAAGCAATTTTTCAGTCTTGACACATGAAAAGTGTTATGTATGTTACCGAGTTCTTGAGGTAGCTCCAAACGATACGCAACTGGACCTACTTTTTCGAGTATCTCAAATGGTCCTACATATCTTGGGCTAAGTTTTCCATGTTTTCCGCGGCGTATTGCACCTTTCCAAGGTGACACCTTAAGAAGTACTTTGTCACCGACTTGAAATTCTAAGTCTTTTCTGCGCATATCAGCGTAACTCTTTTGGCGACTCCTCGCAGTCTTAAGTCGTTCCTTATTCGTTGTGATCTTATCGATCGTTTCTTGCACTACATCCATGCTAATTAGTTGTCGATCTCCCGGTTCCAACCAACAAAGTGAAGGTCGGCATTTTCTTCCATAAAGAGCTTCAAAGGGTGCACATTTGATGCTAGCATGATAACTGTCATTATAGGGGAACTCTATCAGTGGTAGATGGTTATCCCAACTTCCTCCGAAGTCAATAACACATGCTCTTAGCATATCCTCTAATGTTTGTATAGTGCGCTCACTTTGACCATCGGTCTGTGGATAGTAATCCGTGCTTAAATCTAATCGAGTGCCAAACGATTCTTGGAATGCCTTCCAAAATCTGGAAGTGAAGCGAGTATCTCTGTCCGAGATAATTGACGTGGGAATTCCGTGACGAGTCACTACCTCGTTGATGTATATCTGGACAACAAGTTTTTTTTCCACGCTAAAACTTTCCTTGATGGGAATGAAGTGTGCTCACTTCGTTAGTCGATCCACTATAACCCAGATCATATCATTTCCCTTCGACGTACGAGGTAATTTTGTAACGAAGTCCATTGTGATATGTTCCCATTTCCATTCGGGAATTTCAGGTTGTTGTAGTAACCCTGATGGCTTTTGATATTTAGCCTTCACTTTCGCACAAGTTAGGCATTTCTCCACGTACAAGGCAACATCTCTTCATTCTGGGCCACCAGTAATGTTCCTTTAGATCTTTGTACATCTTGCTCGACCTTGGATGAATGGAGTATCGTGTTCGGTGAGCCTCATCCATAATGGCCTTTCTCAATTCGTTAGTTGTAGGAACCCATGCTCGATCCTTAAAGTAATAGACATCGTCGTTCTTCCTTACAAAATCCTTATCGTGTTTGTGCAATGTTTCGACCTTTATGTTATCTTCTTTCAAAGCTTCTTGCTGAGCTCTTGCTATACGCATCCTCAAATCGGGTTTAATGTAGATTCCTAATGCACGTACTCGAGTCGATTGTTGCCTTTCTTTCCTACTCAAGGCATCTGCTACGACATTCGCTTTGCCAGGGTGATATTTAATATCACAATCGTAGTCTCTAAGGAGTTCCAACCATATCCTTTGCCTCATGTTGAGTAACTTCTGATCTAGTATATGTTGTAGGCTCCTATGGTCCGTGAATACCGTGCATTTGGTTTTGTAGAGATAATGTCTCCAGATTTTAAGAGCAAAGACTATCGCTCCCAATTCTAGGTCGTGCGTAGCGTAATTGACTTCGTGTTTCTTGAGTTTCGAGATGCATAAGCTATAACCTTGTTTCGTTGCATCAATACACAACCTAACCCTTGGTTAGATGCGTCACAATATACCACGAAGTCTTCGTTTCCCTCAGGAAGAGATAGAATTGGAGCATTGCATAGTTTTGTTTTGAGAATATTGAAGGCTTGTTCTTGTGCTTCTCCCCAGTTGAACTTCTTGTTCTTTTGGGTTAACTTGGTCAAGGGTTTGGCTATCTTAGAGAAGTCTTAAAGGAATCGCCGATAATATCCAGCCAGTCCTAAAAATTGGCGGATTTCCGTCGGACTTTTGAGAGCTTTCCAATTCTCTATAGCCTCAATCTTTTACGGATCAACGTGAATTCCGAATCCATAAACCACATGACCGAGAAACTTGACTTTACGCAGCCAAAATTCGCACTTAGAAAACTTTGCGTAGAGTTGTTGTTCCTTGAGTAATTCTAACAATAGTTTCAAGTGCTCTGTGTGGTCTTCCTTGGTACGCGACTAGACTAGAATGTCGTTGATGAATACAATGACGAACTTGTCTAGATACGGTCGGCACACTCTATTCATTAAATCCATGAATATATGTAACACTTAGATCTAAAACACACTAGATTTTTTTTTTTTTTTTATAAAGAAAACATTCAACAATATTTACATAACTTCACCAAAATAAAAGTTATCGTTTTACTTCTACTAACATAAAATTTAA
This sequence comes from Senecio squalidus, assembly GCA_910822075.1. Taxonomy (NCBI): domain Eukaryota; kingdom Viridiplantae; phylum Streptophyta; class Magnoliopsida; order Asterales; family Asteraceae; genus Senecio; species Senecio squalidus. The sequence continues at coordinate 726,083 of CAJVGC010000592.1, forward strand.
GATGTTTAGAGCGGAAGCTCGTTACAAAAGGTTTAACTTCATTTTAGGTCCCCCTCCATTCTTCCTATGCTTGCCTTGCAAAATCGAGATCCTTTTTACCTACAAACATAACAATCCATAATATACATTAGCATTAAGCTAGTGAGTATACTTAATAACTTAGTGATACATCTCCAAGACTATTCAAAGTCTTACTACATACCCTCGCGGTATAGAATTATAGATAACTCTACTCTTTCTCGACTAATAAAAGTCAATTCTAATTCTCATCGGCATACAAATGTCTTCTCTATGCTTCTCTAACATAATAATATGATATGATATCATTCCCATGCTTAAACTACTTTAAAACACGCTAAAAACTGACCTAGGTACTAGTTGCTCCGCAACTAAACATTCTGGAAAACTAGAAGTACAAATTAGAAGTAAGACCAGGAGTAAAACTAGAAGTAAAACCAGAAGTACAAATTAGAAGTAAGACCAGGAGTAAAACTAGAAGTAAAACCAGAAGTAAAACCATATGAAAATGAGTCTTGTATACTCACCTTGATGTCGAATTACTTTCACTATCTTTACGTTGCTTTCCCCTTGCCTTTATCTTTCAAATCTGAGTTACAAGATCAAAATACTAAAACTTCAATACTCATAACAACATAACTAACAACTTTATCATACATTCTCTTCAAGAATCTAAACATTATCTTGTCTATTTATTTTCTACCCAACGTGCCACTATTAGGGTCTTTTGACCCGTTAGGCTTTAGATTTACATAGAAACATTCTAACTACCATCTACCTTTTACACACATGAAAAATGTATAAATTCTTTCTTTCCTTAACATCTTTCTACCCATTGCCATTCCTTGGGTCATTTGACCCGTTTGGCAACATCAAATGGAGAAATCATAACACCATACTCTATCTTCTTCATAGAACTTAAACATACAAATTCTAACATTAAATTAACATACACAAATGCTCAAATTAACAATTCTCAAGATTATCCCCAAATTATAAAAACCTAATTTTATCAATTAAACATTTCTACTCTTCAATTAAACATCCAATTGATATTATAACACATAATATAAACTCAAATTCATCAAATAATAGCAAATATATATATAAATCTACCTTCTCCACTCCAAGGTCAAATTAGCTAAATTCCTTTATCTTCAAGTCTTAATTCCTTATACACTTCACCAATTTAACACTAATTTCGAAGGAAATTGAAATCTCTCTTAGCCTAAATCACTTACACACACTCAAGACACATACAAAAACATCAGAATTTGACACCTAGCTATCTTACTCATACCAATTTTCGGATTTACCCTTTTAGTCCCTCAACTTCTCAAAGCTTTCTAACTTACAACAATTATTAGAATTATTAACTAATTAAGTCCTTTCTAACTAAAATCAACTATCTTTCTTACAATTCTAGTCCTTCACTTACATAATTTCTCAAATAATATAAATATAACACATTTATATTATAAACAATTAAATACTTACGAAATATTTAAATTTCCGAAAACCGGGATGTTACAATATAGCTGGTGCATTTGTGAGTCCAAAAGGGATTACCAGGAACTGATAGTGTCTATATCTAGTGCGGAATGCGGTTTTTGGTATATCGTCTTCAGTAACAAGGACTTGATGATACTCAGACCTTAAGTCGATCTTTGAAAAGTATGTTGCGCCTTGGAGTTAATCGAAAAGGTCGTCGATTCGTGGAAGAGGGTATCGTTTTTTAGCAGTTAGCTTATTCAATTCTCGGTAATCGATACACATGCGGAACGATCCATATTTCTTCTTAACGAATAGGATCGGCGCTCCCCATGGTGATGAGCTTGATCGGATAAATCCTTTATCCAATAATTCCTGAACTTGGTTGGATAGTTCCTGCATCTCAGTTGGAGCTAGTCAACCGCTCCAGGAATTACCTCGATTCTAAACTCTACTTGCCTCTGCGGTGGTAGTCCTGGTAGTTCCTCGAGGAATACCTCCGGATAGTTTCTAACTATCGGTAAATCCTTAAGGTCTGCTATTTTCGTTTGTTTGTCTTTTATGTTTACTAACAACGCAAAGCAGCCCTTATTCAGGTATTTGCGCATTTTCATCACCGATATAAGTTTCGAAGTTTGTCCCGGCCTATCTCCTTGCACTATTAATTCCTTCCCATCTTATAATGGCATCCGTATCGTCTTATCTAAGCAAAATATCTTCGCATCCACCGATCCATTTCTATTACTGCATCAAAACTGCAACTACTTGGGGGTCGTGTCTTACTTTCTCAGCTCCTATCATGAAGGTTCTACTTGTAAGATGCTCGAGCCACAGGGGTTGTGCCGAGTATTGAGTCATATCTTTGGTCGTAAGCGTTTTCGGATATAAGGTTTAGCCTTGCGCTGCTCACGTCCCCTCGTATGAATAAAGTCTCATCGTAGAGCAAAGATGTTTAGACGATTTCCTTGAAGAGACATGACTTCAACATGTTTGAAAATTAACTATTTCGTGGTTTACCATAACATAAGAACGTGATCATATCTTCGTGATGATCCTTCATTTTAGGATATAATTTCAAAACCTACCTTGTTTTGAAGTTACCTTAGATTCGTATTTAAGTCTAGGAATCCACACTGACCAACGATTTCCTAGATAAGTTTGCGATATCCTTGCGATTTCGTAAATGCTAGCCCCTTAATCGAGTACAATTAATTATTGTACATTATTTCGCCTAATAATAATGTCAATAAATGAAAGTAAGGTATGAGATATACATGTTTATGCTAGGGGCATATCCTGTATTTAAGATTAAGAATATGTGCGCGACCGAAGATTACTATATTGTGTATGCTAAAGCGAACGAGCGATAACAGTGATTATCAAAACTCTTACATGTAGCTATTCCACAACTAGTATCGAGTTGTCTGGAATGCCCTATGTACCATTTATTTGGTATGAAGTATGTCGTGGGATAGTTTGTGAATACGAGTATCATGATCCATTAACTTCTGGACTATTCCTCGGGAATCCGTAAACATGTTGCATGAACCCATCATGTCTTCCAGTGTTGCATCATTTAGTATGTCGAGTTGCAACTGCACTCATGTGTCTTATGTGGGAATACTTCCTAGTTGCCATACAAGGCATCGCGTAAAGATGAGCGGAGTAAAGTGTATACGGTGTTGATAGTCGAGAATGTGTTGTCTCCTCCTAAAGATCGGGAGATATAGTCGGCATGGAACAATATAAACCAGTCTATATCCGAGTGTATACGGTAATGTAATAGTACGTTTGTATGTATAGTTTACGATAATGTTAGCTCAACGCTCCTATACCTTGATAATGTATCTCTAGTGTATATCAAGTTCGTAGGAAGATGTGAGTTCTCAAGAGTATGTGTCGGGTATCTAACTCGTTGTCTGACACGGTTATAATCGTTCCTTTCATCGCGTCATAGAAAGGTGAATGGGATCAAATTCCCACTAAGTCTTAATGTTATCTTAATATTAGTCTAAAGCATATAGCGTTTCGTTGTCGGACGTAGCTAACTCTTTCTCTCTCGGTATAGCCTAATCGGAAATGAGTTAAATCGATGTTACAGCTCATGTTAGTGTTAGTAATAAGCTTAGCATATAGAGTATCTTAAGTTTAGCAACTAAGTCTGTATGGGTCTGACTTCAAGAATTCCCGGGAAAGTTCGTTTAAATGTTTACCAATCCCGTTCATAGTAAACATGATGAATAGGATAGGATTTTGCATTTAATTGTGTGGAAAAGTGTTTTTGTCCATTTTACAGGTTTACATGATCGGGAAGTGGAATTAGAGGAAGAAATGAGTTTAAACGATGAAAAATGGTGAAATCAGCATTGCATGACGACGCAGTAAAGAAATTAGAACGCCGCAGTCACAAGTTTAAAAAGACAGCGACGCGGTAATCAACTTAGAACGACGTTGTAAGCCGAAATCCATCCCGCTGCGCCATTCCTGGTCAAGGGGTGCGGTGTCACACCCCGCTATAGCGGAAACACGGAATGTGAGAGCTGGAATATCATTACACGGTTATAAGCAAATTAAACGATTCAAGTCATTTCATTAAAAATAAAAACAGTTCAAGATTTAAAACAACTAAGCAGTTCACAAGTTAAACTCAAGTACAAATACAAGTTCCAAAATAAATTCCCAAAATAATAAGGTCTTTCCCAAAGTGCGCCTCACGAGACCAAATCGACCCTTCCTTGCCTTGCATCTCGACACTTACACTAATTTCCTGAAACATAAGATAAAGTGTCAACTACATTGAGTAGTGAGTGAGTTACAGTTTAGAGTTTCGATAAAAGTTTCCACAAATAGAAATATATGTAATTACGTCATAAGTAAAAGGAACGGAGCGACGCTAGAACATATATATATAATTAGTAAAAAGTTTCGTACACACGCAAGTAAAACAAATAAAACTCGTATAAATAAAGTTTGAAGAGGAATCCATCGCTAAAAAGGTATATGCGTAGGTAATATGTGCTTAACTAAATTAGTAACTCGTATCAATCACTTGGAATAATATAAATAGTAAGTATACACTAAACCGATTATCTGGTCAGGATCTAGCCCCAAAATGTTTCATTGAGTTTCCACCTGAATCTTAGTAATATGTACTTGGGTCGCTAACCCTGAGCAAGGAGTGACCTCTCCTAAGTATCGATACTCATAATACTAACGGCTATTGCTAATAGTGTATAAAGTTTCTGAACCAAAAACGGGGCAATTGAACACAGTTTCTAAAAATAGCAGTAAGCACTTACGGGTTTATATTTTCATCAAGGATTGGTTGCTCTAACAAGTATCCTAAATTTAGTTAACCAATTAAGGAGTAACAACACATATACGCATAATAGTTTCACAAGTTTCCAAGTTTCCCAAAGTTTCAAAGTTTCCAAAGTTTCCAAAGAGTTTCCAAGTTTCGTACTAGTTTCCAAAGTTTACGAGTTTCATAAGTTTCAAAAATGTTTCGGAGATTCGTACAAGTTTCCAAATGTTTCAATAAAGTTTCATAGTTTCAAAAGTACCAAGTTTCAAATAGTTTCAACAAGTTACAATAACATACATCTTATGTTTCCCCCAAATAATTGTTTAAAAGCATAAAAGTAAAACAAGGTGGGGTTGTAACTCACGGTTTGCGAAGAAAGGTACGAACAAGCACGGATGGAGCGGAATACGTCGGGAATCAACGATAACCTAAAACACCGGAACGTTGTATAAGTTTTATTAGTATAATTTAAGTTATGTTAAGTTTCAGTTTAACATTTTAAATCCCGATTTCTTATACTTTAGATTCTGTCCCAAAAGTGTGTTACGGAAAAATTATATGAATAAGTGTGTTCGTGTACGTTTTATAGTCCGATTAGTCCAATTATGTCCAAAAGTGTCAATGTCCAAGGTCAAAGTGTATAAGTCCCGAAAATATTAAGTTACTGAATTTGGGTAATAGTTTACGGTGGAATTTGGGCAGCGCTTCCGCGCTATAAAAATTAAGTCCATTTTTCCAAAACACTTTCCGCTTTAATGAACAATTCAACAATACAAAACATAATACACATGTTTCAATTCCTCAATCTTTCCCAAACAGTTTCTTAATTAAAAACAGTAAGTTTTTCAAAATATATAATCTGTGGTAACTTATTTTAGCTTATTTTTACGTTTAAAGTTCTCAAAACGACAGATTTTACGAACAGCAGGATCCAGACAGCGGCTGGAGACACTCAGCCGCCGGCTGGACCTTAGCCGTCGGCTGAGTGCTTTCAGCCGGCCAGAGGCCTTCGGCCAGTTTCTAGATTTCGTTATTTTTCGATTTTTAGCTCGTTTTAGTGTTAGATTCGAACATGCAAACTGTTATTTATCAAATATATGTGTTTTTAAGCAAAAGTTACAGTTTCTTTCGGATTTATATGTTAAAAATGTAGATCTATTGCAAAAACTCGTTTTTAAACAAGAAAACGTTTTAGATCTTTAAAAAAACACATTTTCAGTTTATGGATCTTACATGCAATCAAATATTTAAGTAAAAAGAGTAAAATGAGAGGGTTTTACCGAAGGAAAACTGTAGGTGACGGTTTGGATGAGATTTGACTCCAAAATAGATGAAAGACTCCTTCAAAAACCCGATTTTATAGCTTCCCTTTGTTACCCTTTTACTCTAGAACGTTTTTGATGAGTTTGGATGGTTGATTTATGTGTTTTAAGGACTAATTATGTTGCAATGTTTCTGCTTTAGTTGAGTTTTTGAGAGGAAAAATAGAGAGAGAGATGTGTGTGTGATTTTGTTTTTGAAAAATGAAAATGCGAGTGAAAAGGGAAGTAAAGAGCTGGTCTAGGGACTCACAAGACTGGTGGGAGGGGTCCAATCCCCGAGCTAGACTCTGCTCCAATCCACTTTCATGCAATTATGACTCACCAAGGCACAGTCAGCGGCCTTTCAGCCGCCGGCTGGCCATATCCAGCCGCCGGCTGGGCTTCAGCCGCTGGCTGACAGCCTTCAGCCGTCGGCTGGAGGGCTTTTCCAGCACAGTGACGTTTTAAGTTTTCCGTTATAGTTAGTTAAGGGCCAGAATCTTATTAGTTTCCGTTATGAACTTAGTCAAGTTCTTGTATAGTTTATTTGGTGTTAGGATTTATAAGTTGATTCCGACTTTGGTTCCGACAAAATTAAAGACTCACACGTACGAACTAGAACAATATGAACACAATAACAAGAGTAACTAGAGATTCGAACCGATTAAGTAACTGAGAATCACCTGAATTTTAGACGGTTGTCACATGCGGCGTTCTAAGCTATTTCAGCAGTTTTCTAGTTTGAGTCGAATACGATTTTCTCACGATTTTTGCCTATAAATACCAACTTAATTCGGCCAGAAAAATCATCAATCATTCCCTCAAGTATCTGGAGCTGGAGAATTCGTTTGGAATCAAGGAAAGGAGTTAGAGTCGAAGTACGATTACAATTCGGTCACGAAGACGTTTTGCAATTTTCTAGTTTGCTTTCTTTCCTTTTTCAAGACAATTTCCAGTATGTTTCTTTTACTTTTATTAGCTGTTTTGAACACAATTATGGTTAGCTAAAACTCTTTTATGCTCGTTTGATTTATGGATCTTGTTTCACGTTTATGTTTCGATATTGATTGTTTTAGGTGTTTATGTTTAACCGTTGCTCCTTAATTGTTTGTGTTTTGATATATTACTATAAATTGTTTATATTCAGATTAGTTAATCAATATTCTAGGTATTCGAGAGGAATCTAGATAGATTAATTAATTTGTATGAAATAATCGCTCGGTCTTTAATCGGTTTAAAATTATTAGGATTCGAGAGGACCTAGTAATAACAATTTAGGTAATAAAACGTGAACGAGTAAGTCTAATTAATAAGATTCGAGAGGACTTAGTGATTAGAGAAGTTATTTGAGAGGAAACTTCATAAGGTTAAATCATAAAACACCGACTTGTTGATTAATGCTTGATTATTGATAATTGTAATTGTATTCGAGAGGAACATTATAATTTGAAGTAGTTAAAGTTAGTGAAATATTCGAGAGGAGTTTTGCTATATATAAGAAGTTAATTATACATTCAATTTCGTAAACATAATTAGAAAACAAGTGAAGTGTCAAACGAGTATACTTTTCCAATATTTGATAACAAACAATTACCTTTTTTCAATCGATTTTACAATCACTTTTTAGTTTTAATTAGTTAATCATTAGTAAGAACAAAAACCCCCAAAACAAAACCAGTATTATTAATTCGAGATTTTAAAGCTAAATTAGTCCCTGCGAACGAACATTTACTTACTTGAAGTTATATTATATACGAATAGGTTCACTGCCTATAAGTGTGTAATTAAGTGAAATAGTAGGTCGAGTTTAATAGACTAGATTTTACACATTAAGTTTTTGGCGCCGCTGCCGGGGACTGATTTTAAGTTTTTGTTTCGAATTTGTGATACGATCCTTTCGAGTATTAATATACTTGGAAGTTGCTTTTTATTGTATTTACACCGGTGCGTTTTACGGTTTTCTTGTTTCTGTCTTTGTAGGTATTCAGGTAGTGGATGAACACAAGGGCTTCGGGATTACCACTCCTAAGTCCAAAATAAGCGCTACAGAATCCGAAGTCGAAGAGTTAATGCGAAGATAAACCGGAACCACAAGCGTCTATGGATCCATCGACGGGCTGCAGTCGTTGCAGTAGATGTGCAGGAAACTTGTTTTCGTATTGACGATTTTTATGAAATGTTTGACCTAGATGTGAAGGAAATGCTTGGAGGAAAGGTTGCGGTTGACGATGAGGAAGCTGAGGAGCTTGAGGATTTTGATCCCATCTTGAAAATGGAGTTCAGTCCCTGGGTCGCAAATCCTTCAGGTCCAGTCCTTAATGCACATGTTTGGTAACACGTTTGGTCCCTGTGTCTAACAATTGTTAACTTTTAACGTTAAATATGACATGTGACATGCACGTGATGGGTAAATCAGTCATTTTGTGTATCTTTTTCCCCTAAATATACATCCATCGTCTGATTCGATTATTAATTCCAAAAATCCGACTGAATGTGTGACAGTAGAAACATCGTTTGCCCCATCGTATAATGTGACAACCGTCAAAATTCAGGTACTTATTCCGTTGTGATATCAGTTCGAAACGTTAGTTACTTTTTGTCTCGTTCACTTTATTCTGGTTCGTAACTTTTTGAGTCTATACTTTGTCGGAACTAGTGTCGGAATAACTTCCGGAATCAAAATTATAAGTCCTAATACCAAGGAAAATACCCATTGAACTTTCCTAAGTTCATAACTTATCATAATTAAGAACTTTCAATTAACAAAAAGGTCCAACCAAGCAATAACGCAAAAACGAAAATTTTGAAAAGGCTGAAAATAGCCCGGTGCGCCGCACCTAGTGCAGTGGTGCGCAGCACCTCGCGCCAGAAATTCAAAAATGTTACAATTTTAGTCCTTTACTCGTTTTTACCACCCACCACCCAATTTTACCAATTAGAAACGACTTGGGACCAGTAATTACTGGCATACAACAGTCCCAAGGCCAGAACTAATCACCCCCATTATCTTTTCTTTTCATTTCACTTTCATTTTTACAAAAACTAAAAACACACACATACTCTTTTCTCTCTAAAAACCCTCAAGAACACCTTCATTTCCAGAAGCATTTCACCATTAAAATCCATATTTAAACCATTCAAATCGTTCTAAACCTCAAGAGAAGCTCGGAAGTATTGATATTTCGAAAAAGGACCACGGTTGTAAAGATTTTTGGAGCTCAAATCCGACCAAAACTCTTCATCCAAGCTTTTCCTTCGGTAGATCTCTTTACTTTTAGTATTCTTACACAAATATTCAGTTGCATGTAAGATCTAACGTTTAAAAATATGATTTTTCATAAATCTATGACTTTTTACGGTCAAAAACGTTATTAATCAAAATACTCTTTAGATCCACGAATCTGTGGATGAAAATGTCACACCCCGCTAAAGCGGAAACACGGAAGTGTGAAGAGCAAAGAATCATTTCACGAGTTATACCAAAAGTCAACGGTTCAAGTCATATATATTGAGATTAAAAGGTAATCATGTTCGAAAAATACGACCAAGGTCCGTAAGTATAGAAAGACAAATACATAATAAAGTATTTGCAATAAAATTCCCAAGTATCCCAGGTCTTTTCCCGTATTACTCTTCACATAACTAGCTTGACCCGCCTGAGCAATGCGCTTCATAACTTATGCTTAATTCCTGACACATGAGATAAAGTGTCAACTACGAAAACGTAGCGAGTGAGTTACAGTTTATGAATTGAAGAAAAGTTCCATGTAAAAGTTTATAAAAGTCCGAAACGAATTCAAGGTTTTATAAAGGTTTGAGAGTCGTTCGGGATCAAAGAGTTTCAAGATAAGATCAAGTACTTAAAATTTAAGAATAAATTAATTTCAAATAAGTTTAAGTACGATCGAAGTGTAAGTAAAGTATATAAAAGTAGAAATTTCCAAAAAGGAAGATTAGCGGAGAAAAGTCGCTTAAAAAGTTTATATACTTGTAAGGTTTAAGTAACGGGCGAATTGTGCCCTAACTTGTAAAGACTAAATAGATTTATAAGCGAGCGAGTAAAGGGAATAAATAATAATTTAATAGCTCGCATAGTAATGATAGCGAAAACCAGGCGCTAAAAATAATGTTTAAGCGGATTCAGTCGCTAAAATAAAGTGTTAAGTTTATAAAGACTAAATAGAATTTAATTTAGTCAAGTAGGAGAAGCGGATAACAATAAGTTTAAGTATCGGGCGAATTGTGCCCTAACTTGTAAAGACTAAATAGATTCACATTTAGTCAAATAATAACAGCGGATAACCATCGCTAAAAGTTTATAAGTTTATGCGTAAGTAACTAAATAGATTTCTTGTATCAATCCCTTGGCATCTATAACTAAGTGTTCACACTAATCCGATTATCAACCGAGCGGCCCCAACTTCCCGCCTCTCAAACGGAAAGTTAAAAGAGAGAAATTCAGTAATATGTACTTAGACTGCCATCTAAGCAAGGAACGGTTATTTCCTAAGTATCGATACCCATAATTACTATACGGCTTAAGTAGTTAATAGTGTGTAAGAGAGAAACTAAAACATGGGTGGGCACTATGAAAGCTTATCATTTTAAAAAGAGAGAGAATCACATCACTTAGAAACGTGTTATAGCTCCATCAAGGGTTGGTTACGCATACAAGTATCAATAAATAGTTGAGATAATGTGATAAACAAAGAAAGAGATGTTTTACGCATAAGAAATTAAGTAGACGTTTCAGTGTCAAAGTTTTAATAAAGTCAAAGTTGATGAAGTCAAAGTTGATAAAGTCAAAGTTCAAAGTAGTTCCACAAGTTTCAAAGTCAAAATAGTCATACAAGTTTACAAAAGGTTTGATCTCATGTTTCCCCCAAAAAGAGTACTTAAAATGTAAGAGTAGAGAGGGGTGTAACTCACTGGTTGCGAAGATAAGAACTTGGAAGAATGGTCGGAATAAGAGCCGAGAATCACCGAATGCCTAAGGATACCAAGATTTATTCATGTGTTATTATTGTATTAAGTTATTAAACCTAATATATAATGGATGAATTTTTGTGTTATATTATGTAGTAAAGGTAAGTTTTTAGTCCAACTTTAAGTGTAAAAGTCCATTTTGCCTAATATTGACCGAAACGGTTAACGTTTTGTTTTTAATCAAAAGTCCGAAGTTGATGTTATTGTTGTTATGTTAAATATGTTTTGTTTGCCAAAGTGTTTTATATTTTCTAACGAAATTTGGGCAGCGCTTCCGCGCCCAAAATCTATGTCCAAAAATATTAACCACTTCCCGCTTACAAAACACATATACAACATAACGTTTTCAAACAAGTTTATTTTAGTCAATCAAGTCCAATATAAGTCACCAATATGTTCATTTTTACAAAACTCCGTCCTAAGTGTCAAGTCTCAAAAGTCAGAACGCGTAACCAAGTTTTTAAACGATCAAAACAACATTTT